>JAWMRC010000059.1:4290678-4302255 GCA_035584755.1 Thripadectes ignobilis | reverse complement strand
GTGTGTACACACCTGTATGGGCATGTGGTGCATGTGCACACACATGTATGGGCATGTATGACCTGTGTACACACCTGGATGGGCATGTGGTGCATGTGCACACACATGTATGGGCATGTATGATCTGTGTACACACCTGGATGGGCATGTGGTGCATGTGCACACATGTACAGGCATGTATGACCTGTGTACACACCTGTACAGGCACACACAGCCTGTGCACACACCTGTGCATACATACATGTCCTGTACATACATACATGTCCTGTGCACACACCTGAACAGGTGACAGGCAGCCTTGTCTGCCCTGTTCCTGCTTTCTCTGGGCTTCACACAATCCTCAGGCATTCCGGAGGCTGGGAGCAGAGAAAGCCCTGGGGACACCTTGAATTAAAGGGTAATTGTTCCATATTTTCCAGCTGCCTTTAAATAAAATAATCCAAATAACTCCCTCGGAGCCCGGCCTTTGCGCCAGCCTCCAGGAGATTTCACATGGGGACTTTATAGCCCAAAACTCCATAAAACGGAGCCGGAATTACCTCGTTCTCCTTGGAAACAATTACAGTTTTTATCTGTGGATATTAAAAGGGATGATTGTTCGGTGTAGTTAAATCTTTTCCTTTTTTATATGATTTAATCTTTATGGATCTGGGTGAGTGGGTGTGAGGCTGCTCTGCCATCCATGCTGAACGCTGGCGGGGCTCCTGGGATAGGGAGAAGGATTTTGGGGGAATTTGGGGCTGCATGGCTGCCCTAAGTAGCCAGAAACCTTCCCAGCTTCCCTTGTCACGGTGGGAGAAAGGGCTGGGATAAAGTTTTAGGAGTAAGAAGGATCCTGGTGTGGCCACCTTGGCTGCATCCCGCTCCTGATGCCGCAGCTCTAATCCCAGGTAATTGGATTTACAGGGAGTGCTGTATCCAATTACACAACCCTAATTAACAGCCCGAAGTTACAAGTGCGGTGTGTCTTGCTTTCAGCAATTATGATTAATTTTTGCAGGATACACACGCAGCCCTTGATTACAGGATCCACGGGCAGCGGGAGCGGAATGCTGATAATTGAGCTGTCAGCGAGGAGGAGGAGGCACCACACGGGGTGATGGTCACGGCCCTGCAGCTCGAGGGCCCTGCCGGTTCCTCCCAGGGTGGCAGCACCTTCCTGCTGGTTTTGGGGAGACGTGCAGGGATGTGGGGGCATCGCTGGTGTCCCCACATGTTGGGATGTGTCACTGCTCCATTCATGCAGCGTCGGATCCGGGGCTGCGTCACCAGCAGGTCAGGAAGGGGATTCTCTCCCCCTGCTCTGCTCAGGTGAGACCCCACCTGCAGTGCTGGGACCCCCAGCATAAGGAGGACGTGGAGCTGCTGGGGTGAGTCCACAGAAGGTCACAGAGATGCTCCTGGAGCGCCTGTACTCTGCAGACAGGCTGGGAGAGCTGGGGCTGCTCAGCCTGGAGAGGAGAAGGCTCCGTGGAGACCCCTTCTCCGTGCTGCTCCGTGCCTTATTGCTGTTTGCTGTTCCTTATTATTGTGTTCCCAAGCATCCACAAGTTCCCAGTTTGGGATGTTAATCCAGCCCAAGCCAGAGGCTTATCCAAATAGGGAATCTTCCTTGGTGAGTTTTAAACTAAACTTGATAAATCCTTCATAAAAGAAAAAGGGCTTTCATCTGTGAAGGGTCCGTGGAGGAGCCGATGAGGGATCAGCTCTGGTGCCGCACATCTTCATTTGCTCACGGATTCTCCCCAGGAGCTCCTGCTGCACATTTACTCTTGCTCCTGCTGTATTTCTTCCTGCTGGTGGTGAGATCCCAGCCTGGGGATCAGACCCAGGGCCGTGCTCCTGGCTTTGGTGTCCCACGTGAGCCAGGATTTGGTGGTGGGGCTGGCAGGACCTTGGGGATGTGCTGGTGAGCCCTGTCCTCCACCTGCACCCGGGGCACCCTTTGGTTGTCCCTTCCTGGGAGCATCCTGGTGGCTTTTTGCCTCCTGCCAGTGTGCCAAGCAGGGACATCTGCCCATGTCCCTGCCAGCTGCCCTTCCTGCCCAGCCTGAGCCCTCTGTCCCCTCCACCTCTGCTTGGCTGCCCGGATTTGGGAGGGACAGGATGGGGCCAAGTGTGGTGACAGGGACATTTCTTGGCTGCTGTGGTGGCCGAGGGCAGGGGGGCTCCTGCTGCCCTTTGCTGCATCCCTTGATGCTCAGCTCTGCCCAGGCCATGGGGAAGCTCCAAACGGAGCACTCAGAGCCACATCTCCAGCCTCTCCACCTTTCTTTCCCAGCCTTTGCTCCCTTCCTGCCCTCCTTCCTCTCCCTCTCCTCCCCCCAAGCCCCCCAGCCCCTCCGGTGCCCACGCAGGGCTTTGATCTCTGGAAAGCCCCTTCCCCACTCCGAACCCTCCGCAGCGCTCGGCGCACACTTATTAAAATAGATGAGGCTCCCTTTGATCGCCGCGGTGCTCCCAGGACCTCTCCCACTGCCGGGCTTCAAGAGCAGCCGCTGCCTTTCATCATCCCTGTGCCGCTGAGGAGCTCGCCAGCCTGGAGACCCGGAGCTGCTGGGGCTGCTCCTCACTTCCCAGGGAAAGGCTGGGGGATCCCGGCCCGTGGGGAGCCCACGGGGGTGGAGCAGGGCTGTGGTGTGTCCCCAGCACACGCCAAAGGGGGATTTTGGGGTGCCTGGCAAGGACGCGGGAGCGTGGAGATGTGGGAATGCTGGGGAGAACAGAAAGGGAAGGAGAAGGTGAAGATAAAAACAATCCTGGGGAAAGAAAAAAAGAGAAAGGGTTGGAAAGCAAAGGAGAAGGCAGCAAGGGTAGCTGCCCCCCTGGGCAAAGCTGGAGCTTGTTAGACCTTTCGAGCGACGTGTCTGAATTTGATAAAATAGGAATAATTAATCCTCTCCTCTCCTCATGGATTGGGCTCTCTGTGCACTCCCTGCTCTGTGTGGGGCTGTGGGTGCAGAGCAGCTGCTGGGTGGAAAGTGGGGGAGATGGGGGGGGGTGCAGGGAGGGGGTTGTGGAACGCAGGGATTGGGATGCAGGTTGTGGGGATGTGGGACACAGGGATGCAGGGAGTGGGGCTGTGGGGATGCAGGGATGTGGGACACAGGGATGCAGGGAGTGGGGCTGTGGGGATGCAGGGATGTGGGATGCAGGGTGTAGGGATGTGGGGATGTGGGACACAGGGATGCAGCTGTAGGGATGTGGGGATACAGAGCTGCAGGGAGAGGGCTGTGGGGATGCAGGGATGTGGGATGCAGGGTGTAGGGATGCGGGACACGGGGATGCAGGGATATGGGACACAGGGATGCAGGGATGTGGGACACAGGGATGCAGGGATGTGGGACACAGGGATGCAGCTGCAAGGATGTGGGGATACAGAGCTGCAGGGAGTGGGGCTGTGGGGATGCAGGGATGTGGGATGCAGGGTGTGGAGCTGTTCTGGGGGGATCCCCAAAGGGAAGGGGTCCCTCTTGGGACCTGCCTTCCCACACGCACTAAGGGGGGATGTGCAGGTGACAGCCAGGGCATCCTCAGGGCCACAGGGCACCCTGGGGGACACCGAGGGCCAGATGTGGCTCCTGCCCTTTCCCACTCCGGCTCATCCAGCTCCTCCCTACAGGAGTCAGCCCGGTCTGCAGGGAGCTGGAGAGCCAGCATTCCCTCAGCAAATATTTGTCCAGACTGCTAAAATGAGGCGAGTTCTGCTAATTAACTGCCAGGCGGGCAGCCCTTGCCCTGCGTGCCATGGCCCTGCCACAGGCACAGGCACAGTCTCAGCTGCTGCTGTCCTGGTGGGGACTGTCCCCAAAACCTGGTGCTCTGCATGTGACATCTGCCCTCTTGGGTGTGCAGCAGCAGCGAGGATGGCACCGTGTCACCGAGGGTCACCCTGTGCCACCAGGGACCACACCGTGCCACTGAGGATGGCACCGTGTCACCGAGGGTCACACTGTGCCACCAGGGATCACACTGTGCCACTGAGGATGGCACCGTGTCACCGAGGGTCACACTGTGCCACCAAGGACCACACTGTGCCACTGAGGATGGCACCGTGTCACCGAGGGTCACACTGTGCCACCAGGGATCACACCGTGCCACTGAGAATGGCACTGTGCCACCAAGGATGTCCCACGACCCCCCAATCCCACCACAGCCCCTCCCTCTCACCGTGGTCCCTGTTGGCAGAGCCTTCGGTGAGCCCTTAATAAGACGTGATTCACACACTGTGCTTAATTAGCAATTCAGTTAACGGTTTGTAATTCAGGCACGACCCTGATTGCATCCGAATGCTACTTTATTTCTTCTCTGCCGCTTGCATTCTGAGCACTAATTATGCCTCTTTGGATGCTAATTGCTTCCCAGCCCTCTGCCGCCGTCTTTCCTGAGCAACATTTATTTTTCATGCGTCCATGTGTTTAAACTAAGAAAAGCCGGGAGGGAGATGGGAGGAGGGAGCCGCGTCGGTCCAAGGCTTCGCCAGGATCAAACATGCCAGGAAGGTGAGCTGGGACGTGCGAGCGCTGCCGGCGGGGCGGAGTGAGCGTGGGAAAGAGCCAGGCTGCCTTCTCCTCTCCCTCCTCCTCCTCCTCCTCCTCTTCCTCCAGCCTCGGCATCAAACCCCTCTGTGCCATTCCCTTCTCCCTGGGATGGCCGGGATGCTGCTTTGTCACCAAGGACGGGTGCTCCCTGCGGGCTGTTGGTCCCCTTGGGACATTCCAGAAGGGATGGAAACCACCCCTGGGAAGGGTTCAGGCTGGGATAGGGATGAAGGCTTGGGGGGCTCAGTTTGGGGCACTGGGATAGGGATGAAGCCTTGGGGGGCTTAGATTTGGGCACTGGGATAGAGATGAAGCCTTGGGGTCTCAGGCTGGGGCTCTGCGATAGGGATGAAGCCTTGAGGGGCTCAGGTTGGGGCACTGGGATAAGGATGAAGCCTTGGGGGGCTCAGGTTGGGGAGCTGGGATAGGGATGAAGCCTTGGGGGGCTCAGGTTGGGGCAGAAGATGCCCACGGGTGTTAGCTGAGCCACCTGAGCACACGGAAGAGCCTCCCCTGCTTTGTGCCAGCTGGGAAAGGTCCTGGCCATGCAGCCCCTGACAGAGCCCCTGCATTTCCCACACAAGTCCCTGGGCTCCCCATCCCCAGGAGATGCTGCAGACAGGGCTTAAATATTCCCTACCTCCCACCTCTTCCCCAGGGAATCCTGCAGAAGGTGGGTCCCCCATGGACCCAGCAGAGCAGGTGTGGGCACCAGGGACTCCAGTGGCACCGATGGGGTGGGGTGGTGGCTTTGGGGGCTCTGCTGGAGCCCAGGCTGGTGGCAGATGTGATCACAGGGCACACACAGCACACATGGGACCCTGTCCCACCCAGCTCCGTGGGTGCCGTGGGAAGCTCCGGAGCAGGGATATGGCACGGAGCCAGGGCACTGGGAGTCGGCTTTTATGGCCCTCGGTAATGACTGTATCATTAACAGGGATTTAATTAGCTCAGCCACTCTCGGTAATGGCATCGCGGGGCCGTGAGCTGTGGTTGAGAGGACGTGCAGTGCATGAGAGGTGTCGGGGCCAGGCAGCCAGACCTGTCCCCTGCCTGTCCCCTGCGCTCCCACCGTGCCAGGCTGGCCCTGCCCTGCTCTGTGCCTCAGTTTCCCCAGCCCTGAGCATGGCAGCGCATTCTGGTGGCAGGGCCAGCTGGTGCTCTGGGATGTTTCTGGGGATGTGCCAAGGGGACTGAGGACTGTGGACATGCAGGATGGTGGTGGCAGTGACTGCCCAAGGTCGCACCTCGAGGGGAGACCCTGGTGTCCATGGGTCCCTCCTGCCAGCCCCTGGGTGCTCCCAGCACCCCACAGACGAGGGAAAATGAAGGGAGATATCCATGTTTTCATGCCTCTCCTGGCACTGTGTGCACCTGCCATGGCACAGGGGGGTGAGGGTCGCCAGTGCCAGTGCTGGAGGAGCTGATTCCCCAGCCAAACCTCCTGGCATTAGCATTTTGCCGGGTGTTTCATGAATAGGTAATGGACAGAACCCACAGAAGGGTCTCGAAGTACCTTGGAAAGCATCCATACATATTCATCTGCTGGGGAGATGTGGACAGACAGGCTGATTGGCAGCTGTCAGTCTCCCAGCCCTGGGCATCCCTGGGGGAAGGATGTGCCTGGCACGGGGCCGGGGTCCTGCTGAGCACCACACTGATGGCTCTGGAGTGCAGGAGCTCAGCCCCAACCCCCGGGCACCGGCATTTGGGGCTGGGAGCTGGGATTTGGGCTGTTCTGGAGCCCAGCACCCTGCTCTGAGCGCAGAGCTCCCCATCCACGGTGGGCAGGTCGGGCACGGCTGCACGCAGCCACTGGAGGGTTAACTCCTGCCTGGGGTGGGAGGTGGGAGATGCTGACTCTTGATTAGTGTCTGCATTGCGGGACATTAATGCACAGTGTTATTAAGCCGTTGTTTCCCAGGGCTGACGTGTGCTGGGATGCCGGATGCTCCCGACAAAACCCCTTCCCAGCATCTCCAGGGCTGCCTTCAGGCTCATCCCACCGCGATTTGGAGCTGGGCTGTGGAAGAGCCTCCTGCACCTGCGAGCCTCACACCAGGATAGATTGACGCCATCGTGTTTATTTATTTAAAATATTTGGCAGCGGGCGAGGGAGCAGAGGAATGTAAAATCCTATTTGCATTGGATTCCTGCGGAATGGCCCCGCCACCCTGGCAGCCACTCGCCAATTAAATATCCATCAGTAACAAGGAAAACAAACTCATGGATCCCTAACGCTCCATATTAAAAGTTAATAATAGAGCCGGCACCTGCAGCAAGAGAGGGGAATTAAGAGCAGCACTTGGAGTAACGCAGTAAACGGAGGAGGGAGCAATTAACAACCATAAAAAGATGAGGAGAAACAATTAGGAGGGGGCTGAGCGCAGGCACGTGCACATGGGAGCACACGAGCCCCGGGGATGTGCCAGCAGAGCTCTGCTCGTGGGGGTGACACACCACGGAACTGTGGAACGATTTGGGCTGGGAGGGATTTAAAGCTCTTCTCATTCCCACCCCCTGCCATGGGCAGGGACACCTTCCACTAGTCCAGGTTGCTCCGAGTCCCATCCAGCCTGGCCTTGGGCACTTCCAGGGATGGGGCAGCCACAGCTTCTCTGGGCAGACCTGTGCCAGGGCCTGCCCACCCTCCCAGGGAAGGATTCCTTCCCAATATCCCATCTCTCCCTGCCCTCTGGCAGTGGGAAGCCATTCCCCATGTCCTGACACTCCAGGCCCCTTGTAAATAATCTCCATCTTTCTTGTTGGTTCCTTCAGGTTCTGGAAGGCCACAATTAGGTCACCCTGAAGCTTCTCCAGGCTGTACAATCCCAATTCCCTCAGCCTTTGTTCCCAGCAGAGCTGCCCCATCCCTCTTGGGATCATCGTGGTGCCTCCTCTGGACCTGCTCCAGCAGCTCCATGTCCTTCCCGTGCTGGGGACCCCAGAGCTGGAGGCAGCTCTGCAGGTGGGGTCCCACTGCCTTTCCCACCATGCCAGGAGCTTCTGGGATGCTCTTGGGATAAATCCTGCCCCTTCCCAGCCCATCCTTCCCCATCCTGACCCCCTGAGGTGCCCCCAGCCCCAGCACTCTGAGGGGTGACACGGGCAGCTCCAGCTCAGCCCCGCCGCTCCCTCCCTGCCTCTATCGACCCGATATATTAAGCTATTAAATTATTTTGCTGTTTCAGAGCCCGGTCAATAAACACTGAAGCCGTTGCAGAAATGACCTTTCCCGTGGGCGGCTCGAAACCTGCGTCTCATTGACCGCTGTGGGGCTGCTCCTGTGCCCCTCCTGCCTCGAGGGATGTTTTCCCTGGAAAAAGGGGCAGCCGGGGCTCGTTTTGCAGCGCCGGGTTGGCTCGTGGCTGGTGCTGGAGCGGTGGGATCGGGCAGGTGCTGACAGGGTTGGGGATGCTGCCCCGGGGTGTGCCAGGAGCTGCTGGTGGCACCTGGGGAGTGACAGTCCCTGGGCGTTCTGTGCCTGGGGAAAATGCATAAAGCTGGGAGAATGAAAAGAGGGTTATTTTGCTGCATTAATTTTAAAACAGGGGCAGGAGGAGGAGGAGGAGAAGGGGGAGCCTGCTCTGGTGTTTGCACCATGACCCAGTTTTCCAGTGTCTTGCCCCATTTTGGGGTCGGGGCCACTCCACCTCCCAGCCATGGGATGGCAGCAGCCTGACTGCACAGTCAGGGAAACTGAGGCACAGGGGAGGGGGATCTCCATTTGGGAGCAACTTTGAGGTTTTAAGGGATCTGCTGTGGCTTCGGGAAGCACTCCCAGGGAATCAAACCCACGCTCCAGCCCACCCCCATCAAACAGGGGGGTGTTTGCTGGGGGGGGGTTTGTAATCCTGTGCTAAATCCGGGCTGGGAGAGGAGATGTGAGAGGTGCTGAGGACACCAGGCTGAGTAGGGGTTTGATTTTCCAGGAGTTATTTTGAAATGTCGGGGTTTAGGGTTTTTTTGTTTGTTTTGTTTTGTTTTGTTTTTTTGCTTTTAAATTGGTTATATCACAGTCCAAAAGGGAGAGCTGATATCTCTGAATATGCAGCAGAAGCATTCCTTGCAGGCTTTAAACAGAAAGTAAAATGTTTTAACTATTACAATAGAATATTATTAGAAGGGCACCGGCAGGACGGAGACTTGCTGCTGGCATAGCAATGAAAGGAGAATAAAATCCAGCCCTGAAAGCTCAAAGCCAAACGGTCGCTTCCAAGCCCTGACTTCTTCCATTAGATATATTTTTGGAAAGCAAAAAAATTTCCATTTTGGAGCGTTTTTTTTTTTTGCTCTGACAGATTACTAAAGCCCCTGATTTCGGAGGAGAAAAGTCAGTGTCTTGGGGGGAGTTGGTTAAAATAAACCCTGTTTGCTCCAGCTCCCCCCCAGCCCATCGGTGTGTCCATCACAGACCCTGCCAGGTTGGGGGGGATCAGCTTATTAATAAACTTAATGAGATGAGTAACATTGGTCTAATAAAATGGGAGCAATCTCTCATATTTCACCGCTGGAGTCGGAATTACTGTGTCTCACCACCACTTACAGCCCCTGTAAAGCTTTATATCTCCAAAACGCTGTAATGTCATTAGCAACTAATTGATTTTTTGCAACATCTTGGCGAGATAGCGAGGCAGGATCCTCGTTTTGCAGCGAGACAAATTGACTGACCAGCCGGCTGAGCTGGTGCCCAGCTTTCCCAGCAGCCCACGGCACGCTGGGGACCCCTCGCTGCCTCCCAGAGCGGAATATTTCTAACATTTCCCCCTTTTTCCTTGGATTTCTCCAGCGTGGCTCTGCTGCCCGTGGGGAGGTGGTCCGGGAGGGGTGGGAGTGGGGTTGGCTTTTGATTTTGGAGGCTGCAAAGGAGAATCAGGGCTTGGCACGGAGCACGTGGGTCTGTGGATTGTGATATCCCACGTTCTGCACGCCCAAAATCCGGAGCCGTGTTTGGGATATCCCAGCCCCGGCACGAGCCCAGCCATTGGGAATTCCAGCTGTCTCCTCTCCTCCTGTAACCGGGATTTATGCCAGTGAAACAGGAAGCCGGAGGGAGAGATAAATTAGAATTATTTTTAATAAAATGGGGATCATTTTTAATCACGTTTAAGTTATTTTTCTTGAGCCACCTCGCGCCGCGCAGATTTCCCTGAAAAATGGGGAACTTTCATCTCTTACTGCTTGGAAATTAATTCCTCCCTGACAGCCGTGGTGCTTAATGTAGATAATAACTATTAGTTCTACCCCAGACAGCACATTCCGTCCTGCGGGGCCGGGGCTTTCATTTTTCTCCCTGGATTAGACTAAGTCCTTCGACAGGCAGAGAAGCCCTTGAGAGAGGAGGGGTTGGGGGGACACACGTGTTGTTAAGCCATATGGATGCTCCTGAGCTCCATCCATCCTTCTTCCCATCCTTGTGCCGGGCTGGCAGCGCAAGGAGGGTTTTTTTTCTCTGTGTGTGTGTGTGCAGGTGATGGGTTTTGGTAGAGAAAACAGGGGATTTGGGGTTGTTCTGAGGGTGGACCCGTGGCCTGGGCATTGCCACGCTCCTGGCATGTGCTGCTGCCCTGGGCATCACCCACCAGCAGCACGATGGAGGCACAGGATCCACGGGCTGTTAAAAAGGGGCTGTAAATACGAAGGGAATGGAGCTGGAAGGCTGGATGCTTCCTTGGCAGCAGCTCCAGGGATTTGCAGTGGGAAGGGGGGACGGGACAGGGCTGAAGGCTGGTGCTTGTGGGAGCATCCTGAGGGGTTTGGGGGATGATCTCAGCACCGAGGTGTTTGGTGTCTGCCCTCTGAAACCCTGGGTGACATCGGAGAGAAACGGGAATAGGACCCATCCCCCTGGAGGGGAGGCTGGAGAGGGACCTGGCAGGGTGCAGAGGGCACTGAGAAGGGCTTGGGGGAACACCCCTGGTGCTCTTGTGTCCTTGTGGCATTGCAGGAGTGTGGGACCGGCTGGCAAAGAGCCCTTTTCCCCCAGTATCTGCTCTCCCTGGTGACCCAGGACATGCCCAGGGGACTCTGGAGCCACTGCCCAGAGGGATCAGGGCTCCTGGGCATGGATGTGCCTGGCAGCCCCAACATCACCTTTGCCAGAATCTCCTCTCTCCATCCCCGAAGGCCCTTCCCGGGAATGTGGAGCCACACTTTCCTTCCCTGGAGTCACTAATCCCCTCGCATCGCTCAGCTCGGGCAGAGATAATCTCCCTCCACCCGCCGGGGCCCGGGGGCTGCAGCAAGAGCTTCTTAAAAGCAGCACAAAGAAGCCGGCAGTAGTTTAGGAGCAATAAGGGCTTTCTGCTGCTTTCCCCGCGCGGTGCCGTCCTTCCCTCGCTTCCCTGCATCCTCACATGCCCGCATTCCCGCATTCCCGTATCCCCACATCCCCATATCCTTGCTTCCCTCTCTCGCCCCCAGGCTGTTCCGCAAAGCCGCGTTTCAACCATGTGCTGCCCACACTGAGCTGTGAGAGGAGGGGGTGGAAAAGCCCCTTTCCTCCTTGGTGGAGCTCGGAGAGCCCCTATGGAAGCGTTTTTATTCCCATCATCCCTGCAAGCATCTTACTGGGAGCTCTGCTGAGAGCAGAGGCGCTGGGCACAGGGGTGCTGGTGGTGGGATGAGGAGCAAAGCCAAGATCCCGGAGTGCCCGGTCACTTCTCAGCCTCTCCCTACTCCAAAGGTCTGGAGTTACCTGTGCCAGCCCCAGCATCACCTGTGCCAGGTCCAGCATCACCTGTGCCAGGTCCAGCATCACCTGTGCCAGGGTCCAGCATCACCTGTGCCAGCTCCAGCATCACCTGTGCCAGGGTCCAGCATCACCTGTGCCAGGTCCAGCATCACCTGTGCCAGGGTCCAGCATCACCTGTGCCAGCCCCAGCATCACCTGTGCCAGGGTCCAGCATCACCTGTGCCAGCCCCAGCATCACCTGTGCCAGCCGCAGCATCACCTGTGCCAGGGTCCAGCATCACCTGTGCCAGGTCCAGCATCACCTGTGCAGGGTCCAGCATCACCTGTGCCAGGTCCAGCATC
>JAWMRC010000059.1:4201160-4290578 GCA_035584755.1 Thripadectes ignobilis | reverse complement strand
TGTGCCAGCTCCAGCATCACCTGTGCAGGGTCCAGCATCACCTGTGCCGGGTCCAGCATCTCCTGTGTCAGGTCCAGCATCACCTGTGCCAGGGTCCAGCATCACCTGTGCCAGCCCCAGCATCACCTGTGCCAGCCCCAGCATCACCTGTGCCAGGGTCCAGCATCACCTGTGCAGGGTCCAGCATCACCTGTGCCAGCCCCAGCATCACCCACCCTGTCTCTGAGCATCTTCCTTGCTCAGGGTGTGGCTGCTCCAGCTGACCCAGAGTCCCCAGATTGCCCTTCTGGTGCCAGCTCAGGGCTCACAGTGGGTTTTGGGGAGCAGAACCTGGGATGTGACCCACCACCAATGCTCTGCATCCCACCAGTTCCCATGTGGAAGCACCAGGCTTGTTTTCCCAGCGCTGTCAGCCCCTGCACCGTTATTGTAGCAGCAATTACTGCTCTGTGCTGACATCCAGATCACAGGGGCTTTGATCCAGCATGTTTTCCTTTTTGCTGCCATTTCACATTCATTAGCTGCACCATTTACTTACTTAAAACTTTGAAAAACACACCAAAAGCCCTGTTTTTTCGTTAAAAGGATGGTTTCCCTAAAGGGACGGGTGGTGATACCCTCCTGTCCCCTCTGAGATGGGGGGCAGAGGGGATGCAAACAGCTCTGGGCTCGTGTCAGAATGGGGCCGTGTCGTGTGTGATCCCTGATGTCCCCAGGCTTTGGGATGCTCTCACTGATTCCTTAATTAAGGAAGGAAGGAAGATGTGAGGATTCAGCGATTGGAGCCATCAGTCCCTAAATAACCCCCGGCAGAACTGAGCAGCCTCTTCCTCCCCCCGTGGGTGCCCGGGGTGGGGGCTCACCCCACTCCTCACCCTCGTGATCTCCCCCCCGCCCGCTGCCGCCGCTGGAAAAGGTTCTTTTAATCAGGGGTAATTTTATGCATCATTAATATCAGGCCTGATTATAAGGAATGGAAGTTCAGCCGAGGGAAAGATGAAAGGAGGAGGTGGTCGCCCCTTCAGCCCTCACTGTGGGTGGGGAGGGGGCACAGGGGGGGTCTCGGGGGGGTCTCTGGTTGGTGTGGTGCTTTGTGCTCAGCACCTCGGCATCCCTCCTGCCCCCTGCCCCTGGCCAAGGGGACAGGATTCAGGATACCCCATCCTTTGGGAAGCCTTTGGCTGTGGCTGTTCACCAGGAGATTGGGGACAAGGGAGGTCTCCCGGCGCCGGAGCAGCCGGGGCTGGGGAGAGGATTTTTGGGGAGCCCTGTACGGCCCCGAGCAGCACAGACACAGGGGATTATTCGCTTCCTTCCTTAATACTATTTTATGCAGTAACGTGCTTTGGAGCATCTCCTGCATCAAAGGAATCTCTTCCACAGGCGATGGATCAAAACTGGCCCGAAATCCCCGTGTCTCTGTGGGCGTGGGGTGGAGCCAGCCGTGCTCATCCCATGACTTCCCGTGTCCCCCGTTGGCTTTTCCACGGGGGATGGGCAGGATTTGGGGCTGGACACGGTGCTGGGGCTCAGTCAGACCCCCGGGACCAGCCCTGTGGTGGGGGCTGTGACACCCAATTTCATGTGGCTGCTCCTCTCCCTGGGAACGAATGCAAATGACTCCTTGGAGGATTCCTTCCTCCTCTTCCTCTTCCTGACCTTCTCCTGCTTGTTCTCCCTTCGAGTGTGGGTACAGCCGTAAATTAGAGCCTCCATGAGGAAAACAACATCTGTTTACCCTCCTTGGATGTGCAGCTCATAAGGGGAGAAGGAGGAAAAGGCATCCAAATGCCACCTCAATGGGTTATTTTTTTATTTATCCCCTGGAAAAATTTATCCCCAGCAACTCCAGACGAGGCTTCCCCTCTCCATCCCCTCCTCTCACTCCAGGAGACAGAGATGGAGAGGGACAATTCTCATTATCTGAGGCGTTGAAGGAAAAAAACCCACCTCGGGTTCGTCCCTTGGAAAGCGCAGGATATAAAACCTAAATGCCAAAAGAACCTTTACTGATGGGGTGTGAATTTATGAGGGTTCACCCCAATAAAACTTGATGTGAGAGGCTGCTGCGAGATTCCTGAATCCCGTGGGTGTGGATGATGATGGAGAGCTGGGGGGGACTGGGGAGGGGAAGGGTTCCTGCTGCTGGGATCTCCCAGCGGAGATCGCACATCCCAGCGAAGCCGCGAGTCCCCCGGCGGGGAAGTGCTGATGAGCATGAAATAAATTATGCCTAATTGGATCAAAACATCTCAGCGGCTTTGTTTCCTCGCTGGCTGCCGGGGTGGGAGCTGGAGCAGCTCCCGTCTCCAGCTGCCAGGTGTGGGGCACGGGTGGCACGAGTGGGGACGGGGTCTGTGCCCACCGGCACCGGGATGTGCCACAGCCATTCCTCCTGCCCGCTCTAAGAGCCACACGCTGCACAAGCTGCTCTGTAATGTCACATTAGCCATCGTTAATAGGTACATGTTTAATTAAATACCATTTCCCCCCGCCCCATCCTCCCCTCCACGTCCCCTTCCCTCGTCCTTTCCCGAGGATTGAAAACCACTGCTCTTTAACTGCCAGCTCCAAACTTTGAGTAAAATATAAAAAGCCCAAAGTTCCCCTCTAATATTAACTGTAATGAGATAAACTTAATTGAACAATTTTACGATGTCATAGTCATTTCCCTTTTTAATTAGGTCCTTCTTCCATAACAACACGAATCCACATGATTGTGAACTTCCATGAGCGGTTCGTTACTGAGAGCTGGAATTAGCAGGAGGGTTTGGAGAGGCTGAAGCAGCTCCTGTTCAGGGCTGGGAGGGAGGGAGTGATGCTGTGAGGGGTAAAATTCCCGTGCCCCTGGTGCTTGGGGGATGGCAGGAGGAGGGGAGTGACACCTCTCGTCTCTTGCTGCTGACTGCTCTCCCTTCCCCGTGGCCCCTGTTTCCCAATCAGGAATTAATGGCACTTAGCAACACAAACAACCTAATAAAAGGGAAATAAAATTTAAATAAAGAACATGACAGATGAGCTGTGACTTTGAGCGGGCTGGGAGGCACTGGGATGCGGTGGGTGGAAGGTCTGAGAGCCCTGGGGCAGGACCCCAGGTGAGAGGGCACCGTGAGGGTGGGAATGTCCAGAGCATCCCTTCATTGTGCGGTCCTGCATCCAGGATGTGCCCCTGGGACCCGCTCAGGCACGGCCACCCTGTCAGTGACAATATCAAAGACAAGGTTGGGCGAGCCCTGTCTCAGCCCTGCTGCCAAAATCCAGGGATCCACCTTATTTTTCCAAAGCCAGCATTTCAAAGGAGTGACTAAAACAGGAGGAGCGGGTGGCTGGGAATGGGGGGAAAAGGTGTCACAGCCCGCCTGGGCACTGCCTGGGTGCCTGCTATGGGCTCCTTGTGCTTCCCGTGGCATCTGGGTGGGATGGGACCCTCACCCACCACCTGCAAGCCCAAAATTGGGGCACCACACCGTTTCACGTGCCCCGTTTGCCCCGCGGTTGCTCCGCTCCCCCCGGGCCCCGAGCAGGTATTTTGCAGGGGAGAGCACTTAGTGCATTAGCAGCGGCTGCTCCGCGCACGCAGCCCGGTGTAATTAATCATTTATACAGCTCTGGGACCCCGGCAGCGTCGGGAGGCGGTAATTACACCTCTCCCGCTCCTCTTCCTCGCTGCCGTGGCCCCGCTCCCCCACCCGGAGAGAGGGGAAGTTTTGACAAGGTGATCAATGAGGTCTGCGGAGGGGGATGCGCCGAGGGGAGAGGTAATTAGAGCAGAAAAAGGGGCCTGGAGGAGGCAGCCCTACCTAATGGAGCAGCCGGGCGGCAGGTTGTGGAAAAAAGGGAATAAAAGCAGGAACGTGGCCCTGACCCCTCGCTGAGTGCATGTGGTCCCTCTGAGAGGCAGGTTGGGACCAGTAACACCAGTATTGCATCTTCTGCCGGCCCCAAAGATGCTCCAGGGTCGCTTTGTTGCCCTGTGGGTGAAGTTTGCCTTCCCACAGCTGCCCTGCAGCTGGGGAGAGGGGGGAAATAGCCAAAGAAAAGTACTGTATGCGATTAAATTTACTTCCCCAGCTCTGTGAGGACTCTTGAGATGGCCTTGGTGGAGAGCATGCACTTGAGGGGTTTTGGGGACCAGGGGAGAGGAGCCACACAAGTGGTCAGGTCCACATGGATGGGGTTGGAAATCGCTCGTCAGCCCCAGCCCGAAACATCATTACACAAAATCCCGTGGAAAAAAAAATAAAAAAAAAAATCCCTGGTCCTTAAAAATGCAAATAACATGGGATGCTGAATGTCCTTGTTTGTCTGTAATTGCAAAATTCTTAGACTCAATCAGCCAAAGATAAACTGTGTTATTTAGGAGCAATTTGAAAGCAGACAGATTGAAAACAATGGGCCGGATTCGGCTCTCGGCAGCTCAGGAACGAAGCCAGAATCTCGGCGGGATCAGCTGGGCCCTCCAGGATTGAGCCCCCGTGGATGGAGAGCAGCGTGGTGCCTGGAATCACTTCCAGAGGCAGAGCCTGTGGGATGCCCCTGCCTGCACACACCTGCCTCCCTCCAGGGAGTCTTTGCATGGAATATCCTGGGCTGGAAGGGACCCAAAGGGTCATCAAAGTCCAACTCCTGGCCCTGCACAGACACTCCTAAGAGTTCCATGAGAGAGTTGTCCAAGCACTCCTCGAGCTCTGGCAGCCTTTGGGTCGTGATCATTGCCCTGGGGAGCGTGTTCCAGTGAATGTTTCCCTAGAGAATTCCTGGGCATCCCCAAATTTCTTGCACTTGCAGCCTCAAAACACCTAAATTGCCACAAACATCCTCCTGGCTCGGAGGTGGAGACACAGCCTGGCCCAGCATATCCTGCTCCTGCATCCCTGCTGTTTATTTAATACTTCAGGAACAGGGGGCAGAGGGACTCAGGAGCTCCAGCAGGAGAAGGGCCAGTGGCTGGTGACTTAGAAAAGACAGTTTTCTTGGTTTCTGTGCTGCAAATGAATCACTTTGGGGACCATTCCTGGCTGTCTCTGCTCCGGTGAGCTCTGCAGCAGCCACCACATCAAAGTCCCCAGGAGGGAAGTGCCCTGGCCCCGCTGGCACCACGTGCTGGGGCTGTCAGAGGGTGACAGCTCGGGGTGGCAGCGCTCCCTCCTGCCTAAATATACACATATTCTCCACTCTGCTCGCTGGCAAATGGAAGTTGTGACTGGTTCAGCCCCACCTGCATTGCAATAACTCGGAGCAGGGCAGAGCCTTCCCTGGGAGCTCAAATCCAGCTGGAGATGTTGTTGCCTGTGCTGTGCAAACCACCCCAGTGCCAAACGAGGGCTGGCTGCTCACCTTTCCTGGCTGCTTTCCCTTCCCTGAAAGCTCTTCCTTCCCTGGGTGCTCACCTTTACCTGTCTGCTCTCTCTTTTCTGGGTGCTCTCCCTGCCCTGGGTGCCCTCCCTTTTCTGGGTGCTCACCTTCTCCTGGGCACTTCCCTTTTGCTGGGTGCTCACACTTTCCTGGGTGCTCACCTTCCCTGGATGCTCTCCCTTCTCTGGATGCTTTCTCTTCCATGAGTGCTCATCCTTCCCTGGCTGTTCACCTTTTCTTGGCTACTTTCCCTTCCTAGGATGCTCTTCCTTCCTTGGATGCTCCTCCTTCCCTGGGGGCTCTCTCTTCCCTGTGTTCTCACCTTTCTTGGGTGCTCAGCTTTCCTTGGCTACTCTCCATTCCCTGAGTGCTCTCCCTTCTCCAAGGGAGCCTATAAATGTCCTATAAATCCCAGCAATTCCAGCCTCGAGCCTTTGCCCAGCTCTGGGAAGGAGCTTTGTCAGGTGCTCCCCGGGGCTCTCCAGGGAGCAGTGGGACTGGGAGGGCAGAGGAGCAGGAGGGGCCACCCAGCAGTTCAGAACATGCAGGTAATTATTTTGAAACCATCCCATTCCCCTTTCCGTGCAGACCTACAAGGATGTAAACACGATTCCCTTTAAACACAGGCTTCCCGGCCATCCATCACCTCATCCAGACTTTATTATGCTCCACTCTATATGTTATAAATTACATTTTAATGATAAATTACGCACTCCCAATGCAAACTGCGGCCTCCCGGGGCCGGCAAAAACAATAATAGATTTGTACAAAGTGAAAATGGGAAAATGCATATTTATGAGGTTGGACAGTTTTTGTGGGGGGAAAGGCAATTGTGCTCTGAAATATTTCTATTTATGAATTACTTCCTATTTTTGAAAGGCCTTTGTGTTTCTCGTGCTCAAAATGCCAAGTCATTTCAGGCAAGGGAGGTGGGAAGTGCTTGCTGTGACTCCTGCCTGGATGTTGGGGCCCAAACTGGGCTGGAGTGAAGCCTGGCCCTTGATGGGATTTAATGGAATGAGAAAATCCCGGGGGATGCTCTGGCATCCCAGGATGACGGTGGCTGTGGGGTTGGGGTGGAAACAGGGAACCCCAAAATGTCGTGCAGCTGAGATGTGGCAGGGGAAAGTACCTGGAATTCAGGGAGTTGTGGGGTTGTGATGGGGGAAAGTGATGGAGGGATGAAATGGGGAATGTGGTGGAGGGATGTGATGGGGGATGAAATGGGGGCTGTGATGGGGGGATATGATTGGGAATGGATGGGGCTGTGATGGGGGATGAAATGGGGGCTGTGATGGGGGGACATGATTGGGAATGGATGGGGATGTGATGGGGGCTGTGATGTGATGTTTGTGTCTTGGAGCAGTGGTGGCTGCTGTGCACTGAGGAAGAGGAGGATGAGCAGGAGGAAGAGAACACAGTGGGTACCTGGCTGGGGAGGGGTGCTGGTGGTCTGGTGGTGCCAGGGGGGCTGTGGCTGCTGCAGAAGGGGGGGTGAGAGGGCCCTGCCAACCCTCTGCTGCCAAGTCGGCGCTTTTGTCTGCACATCCATTACTGGAGCAGCTTTTGACTCGAGCAGAGATCGCGTCTCTGGCCTTCAGCAAATGGCTTTTTCAAGGTGAACATCAGCTTTCTGCCAGAGCCAAAGCTTTTGGGAGCTTTTAAAAGAGCATCCTTTATTAGGCAGCAGCAGCTGGAGTCCCTAAGTGGGATCAGGGCCCTGTGGTGTGAACCCCTTGGCTCCTGCCTGGCAGGACCAGGAGGAAAGGGGAAAACAGCACTGGAGGAAAACAAGAGGAGAGGGGCAGGAGGCAGAGAGGGTCCTGAGGGGATGCAGGGGGTACCCATGGGGCTGCCCTACCCTGGGGTGTGTGATGCTGTGCAGGGAGGAGGGAGGCCATGCATGACCCTGGCTCTGGGAACAGGTTCTTGGAGACTGGCAGTGGGGGGATATTCACCGCTGAGCAGGATCTGGGAACAGCCTGGGGACAACGAGAGCAAGGACAGCATGAGCCGGTGCCCGAGCTGCTGCTGCTCCATTCCCAGGGCTGGCAGCACTCGGGGTGATGGAGAGGTGAGAACGAGGGGATCAAAAGGGCAGTGAGAGGAGGGAGGAAGGTCTGACACGGGCGATGACGGTGACATTGGTGCCACTTCCTCAGTCCCCCACGGGTGACAGACTCGTCCCACTCCCCGTCTCCATCGGGCACGGAGCCGCTCGCCCCCGGGCACGGGCGCAGGAGGGGGTTGTGTGGGAGCAGCACCCGAATCGTTTATGCATGAGCACCCCTTCAGCTCACGCACAAGCGCCCAATTAGTTCGTGCATGGCCACCCAAGCGAGCCGTGCACGGTTAGTTCATGCGTGGGTGCCCCACTCCCACCACGAGCCCCCCGTGAGCGGCTGAGGGGGGTGCTGGCAGCCAGGGGAGGATGGGGCTGGGGCTGCAGCATCTGCAGGAGCTTGGATGCTCTAATGGGAGATTCACTGGAGGATGCCCCTCAGAATTCCAGGCCCTTTCTGGCTGTTCCGTGATCCTGGGAAGGAATAAAGGCAGCCCCTGGCAGTGCTGGGTAAGGGAACAAGAAGAGCTGCAGCTGGTGGGGATCCAGGATTTCTGGAGCCCGTGAGAAACTGGGGTGAGGGACTCAAGTCCCTGAGCAGGAACATCAGCACAGGGCAACCTGGAGAAAGGGGCTGTGAGTCCTGCAGGGAGGTGAGGTGCAGGAGGGAGCTCTGTGCCTGAGCCCTGTGCTTGCCCTGGCTGCTCACAGTGGCTCTGGTGAGCAGGGGACCAGGGTGGCCAAGAGCTGAGCACCCAGTGGGGACAGGCTGTTCTCAAATGGAGAGGTTGAGCTAAAAATCCAGCATGGGAACTACTTGTTCAAGGGGCTGGTATCGACCACAGACACAGGCCCTGCAGTGTAGGGGGATTCCACCAGCATCATCAGATCCAGAGGTGCAGAGCTCCAAGCAAAGCAGCTGGAAAGGAGCAAATGGGCCCTGCTCGTGCATCAGGCCCGGCTCTGCCAGCAGCAAATGATGTCCTGCAGGCAGGAGAAAGCCCAAAATCTGGTCAGGGATTCTCTGCCTCCACTGCAGCACTTGGCCATGCTCCCATCATTGCATTCCTTCACCAGCTGTTGGGGACAGGAGGCACCTGGGGACGTGCCAGGCAGGGATGACCCTTCTCCCAGGGATGGGAGAAGGGAGAAGCTCAGCCTCCCTGTTCCCCGGCAGTTTGGGAAGCAGAAGGGGGGAGTGAGAGCGTGTGGTGAGCTCTGCTCTGCCTTCCCTCCTCCTCTGCCAGCGGCACGATGCCGGCGCTCGCCGCCAACGCCGGGGAGCGGGAAGCTGTTCCCATCTATTTTTGCTCTGGCTCCCCTTGGAGGGGGCAAAGGCAGCGAGAGGGCCCATTTGGGTGTCTGTCTGTGCCCCCTGGGTGCCATCAGCCCCTGGTCCTGCTCAGCCACCTCTCTGGGATGGGAGAGGTGACACGGGATGCGGGATGGGGACGGTGGTGCTGGGAGTGGTGGGCTCAGCATGGCAGGGCTGGACCATGGCAGGGCTGGACCATGGTAGGCTCTCCGGGGCTGGGTGAAGTGGCAGCACCTGGCTGGCTATATTTAGGAGGAATGTAGGGCAGGCTGGAGCATCCCAGGCAATCGCCTTCCCGCAGCCACTCTTGCCCGGCACAGCACGGACCGCGGCATGTGAGGGCTGGGGTGGGGGCTGTGATGGCTTGGGCAGGCACAGGGGGTGCCTGGGGGGCTGCCCTGCCTTCAGCAGATGGGGCTGCTGCCCATCCCTGTGTGCAGGCATAGTCTGACCCCAGACAGCTGGACAAAGGTTCCAGAGAGTCCCTCCGAAGGATTTGTGCTGTGGCGCACCCACAGCAGAGGAGCCCCAGGTCCTGAGGGGTGCAGGGTGCTCCCCACCCCATGGCCCCCTGCTCCTGCTCCTGCTCCAGGGCTCTTTATGCGGCTGCCATGGTGCTGGTGGTGCTGCCAACCCGGGCACACGGATCTCCTCCCAACAGAGGCCTTTGTTCTGCTGCACGGGAGAGGTTTCATTCCCATTATCGTCATTAGCATAAAAGTACAAAGAAAGGTGAAGGGAGAAAAATCTCTCTTCTCCCCTCATTCCATGGATCTCTGCAGCATGGCAAGCAGAGCCAGTGGCACGAGGGAGCTGCCAGCCCAGTGTTGGGCAGGATTGGCACCCAGGAGGGTGCTGGGGAAGAGGGAATCCCATGGCATTCGGATGACCAGGAGGTGCAGCGGGGCATTGCTGCCTGCTGGGCATCTCCCACCCTGTTGGCACCAGCCCTGTGCACTCCATGTGGACACACTACCCTAGGCCAGCCATGGTGGGAGCTCTTGCCTGTGTTCCAGCAG
This sequence comes from Thripadectes ignobilis, assembly GCA_035584755.1. Lineage (NCBI taxonomy): Eukaryota > Metazoa > Chordata > Aves > Passeriformes > Furnariidae > Thripadectes > Thripadectes ignobilis. Next base: position 4,280,827 of record JAWMRC010000059.1, on the reverse strand, counting down.
TTCCCAGGTCTTTGGGAAGCTGCTCCATCCTCGGGACCAGCCTTATCTGCATCCCTGTGCTCATCCCCACCCCTGCTGCTTCCATCAGCACGTGGTTTTCGTGGCTGAGCTCACATGGGAAGGGCTAATGCGACCTGGGCTGCAACTCAGCCCCAAAATCTCTCCGAGCTCTTAATTCGTGTTGTTTTCCATGTGATTTGGGTGGAGTGAAGCCCCCTGTCCCCATATTCCCACCACGCTTGTCTTTGGCTGCCACGAGGTGCCAGAGTGGCCATTCCCCATGCTCTGCTCCCCTGGTCCCCTCAAGGCTCCCTGTCCTGTCCATCATCCCCTCATCCCTGCCTATGCTGGCAGTTCAGCTGTCACCTCTGTGGTGGCTGTGATCTGGTGTCACCACAGGATTCGTCCCATTCCAGGGTCCCTGTGCCAATGGGGTCACCTCCTTTGTCACTCTGAGAGGCTCCTGGGCATCCATTGCCTTGGAATGGGGGGCTGTGTCCTGAACTATGGGGTGGGGGTGCTGTTGGAGCCTGGGAATCGCTCACCCAGGAGATTTCTGGGCTGCTCCACACGGGCACAAGGGGAGGGAGAGGAGAACTGCTGAAATGGCTGGGAAGTGCTGGGAGCTGAGCTGGGGTTTGGGTGCTGAAAACAGCTTCATCCTTGAAATTCCAGTGGAGGGATTTCCTGCCTCCTTCCAGCCTCCTCCTCTGCGGGACCGGCCGCTGTGGAGTGGCCGAGGCAGATACAGCCGATTGGGGCATTAAATTTAAAGAGCTGATTAAGTGCAATGAAAACCGTGTCAGCTCGTTGTCAGCGAGGAGAATGCATCAGGCCTGCGGATTAGAGGCTGAGTGACGGCTGGGGATTGCAGGCAGACAGCTGATCCATCAGCCCAGGGGGTGAGAGGGAAGCTTTCCCACTCCTGACATCCCTGGACGCTCCATGGTCCCCTGCCCTGGGTGCTCATCTCCACCTTGTCATTCTCCCACTGCGTTTGAACCTGATGTTTTGGCCCAAATCCACTGGGAAAGCTCCAGGTGTGCCCCCAGCTCCGGGCAACAACCTTTCTCAAGCTCAAGCAGAAGAGCTGGGGTTGAATTTGGTTGCAAACACGCAGCAATCAGCCCATGGTGAGCTCTCCCTCCAAAGCAGGGGCTTGGCCAGAGCTCTGGCTGCTGCAGCTCCCTCCGCATGGGCTGCTGGCAGGCGCTGCCGGATTGTCACCACTTCACACCTTCCCCAATCCCGGATTTCTCACACATCTCCGAGGTGGGAGCAGGCACTGGGGCTGTGTGGGGAAAGCGGGGGATGGTGTGGGGTTCAGCACCCACCCCCACCCATCCCATGTGCTGGATCCGGCATGGAATTGCAGATTCAACCACCTCCAGCTCTTTCGCTGCTTCGTTCCCCACCTGTGAAATCAGGAGAACCAGGGGCTGTGGGGACAATCCCATCCCATCCCATCCCATCCCATCCCATCCCATCCCATCCCATCCCATCCCATCCCATCCCATCCCATCCCATCCCAGGGGACTCGTGGCTCTGCTCTGTGTGGCCAGAGTGTCCTGGGGATGACAGCACAGGGGCTGACCTGCCTTTAATTCAGGTATTAAAAAAATGTGAAACGATCATCTGTTCTTCGGGGGGCATCCAGCCTTTCCTCTCTTTCCCTTGGTTAATTAATTTAATGGTTTTATGATTGCAAAGAGATTAGCTGGGAGATATAGAATCTATATATAGAGGTATAGAGGGGACTATAGATAGCACATAAAAGTGAGAACAACCCCCACTCCCCTTGGATTGGGAAGTTTTGAAGTGAAGGGAAGGCCTTGCCGGAGGACATTGATGGAGTGCCTGGATCCAGCCGGCTCACCGCAAATCCCGGGAGATGCTCGCTGGGATTTAGCAGGGCTGGCAGGGAGGTGAGGGAGAGGAGGGTGGAAATTCCAGCTGCAAAGGCTGTCAGTGGTGCTGGATGAAGCAGAGGGAGGGGAGGGCAGCACGTCCTGCCCCAGGGAGAGCAGGTCTGGTGGGTGTCTGCCCTGGAGCCCAGAGCACCCCTCTGCCCCTGCCTCGGGGTCCCTGGGATGCCCAGGGTGCCCTGGCAGGTCTGGCTGTGCTGCAGAGCCTGCAGAGTCCTGGCAGAGATGGAGATGCTCCTGCTCCACCTCACGGGGGCTTCAGCACCTCTGTCACCATCCCCATGATGTCCCCATTATCACAGTGGTCCCTCTCCCCTCATCTCTACATGCCAGGAACCTGAGGGAACACGGGCAGATACCACATAAAGGGACTTTTAGTGCATTTTTGGGATCAGGGGGATCAACAAGGACACATGATGACCCTGGTGGGGCATGAGCCCCTTTGCTCTTCCTCTGACTCTTCCTCCTCTCCCTCTCCACTTCCAGCTCAGCCCAGTGCCAGTGTTCCTGGCAGTGCTGTGACAAGCCCCATCCTCCTCCCACCTTGCAGACAGCCCTGATCCCTCTGCCTGTGCTGTCACCTGCTCCCTGGCAGCTCCCTTTGTGCAGGGAACAAAGCCAGGCTCCCAGAGAACACAAGTCTATCGCAGGATCGACAGCTGTCACGGAGGGAACATCCAGGAGCATCCTCTGTCCCCTGCCCACAGTGCAGGGGAGGGAGGGCGAGGGGGGGCTGAGCCCACCAGCTCATGACAAGCACCGTGGGCTGATGCTGGAGATGGGGGTGATGCTCCTGCATTTGTGTTTAACCCCTTTGGAGCACCGGGACTCCCCCCAGGGATGACCCTCATCCAGGGTGGATGTGGACACCCTGACCTCGTGGCATCCACATGTTGGTGACTCTTCCCTTTCTGGCTCCCAAGAATTTGCATCCCTGGGGTGGAGTGAACCGGGGGTTGTGCTGGGATGGACGGAAGGTCCCAGCACCATCCTGGCTCCGATGCTGCCCGGGGCTGGCATGTGGATCTGTGGGCAGCTCTGGAGCAGTCACTGTCTATGTCACTGGAGCTGGATGCCACTATCACGTTGGAATCTCCGGAGGCAGCGAGCTGCGGATTGACTTTGACAAACACGGCCCAGAAGCTGCGTCTTGGCGGATGCAAATTATTCAGCAGCTCCCGGGAAAAACGCGCTCTGACAGCGCGCCGGGGGGGAAGGGGCTGCAACACCCCGTCACATCCCCTGCCAGCAGCAGCTGCGCTGCTCCCCCGCCCCTGGCACCCTCCTGGCATCCAGGGACGGGGGAATGGGCCTGGGGGTCCCCCAAGGCAGGTGGGTGCCAGGCAGGGAGGTGGCACAGGGGGGTTGGCCAAGGGATGGAGCCCTGCAAGCCATTGGAGTGGACAGTGTGGCCATGGAATGTGGGTGCACCAAGGAGTCCATGTGGATGTGTGTGCGTCTCCAGCCACGCATGGGGAGACACCCAGAGCATCCCAGTTCATCCAGGTTCATCCCAGTTCATCCCAGTTCATCCTGGTTCATCCCGGTTCATCCCAGGATTGCATCTTGCTCCACGGGGCTGGGCTGAGTGTGGACTTAATCCCCAAGAGCCATTCAGGGCTGTGTTTGGGAATTGGCCAGGAGCTGATAATGAAGATCTGGAAGAAGTCTCCTGGGATCATGTTCCGGATCTGATTTGCCAGGTGCCAGCCAGGTGGATTGGGCAGAAGAGCCTGTTGTCAGCTGAGATGCAATTCACACTCAGGAAATAAGCAGTGGCAAAGCTGCTCCCAACTGTGAGCCTGGGGCAGGAGCGTCCCCAGGGCTGTCCCCAAGTGGGTGACACTTGGGATTGGATGCCTCAGCCTTGTCCAGGGTGTTATGGACCCAAATAGCTGTTGTTTGCATGAAGAAATGGAGGTTTGGGGACTACTCCCTGCCCTTGTCCCAGGCAGGCATATTTTGCTTCACTCCCAAGTCCCACAAAACCCAAAGCCTTTGCAAACTCCAAGGATTAAGCATGCAAATCCTTAGGAGGAGAATGGGAAACAAATGACAAGGGGAGAAGCTGTTTCGAGCCAATCCCTTTTGGAGGTGGCATTTAAGCAGATGGAGGAGTGGAGTGGTGCTGTCTGAGGAGGATGTGATGGAAATGTGAATATGGAGAGGATGCTCCGGCTGCCTGGTGGGAGCTGCTGCCCTCCAGGATCTTAATGAAACAACAACCTGCGGCCACTGACCCACGACCAGCTCCTTGTATAAACACTGGCGGCCCTTCGCAGTGGCAGGAGCTGCTTTCAAGGCTCATTAAGTGGCTCGTGGGGCTCCTTCTGCTTCCCAGGAGGTAAATGGGAGGTGGGCAGTGCCGGGGCTGCATCACCAGCCAAGCCCTTTGGAGAGGCTCTTGCAGCCTCTGCTGCCCTCACTCTGGATCATCCTGGGAGCAGCCAGGGCACCTGGCACATGTGGCACAGGGGTGCCTTGTGCTGGGACAGCAGAGCAGCCCCGTGGCTCTCGTGGCTGGGCCGAGCTCAGGCGGGACTCCCGTGCCAAACCCTCCACACGGCGAAGCTGAGTTTTCATTCCTGAGGGTTTGAATTAATATTTATCTATCACTGTCTTGTAATTAGGCCTCTCAGTGATGCTCCTGTACTCGGTTGGAGCAGATAAATGCAGATGATGTGCGAGTGGAGAAGTGGGCTGGCTCGGGTATGTGCCTCGTGTCTAGATCAATACCAGGGCTTGGTTAAAATTTTCCATGATGCTTTTCCATGCGCTGCCATTCCCGCCCGGCTCTGCTGCTGCCTCGGGAAGGGGGACACATGGCAGGAGTCAGGGCTTGGGGCGGATTTTCCCCTCCAGGTGTTTCCCCGTATTTTCATGGCTCGGCGTCCTGCGGTGACGGGCAGGGCTGGGGATGAGCCGGGCAGGAGGGAGGATTCCTCTCGGATCTCTCTCCATGCTGCTTCCCATCTGCTGTATTATTTCAGCATTTAATTATTTACCGCAGGCTGTGTGGGCAGCTGTACAGAGGCAGTTATTGCTTAATTGAGCTACTTGACTCCAGTGCTGCCAAAATAATAACATGAGGGAAGAAAAGGATCCCCCCTTGTCGGGCAGCCCGGGAAGCGGGGGCAGCACCTTCCCAGGGCTAGAGCTGGGCTTCCAGGGGAGGCTTGGAGGGCTCACCACCCACATCCCACCTCCCTTCAGCCAGGGAGGACCCCCAACCCAGCCCCAAGGGAGAGGGGTGCCCCAGGGAGTGATGCTGGGGTGTAGGTTGGGGTGCAGGGGGTGGCTGAGCAGGGATACTCCAGCCAGGTGGGCTCACATGGGGGCAATGCCCTGCCAAGGAGGTGCCAGCATCCCTCTGCTGAGTATCCCATGCCGGGAGCTGGCCTGTCCCCAGCCAGTGCTGCTCTTCCCCATCTACTGATGCAGAGTTCAGGGCTTCCCCTCCAGCTGAGGCTGGAAATGAATTTTGCAGCGTTTTCCCATTTCCCAGAGGGAATCCAGCCCTGCACTCTCCCTGCCTCTTCCACCACTAATTCCCTGTGACCTCCCCATCTGTCACCAGGCTCGGTGTCCCCAGGACCCCCAGCCTCTCAGACTGGCAGTAAAGCAGCTTCATCCATCTCTATTTCCAGAGAACAGAGAGCTCCGTGGATGAAAGCTTGGGATAATTGATATTATTATCGAATCCAGCAGGATGCAGATTGTCACAGAGCAAACATCTGCCTGCTGCTCCTCAGGGAGCCTGGGGGAGAGCAGAGGGAGAGGGGCCACCACGGCTGCTCCCAAGTGTCCTGGGAGTGAGGATGGGAGTGAGGATGAAGTAAGGGAGACCCGAGTGTGTGTGTTGGGGTGTGCACATCTGGTGGGGGCAGTTGTGCCCTGTCTGCACCCCCGGGGTGTGTGATTTGTGATGGAGTGAGGTGGGTTGTCGTGTCCAGAGGCATGGATGGGGCTCTGGATGGGGACCTGGAGATGGCCAGACCCAGTGCCCACCACCAGCATTCCTCACTGACACACTGGAAGAGGTGATTTACTGTCCTCCACAGGCTGTGTGTGCCTGGAGGTAATGGCTTTGGATGTGTAAAGGAGAGGAGCCATAAATATGCTCCAGGATGCTCCTTGCCCCGGAGAAGTGATGAGGACAGGACCTTTGGCTTTGCTCAGCCCCATCAATCACTCAACTCTGTTCTGCAGCTTCCTCCCGGCATTCTTGGGCTGGGGAGTGGGATGGCTGCAGTGGCAGGGACAGCAGGGACAGCGGTGAGCCCTGTCCCCTCAGTGTTTTGGTGATCCCAGAATGGGGCAGGGAGAGGGCAACTCAATTAGGGTCGCCTGTTGAGGGGTTTATGGGTCCTTAGGGAGAGCCCCTAATGAAGCTGTGCCTCCTGGGGCGGATGATGGAGGTGGAGGAGGCTCCTGCCCTGTTTGGGGCAAGTTGAGCACATGGTGGGGAGCTCAGAGCAGTTGGGTTCTTGTGCTGGGACTCCATGGGGCTCTGTACAGCCAAACTGGGCCACCCAAATGGGCCACTGGGCCACCAGGATCTGGGGACACAACACAGCTGGGGGAGTGAGGAGGTGACTGGTGTGTGCTGGCAGCCAGGCTGTGGGTTGGGGGACAGTTTGGGGCCACTGAGCCTGGCTGTGCCATCCCAGGGTGTGTCCAGAGCCATCCCTGAGGGAGCCACGGCCGTGTTTGCCACCGATCGGGAAGCAGCTGGTTATGTGTGGAGCAATAAATTAATTAAGCCCATCAAATAAACCAGCAGAACAGCCCCAGTGGGATCCCCGCTAATGCAGTCGCTGGTTGCATGTAGGTATTAATACCCTGACAGGAGGGCTTTAATTATCAGCCTTTAAAGCCCGGCTCTCTCCCTCCCGCCCCAGCATCTCCCGGCGCGGGTTCCCGCATCCCGTGGGAGCCGGCTGTCAGCTCGCATCGCTCCCCGGGAGCATCCCCGCTCCTCTGCCGGCACCATCCCAGCCTGTCTCCCGCAGCCATCCTCCGCCGCTCCACCGGGACCCCGGCAAGCGAGGATCAAACCGAATTAGTGTGAAGCTCTTGCATAAAGATCCGGCAGAGCAAAGCGATTGCCGCCCGATCCGGTGGCGCTGCCGTAACCCGCCGGAGAGCCGCGGGCGGCGGGGGAAGAGCGCGGCGGGGAAAAGGGCTGGCGTGGTGTGGGTTTTGATAAATTGTTGATAATTTTGGCTGCTGGAGGAGCTCGTGGGATCTCTGCTGAGGAAAAGAAGGAGTCTCGAATGCGGGAGCTTCAGCAGCTCGCGTTGGCTCGGTGTAGAACACTGGGAGGGTTTCGCCGGGCTCGTAGTGGGAATGGTGGCGTTGTGCTCCTGGCAATCAAGAGGAGGTGCCACATCCCTCTGTTGGGTCTCTTCATCCTGCCCTGGACTTGAGTATGTGGCTGGTCCCCTCTTGGAGCTGTGTCCAGATGCCAGCTCATGTCCCTCTCCATCCCCAGGCTCAAATCCATCACTTGTAAATGGAAAAGGGGGTTTCCCAGGAAAGCAGCTGAAGGAAAGGGGTTCTCCCTGTTCAGCCCCAGGTTCCCTCTCACCCACACAATCCCAACACCTTCTCCCAGGGAGCACTCCGTGGTCCTGCCCTCCTGGGATGGTACCACAGCACCCGGCTGGCCCTGTCTCTCCTGCCTGGAGCTTTGCCTCCTGGCAGGATGGGATCCAGCAGAAGGATATGCACAGTTTAATGGGATATTATAGGCTTAATAACACAGTCATTAGGAATTTGGAGAATAAAAGAGGAAAAGTAAACCAGAGCTGGGTGTAAAGGGAGAAGTGGCAGGAAGGTGCTGAGTGGGATTTGGTTAAATTTTGAAGGGGGCAAACTTTCCCCTGGGAAGGGAAAGGAAGGGACGTGGGATATGGGGTGGTGGAGCAGCTTCGGTGCTGTTTTGGTGTAGGAGTGCTGGGAGGGCAGCTGGTATTTCCCAGCCCAAGGAGCTGCTGATCTCCAAAGCCATACCAGGAGAAGCCATCCCGTCGGGAAGGGACACGAAGTTTGTCTCCCTGCCAAATCGTGCTCACTGCTCCCACACGCCAGCTTGTGCTGCTAATTGTCTTTTAATTGTAATGGAGCTGTAGTCAGTTGTGGTTTAATTAGCAGTGTACCTTATCCATGGAGCTGCTCCATGCCATGTGTGTGGGACTCATGGGACACCCCGTGATGAGATGGGATCATCATCGGGGGAGGAAGTGGCAGTCCTCTGGGTCGGGAAGTGCAAGGAGTACTTGAGGAAAAGCATGGGGATGGTGTTGGAATGAGCAGGGGCAGGAGAGGGTCCTCTATTGGGTTCTGGGAAAGACCAGAGGGATTTGGTCCTGGGGGAAACCCATGCAAATCCCAGGGGAAATCGTGCTGTGGCCGCACTGATCCCACTCCCAAACAGGCGATGGGAGCAGGGAAGGAGCCTGAGTGGATCACTTTGCCCTGCTCAGCTCCACGTCGCTGCCTCGCATCTCGTAATTTATGGCGCTGTTATCCTGAATATCCCCGGGAGCGGCTCCCGGAGCCCAGCCCGGGCTTTTCTCTCCCTTTCCCATCAACGACTCGGACAGCGCAGACCTGCCGTGGTTATAAATCAGGCTCCCATCCCTCCCGTGCCGCCCCCGTGCCGTGCCAGGCTATTTCTGACTCAGGATGCTCCAACTCCGACCTTGCTGCTTGTGAGACAGGACCAGGGACATCTGCCAGTGGCAGAGAGGGCAGCCCGAACTGCTCCTTTCCTCACAAGCATTCTCTATTCCTTTCTCCTCCCCATGTTTCACCCTGGATAGTGGGAATGGAGAGGTTGTTCCCCTTTACCTGAAGTTTTTCCAGCCCAGCTTCTTTGCCAGCTGCCACTTTGGGGCAGCATTTTGGTGGGTGTGGGGCTGCTTGTGGGGTGCAGCTCCCTGCTCTGAGCCCCCCTGGCCATGGATCACCCAAACTCGTGGGTGATGGGAGCATTGACAGGAGTGGGTACAGCTGGAGGATGGAGGGATCCCCACAGGAAGGTAGGTCTATCCCAGCAGCATATCTGCCCCAAAAATAGTTGTCAGGGCTGGTTTGTGCGTGCACGTATTTTCCCACCAATAAACTTCTGCCACAATTACCCCATTTTTTATCTTTATGGCCTCGGACGCTGCGGGAGATATTGGATCCATATCGGAGCAAAAGAGGACATGAAAAAAGCTCCTAAAAGCAGAGAGGAGATCAGTCAAGCCGTTGGGGGAAATACGCTGTTTTGATTAAGCATTCTGCAGGTAACCCAGACGTAATTTATGGCCCTTAGACAGCTGCACGCCGTGTCTCACTCCGAGCTGGGAGCTGGTTCCTTTGGAGAGCACGGGATTGGCGTCATCCACAGATTCTGCAGAGGGGGGACACCCCAGAAAGCCTCAGAGCCTGGGCATGGCCACTTTGGAAGGCTGAGGTGGGTGAGGAGCAACCTGGTTGTGCCCAGACGGAGAAAGGTGTCGAGGAGCAAAGTGAGAGGCAGCGACAGAGATGCTTTCCAGGAACTTGGATGGATTTGCTGGAGCAAAAGAAACCCTGCTGAGGGCATAACCTGTGTCCTTTGACTGGGGGAATGCTCTCACCCCCCTGAGCCCACCTGGCTGCAAAGCCCTGGGTGCACAGGGGGGCATTTCGGGGTCTCCAGGGTGGTTTTAGGGCTGTGGGGTTGATGTCCAACCATTGCCTTGCACCACTGCCCCATGAGCTGGGACCCTCCCGATGCTCCCGTGCCAGGGGGACATTTATCCTGGGGATGGTTTATAGTCCTGATCCCCTGGCTGTGCTGATCCAGGCGTTTGCCATCCCCATCCTGCCCGTGGGTGATGTGTGGGCTCGGGCCCGGCCACGGCAGCTGCTGCGCCGGGGTTATGATGTGTATTAAAAAAAAAAAGTCAATAGGAAAGGGCCAGGAGGGATGGCAGGGCCCATCCATCACCCGTGAGGAGCTGTTAGCATGGCCAAGGCTTATCCCAGGGAGAGGACCATGGAGCTGGCTGGCAGCTCCTGCCTGGGGGGGTTTGTCTCCCACCTTTGCTCCCCCCGCTCCCTCGGCCATCTGTCACCTGGGGGAGGGGATGGCAGCAGGACCCTGGGTGAGGAGACAGGGATTTATGGGAAGGGCTCAGCAGCAAGGCTGGGAGGTGGCCCTGGGAGAGATGTGAGAGTGGAGGATCCAGCAGCGGCTGGGAATTGATAGGGCAGAGTTCTGGGGGCTTCTATAGCTAAAAGGGTGTTGTGCCCCACTGTGATCCCCCTTCTGCCACTGCCATAAAATCTCTGCAGCCAGAGCAGGACAGTTTTTCTTGGATATTGATAGATACTGATGAATGAGGGACAGTGTGACTTGGGGACAGGCTCAGGTCAGCCCCAGGTCCTGCCAGCTGAAGGTGGGGGGCTGCTGGATCAGCTCCGGGATGCCCAGGGAGGAAGAGGGAGCATTTTCCTTCATTATCCAGCAGAAATGTGGCCTTGCAAGAGCTCGGGGACCTGGTGATGCCAACGGGGATGTCCCCAGCTTTCAGGCAGGGCTTGGGGGCTTCGACCTTGTCACTCTCCACCTGCTTTTGAAGGGGGACGTGGTGCTGTTTGCCCTGGGGCACCGCTGGGTGCTGACCCCGTGTGACAGTGAGCAGGGCTGGAGGTTGGGAAAATCAGACGTGGTGCTGGGAGGGACCATCCCTGAGTGGCACTGGCAGCTTGGCACTTCTGGCTTGTCCCAAATCCTACACCTTGGAAGGTGTCCCAGTGGTGGGGCTCCCTGGAGCAGGAGGGAAGGAGCGGTGGGCAGCACCCCTGCCGTGCTCTGGAGGCGGGGGCTGTCACTTGACAACAGTTAATGAGCACTTACAGCATTATGGAAATTCGCTCTTCACTCTTACCCTGAGGAATCCGACAAGAGCAGGTGCCTTTTTTTGTCCCTTTCTCTTTTAATCTCGCCATGAATAGTCTTTTCTTTTTTTCCTCTTTTCCCTTTCATTTAGCAGCAAAGAAGCTGGGAGATCACACTGGCTGCTGAATTCCAACCGGGTATTTCATAGATGGGCATTACCTGGGCACCTGTGCCATGGGGGAGCCGTGTGAGACCCCCTGCCCAGCCCTCTCCTTGGTTATGGTGCTTCACATCCCTCCCAAAACCCTGTTGCTGGCCACACGTGGCCATGAGCATCACAAAACGCTGGTGAACGTTTTTGGACCCTCAGTATTTGGACCTCATGTAAAAATTCTGGGTGTTCCATCCCTGGGAGTGTCCAAGGCCAGGTTGGGCAGGGCTTGGAGCAACCTGGACTGGTAGAAGGTGTCCCTGCCCATGGCAGGGGGTGGAACAAGAAGATCCTTAGTGTCCCTTCCAAACCATCCTGTGAAGAAATGTGCAGCCCTGATGGGCTCTGCCCTGGGGGTTTGTGTTGCTCTGAGTGCACGTGTGTTGGTCCAACCCTTGGTAAACAGGGAAAGAAAGGACACTTGGCTTTGTACACATCCGCCTCCTGGAAGTACTTTTTAGCTCCTTTCCTTAGTAATTATTACTGGGATGAGAAGGCAGCTCTAAGACCTGGGAGGAAACATGTCAGTCATATAATGATTTTCGTGGCATTTTTTTCCCCCCCTTCAAATGAAAGTTGGCTAATGGTTCGTTTCGAAAAAAATAATTGCTGCTGATTTCTCCAAATTGCAGAAAATGTATTAATGACACTTTTCAAGACAGAAATAACACAATTTGCATTTAAATGTGCCTAATCTTTGCAAACTCCACTTGGTATTTTCTTGTAGACACATAAAATACCGAGTGTTTCAGCACATGGAGAGGGCTCTGAAGCTCCAGAGCTGTGGCAGGAGCAGGTGCCTCGGAGCTGGGAATGGTGGTGGGATGGTGGCAGGGGATGGCTCCATCTCGGACCTGTGGCACTGCCAGCTCTGGTGCCACAGGTTCAGGCAGCAATATCCAAGCCATGCCAGGAGGGGAGCACAGCCGTGCTGAGCTGCTTCACTTCATTAATAAGCTGCCCCTTGGTTTTTATTGCTGCCTCGTTAGTGAGAGCCCAGGGGAATGGTAACACGAGTGATTTACACAGAGGGACAGAACTCCCCTGGGATGGGGAGCCCCAGGAGGGGATTAATAGCCTTATCTGGCAGGGATAATGAGAGGTGAGGGCGGTATTGGGGTGTCCTCTGCTGCTCCCTCAGGTTTTGGTGTCTGCAAAGGCTGTGGGTGAGCGGGTGGGGGGGAGTTTGTGTCATCAGGTCCCTTTGCTGCCTTTATATCCCAGTGGTATCCCGATGGGAGGGATGGTGCCAGGAGAAATGGGTGTGTAGGGCTGTGGGATCCCTGCCCTGGGAGCAGCATGGTGGTGCAGAGGGGCTGCGGTGCCTCCAGCCCTGCACCCACCCTCTCCTCCACCACGGCTGCCCTGGTTTAATTCCGCATTAGGCAGAAAAGCACTTGGTTTTAGGAGATCAGAACAGGCTCAGAACTGTGGAAATTGGACTTTTCCCTGGCTTTGGCAGGGCCGAGGAGCTGGGAGCAAAATCCCCCCTGTAGCTTCAGCAGGAGATCAAGAGTAGTCAAGAAATCATGATGAATCCTTGGTCTAATCTCCCTCTTCCCGAATAAGGATCATTCCCAGCTCCTTCTGGACAGGCTGGCTGTGGAGCACTGGACTCTCCCAGCTGAGTGGGGACACTGAGGCACAGGGCAGTGGAGCACAAGCCCAGCTTGGGACAGATTTGTGGGTCTCTTTGAGGGTTTTCCCAGGGAGCAGGGTCTTTCTGGCCCCTGGGATGCTTCCCTCCCACCCCTTGTTTTAGGATAAATGCATTTATTTGGAAAATTCCTTTCATCCATGGAAATATGACTCTTTCTTTCCTAAAAGCAGTAGCTGGTGGTGCCACCATGTGTGTCCTGTGGAGCTGAGGCTGCTCCCCCCATGAACAGCACCCTTTCTGGGGGCTGGCTTTCCAGGATTTCATGGCTCTGCTGCAAAAAGAAAACCAGCTGGTGGGAAACCGAAATTGCGGGTGGTCCAGGAGGGATTTGTCTGGGCAGCTGGGGGGTCCTGCGAGCCCCTTCCATCCCAGGGATGCTCGGTGTGGTGCTTCACCCCAGAAGGAGCAGGGTTTGGGGGTGCAGGCTGCTCGGGGTTGCTGGGTGTGCCGGGAATGCCGGAATTCCCACTGCATTGCCAGCACCACACACTGCACGGCTGTGCTGGGTGGCCCTCGGGGGCTTTAACTCGCCCGGTTGTGCTTTATGTGCAGCTCACTCAGATCCTCCCCGGGGCCTCCGGCTCCATAAAAAGCAAACAGCTGCCCTAAAAACTAAAATGAGGAGGAAAGCACTCTGGTTTATTCCCTGCTCCGTGCCCTCTCCTGCCTGGCTCCATCTTTCCAAGTGCTTTTGCTCTTCTCCTGTCTCCTCCTGAGGATCCTTTGCAGAACCTACGGAGAGGCAGCAGTAATTCCCTCTCGGGAGCTGCTTTTGGGAACATCCCTGAGGCTCCCAGCCCCATCCACGCCACCCTGTACCACATCCTGGGGTCAGGACTCATCCCTGATGTCCCTGTTACTTGGGAGGGGAGCAGAAGCACCTGATGCCCCATCCACAATGCACTTCCATGATGTTCCCTGGAGAGGGGATGGGAAGAACAGAGAGAGTGGGTGGGATGCAACACCAGGGTTTCTTGTGGGGCCCCCATGTCCTCGGCATGTCCCCAAAAAGGCCATGGCAGTGGGGGACCCTCACCAGCCCCTCTCTTCTCCTGAAGTTCTCCCTCCCCTCTCTCCCCTTGTGTTTTCCTTGCAAACAGCTCGCCTTTGAAATTCAAATGTTGCCGTAGCCCTTTCCTAACCCTCTGCAGGAATATCTCCCTTTTCATCTGAAAATAATTAACAAATGAACAAAACTCCTGTGTGAAATTAAAATTCATGCCCAGAGGTGACCTTTGAAGCCCAGCACTGCTGCTGGCTTGGGATGGGTTTTTATATTTTCCTTTCTTTTTTCTCACGCTCTCCCCTGCTTCAGAGGGCTCCTTTACACCTCCCTTTCCCTCTCTTTTTAATCGCAATAAATTGCATTCCTCCTGGGAAGCTCTCCCTCCCACCACCTCCGCCTCTCCAGTCCTGGCTGTCCCTGTGGGCTCCCAAATCTCCCCCTGGAGAGGGAGCAGGCTCTGTGTGATGCTCCCCACGGGCTCGGGCACGGCGGGCACAGCGTGTCGGATTTCTGTCGGATCAATAAGGTGATTAAATCCCCACCATCCGGCCGTGGCCAGGCTCCATCTGGCCAGCTGGCACCCGGACACAGGTCCAGGGTCAGCTGTCATGGGAGGATAATTGTTTGTAATTGGTAACAAAGAGCTTCACAGCCAGAGCCCTGCCCTGCTGAGGGAACTTCCCGCGGGATGCCCTTGGGGATGGGGAAGTCTCATCACTGCTCATTTTAACTTGATACTCAAGCATTTGCCTGTCTTGGTGCTGGGATTCTCCAGGCTTTGTCCTTCTGGTGCTTTCCCTTGCTGAGCAGCTGCCTGGTGGGATGGACTTTTCCTACATCCACCCATGGAGAAGCAGACCCAAAGCCCTTTTTCTCACTGGAAATGAAGAGCCAAGGATGGTTCCAGATGCAGTCTGGAGTGTTCTGGGGAGGTGTGTGCAATCCTTCTGTGTGTGTGTGTGCAGAGGGAATCCTGGTCCCCTTGGTCTGGTCTTGTTTTGCAGCCCAGTTGGGATGGAGGGATGGATGGATGGATGGATGGATGGATGGATGGATGGGTGGGCTGGGACACCCCACTGCCTGTGGTGGGGTTTGAGGAGCAGCGAGGGCAGGAGGGAGCTGGGGAAGGGCTGATGAGGCCACTGGTGCCTGGTGCCTTCACAAGGAGGAGGAAAAGGTCTTTCCTGGTATAGGAACAGGCTCTGCTGGCTTTGCCTGGGCATCCAGGTGGATTCTGTCTACCCAGCATGGCTGAGATTCCAGGGCTGTTCCATAAGGATGCTCCTTTGGGGCGGGGCAAGCTCTCTGGCTCCCACAGGAGCCTGTGGGTTCCCACTGTCCCCCATCCTTGAGCCCTGGCTCGGGGGAGCAGGGAAGAAACAGACCCCCAACCCCCCTGCGGAGGCACAGCCGGCTCTGTAATTAAGCCAAGTGGGAAAGGTTGCCATGGTACCAAAAGCAAAGAAACTGAGCTGCACCTTTATTGCTGCTCCGGAGCCTCTGGGCATTCCCATCCCCTCTGCCGGGATGGTGGCATCGGTGGGGCACAGGGGGCCCCGAAATCCCCCTGCCTGCCCCTGGCCCTGCCCCATGTCCTTGCAGGGGCAGAGGCGTCAGGATGGGGCAGCTGGACCCGCGGGCTGTGCCTTGTGTCTTCCACAGGGATCTTGGGTTGTCCCACTGGGCTCCATCCTGCTTTCCCTGTGTCCCCACAGTGCCATGTGGCCATGGGGCCATGCCCTTGTCTGTGCCCCCTGGGTGGCATTTGGCACAATGCAGGTGGCTCTTGGGGGGTTCTCTGAGGGGTCATAGGGACCCCAGCTTGGGGGGGCTTCCCCAGCACCCCAAACCTGCTGGGGGATTGTTATCCCCTGCACCCCAACATCCCTGTGCCTGTCCTGATGGAGGTGGCTCCATCACATCCCGTTGTCCTGGCAACAGGCAAGGATGCTGCTGAGCCAACCCTGGCTGGTCCCCTCTGGCTGTGGGGGCTGCCCTCACCCTGGAATGTCCCCCCTGCCCCTGGACCTGAGGGTCCTCCTGCTTTTCCCAGCCAGCCAGTGAGGGAAAGTGCTTCTCCCACCCGGGATGGTGGGGACTGTCCCCTCCTCACACCCCAGCTCACTCCACATGCAGGCCAGGGGTGAGTGGTGGCTCTCATGTCCCTTTGTCCTGCCCAGCTCCTGGGGTTGAGGAGGAAAACAGGGGAACATGGGCACAGCCAGAGGCTCAAAGTGCTGGGTGTGATGAGTGGAACAAGTCTCAGCCATTGCTGTGTCTGTCTGGGATTTGTTTTTTCTGCCTCTGTCCCACATTTCGAGCCCGTTCCTTGCCCTTTCTCTGGCCTTGCGCTCCCGTTGTGTTTCTGCTGCGACAAAAATAGCCCAAGAGGTGCTAAAATAGAATTAAGGATATGTAAATGCTGTTTGTGCTCGCCCTGTTGCCTCCTTCATTTCAGCAGGAATGATGATTTTCTGCCAACCTCAGCCCGAGGAGGCGATTTTGGATCAGGGAACGCTGAGATGAAGAGCTGTGCCTGGGGGCGAGAAGCTGGGCTGCCTGGATTTGTGAACTCCCTTTGGCACCCATGACCCTGTTCCCAGAAGCTCCTAAAAATACTGGTTTTCCGCCCAAAATCTGCAAGCGCCACCACAAGCTCCCTTTGGCCAACCCGAGGGAGGACACTGCTTCCCGTTCCAAGGGGTATTTTGCACCCAGCATCTTCCCGGGAGGAGGCTGGGGAGAACCAGGCTCAGCCCTGCGGCTTCTCATGGAGGAAGAGCTTCCCAGCCCCGCTGATTCCTCCTCGTGCGGCGAGGGGGGATATTTCGGGAGCGCTGCCATGAATCTCGGCTGCTCCCGCGGCTGCCGAGGGGAAGGAATTAAGCACTTTGAGAAGCTGGCAAAGATCCCTCTGGGAGCCCTGCGGCGGCTTCTTCAAACCCATCCTTTTCCTCCCTCCCATCAGAAGTTACAAGACGTGGCTGCTGTCGGTGCCAACACCAATCCCTGCCCTGTTCCACGAGCTGCCCAGCCCGGGTGGGCATTGCCCCTTCCCTGCACCACCCTGGGAGACGTGGGAGACCCTTCAATCCCTGTCAACAGCCACAGCCTCCCATCCCACCCTTTCTCCCCCACTCTCCTTCTTCTCCCAGTCTGGTTTCTCCCTGTGGATCGTGCTGGGAAGGCTGGGAGGGCTCGGGGCCGTGGGTGTGAGCTCTGCCAGTCGGCGCAGATGCTGTATTTGCTCACACAACAGCTCTGCTTCCCCCTCCAGATTTTGCCCTGGAAAACTAGGGCGCAGCCAGGCTGCCCACGTCTCCTCATCCCCCTCTCCCTGGCATCTGCTGCTCCTCGTGTTGGGCATGGGGGAGCAGACGGGTCCCTCCCGGGGTGCAGCACCCGAGAGGCTGGAATGCTCCAGCGATGGGTCGAGGGGGTTGGATTTGGGATGAGACTTGCGGCTCTGCTCAATCTCCGCCTGGCAAAATGTGGGCAGGGTGGCATTCCGTGGCTATGCCATCCTCAGCGTGCCGGGGTGACCAGCTCGGGAAGGAGCACTGAGGCATCACTGGGACCTCGGAGGTGTTTGCTCCGGATCCTCTCTCTTCCTGCCTCGGGATGGCGTGGAGCAGGATGAGGTCCCAGCATGGCCAGGCACCCACCCACCGGCTCCGGCTCCGCACCAGGCGGTGCAGGGAGGCAGCACAATCTGCATGTAAATGGGGATATTTAAAGCCGGAGCCGGGTGGGAAGAGAAGGAATCAATTTCCCAAGTGGGAGGGCGGGGTGTTATTTTTATATATCACTGGATACGCAGCTTAAATCTGGCCCTGGGAGATGAAGGGGAAACGGGGCGGGTGGGGAAGGCAAATCGTGTCCCGGCTCTCTGGCTCTGCAGTCACTGCATCCACGAGAGTTGCCATGGCTGCCAGTCCCAGGCCATGCCACACCATGTCCCTCTCCTGTCTGGGCATGGATGGGGTGGCAGGAGGGCACAGAGAGCCGTGTGTGCTCTTCTTGCTCGTGTCCCCATCGGGTCTGTGCCAGCTGCTGCCCTCTGCTCTGGGCATTCTCTGCACTCCGAGCATCTCCACCTCTTTTTTGTGCCACTGCTGGCCATGGCCTGGATCTGTGGGTGTCCCCACAGAGCTGTGGATGCTTCTCCAGCAGCGCCGCTGGGTTTGGAGGTGGGCAGAGGCTTCTTTTGTGCTCGCTGTTAATTAAGAGGATCATTCAGAGCCACTAGTAGTGTAGTGTGTTGTCTTATAATAGTTGTGATTCTGTCCCTGTGCCAGCTTCCATTAGCAACAAAACCCACTTATCTTGTTCTTTCCTATCTCTTCCCTTTATATTTTTATCCTCCCCTCTCTCCGCAAGTCTCTCTCTCCTCTTTTTTCAGCCCCAGCACCGCAGTAATAATTCTACCAGTCGTCATCTCGGTTGACAAAACACTGTTGATGTGACAGCTCCGAGCTATGAAATCTCCGTTACCGCTCGATAATTAATTTACTAATTGCGTGCGCTGCTTCGCCACGGAGCTCGGAGCCAGCTCTGGGGCTGGCAGTGCCATCCTCATCTCGGGGTGCCTGGGGTGGTCCCTTCCCTGTGCTGGGGATCAGGGAGGGTGAGGGGATCTCCGTGGGGATGGGGCCCTCCAGGTGGTTGGTGTTCAGATGTGGTTCTCCTGGGTAATGGGGGAAACTGGGATGGAGGGAAGGGGATGGGGCCGGTGTGGGATGCAGCGGGTCCTCGGGGAGGCTGGTGTGCCCCATTGCCCCCTGGCTTTCTGCCCGGGTGAGCTGCCAGCACTGCCAGCCACACTTGAATGACTCAACGTGTCATCTCCATCCTCTGTCTCACCGGAGAGGTTTCAAAACTGGTCCATCATTTGGAAGAAAAAAGCTCTTTTTTTCCTGTCCCCTGAATGGAAATATGGATATGTATTTCACTCTGGTCCCGGGTGTGGGATGGGACTTGCCACTGGGTTTGCACGGAGTGAGGTTCAGGAGGTGCCCCCAAGACCCCCTCCATGTATCCCCAGCACACCACAGCCAGCCGGTTTCCCATCCCGTGTGTCCTGCACCATGGGAAGGTGTGATAGAGGGAAGGGGAAGGTCTATTCTCCTGCCCATCCCTTTCTAGACCAATTTAGAGACTGTCCATACCTCCTGCCCAGCTCTGTGCAGAGAGGCCGGGGCTTGGCAGAGCTGATGGTTCCCACATGGGGATTATAGTGGCTGTAAAATGTTTTGATTTTCCCTGATTGCAAGAGTCAAAATGAACAAAGTCTGCCGGAGCCGCCAGAGCCAAGTGACATCTCTCACTTCGACATCGCCGCTTGTTCCGTTCCTGGAGGGAAACGTTGCGTTTGGAATTGTTTTGCTGATTTTTGTTGGTTGTTTTTTGGTTTTTTTCCCTTTTGTCGTCTCAAACCCCAGACGGTGCTTTGTCATGTGGAGGAAAACTTTTCCATGTCTACAGTGGGAGAGATGGGGAAGGACCTCGGCCATGCCCCTGTTTGGGGAGCAGCATCTGGGGTTAAAATCCTCTGGTTAGGGTTAAGCCTAACCCCTGTTTGGGGTTAAACCTTCCTGTTTGGGGTTGTGTGGGGAGGAGAGACCCCACTGTGCTCCCCAACCCTTCGAGACTCTGCCACGGTGCCACCGGTTGGCATCAGGGATGGATGGCCCTGTGTGTGTCTTTGCACCCAGGGAGGTGACACGTGCTGGGATCATTGTAAGGACAGAGAAACTGAGGCATGGGCAGGTGGCCTGCAGGGCTGCTTGGTGTCCTGGCCCCTGGACATGGAGCAGGTGTCACTGTCACAGCCACTTGATGGGGGGCTGAATGTCCTGTCCCGGTGCCAGGAACCTTCCAGGGCTGCCACCTCCTCACTGGGTAAATAAATAACGTCTCGCCTCCGACGCCGCGGGGCTGGTGGCGTGGTAATTGCTTTTTGGGAGATGCAATTACCAGGCAATGTTGTGGAACGTGTCGTGCCCATGGACCGGCGCAGTCTCCTGCCAGGACCCAGCCTGGCCGAGGGCCGGGTGCTGGTGACAGGTGGTGACATCCCTGAGGGCTTTGAGGGCATCACTGAGCTCTGGGTGCTGCTCGTGGGGACCACGGCACCGTCCCCTCCTGAGCTGGGCTCCCTCTACCACACTTTGTCATCCCCAAGGCCTGATCCAGCTTTTCCATGTCCTTCCCCTTTCTCAGCAGCCAGACCCCCCAAACATGCCCTGCTTTAAATACTCTGCTTGCCCACTTTGGGGGTCTTTGGGCAGGGGGTGGCACCACACCGTGTCCCCTTGTGTCATGTGGGCTCTGCCTGTGCTTGTCACCCTCACGCAGAGCCTGGAAAACACTGATTTGTAATTTGGGATGGGAGGGGAGGGCAGGGCAAGCGAGGGCAGCAGTGGCTGAAAGGCGAGGCTGTTTGGGTACATGAGTGATGGTTTTGAAGCACGAAGCTGTGGCTCTCAGCAGCTTTTGAAGCTTTGGGAAATTTGTCTTTTTGACTCTGCAAGGTGCTCAGGCGGGGAGGGAAATGCATTACACGTTGAAATGCTTTGAGAGCAGAGGGGAAACGTTATGTGATTCCAGCCCTGTTCCTCCCAGCCAGAGGAACCCGGGGAACACAATATATTGAATTCTCCACAATCCTTCCCTCCTTGTGCCGTGTGTGTCAATGTGCTTGTTCCTTCTCCAGCTCCTGGAGCTGAGACCAGGACCTGGTGGCTGCAGCACCTGCTTCCCAATCAGTCAGGCATCCAGCCTTTCTTGGAGGGGTGAAGGGAACACCGGGATGGGGCTGGGGGACATCCTTCCCATCCTGAACATCCCGCCGCTCCTCAACCGCCCCCCAGGTGGGCTCTGCCTGTGTCTGAGGTGGGAAGGGACTTGAGAGGGGACGAGGGCCCTGATGCTGAGCACGCTGAGCATCCTGATGCTCTCCTGGGCTCTGCTTTGCCCATGGCAGGAGGGGCTGTGGGGGCTGTCCCTCCAAGGGGTGCTGGGCTGGAAGGGTTGGAGCCGTGCTGTGCCGAGCCTGCACAGCCCCACCAGGGAGCCTGGGAGCTCAGCACGACGCGTGGGGAGTCGAAAATAGACTCATTGTCGGTTAGTTCATGATAATAAATGGGAGCAAATTGCAAACAGTGGGTAAGTGACTGACAAACGCTGGTGTTTTAATGTCCCCACAAAAGACCCGTGTGTAAGAGGGACTTTGCATGAGTAATTCCATCCATTTTTAATGGTGGACCCTGGGGGAGAATCAATCACGCGACGCAGTTGAGTTTCCCTAATTCAAGGGAGCACAAAGCAATTTGGTTTGATAAGGCAGCGCTGAGAGCGGCCGGCTGCCCGGAGCCACCGGCTCCTCTCCCTCTGCCGTCGGGGCTTCTCCTTGGGAAACATCCCTTTGGCAAAGCCCAGGAGACACTGGCTGGGCTGCGGGCTCACCAGGAAGGTTTTTCTGGCTGTTTTGGGGGGGTTTGGGCATGGGAAAAAGATGCTCAGCTTGGCCCTGGGTCATCCACGCTCCGGAGATGGGTGTGGAAGAGAGATGCTCTTCCTGGCTGTACCCGGGGACACTGGGATGAGGTCGTGCCTTGGGCTGTGGGTCTCACCTGGCCACCAACCTCCCTGCAGAGTTCTTGGTTTTTGGGAGCATCCCAAGGCTCTCCTGCTCATCTCTCCTCAGCCTTCCTGGAAAATCCAGCACAGCCGGTGGCACCGGGGAGAGACCGAGTGACGGGTGTGGCCAAGAACAGCTTTTTTTTTGGGAGAGAAAACGCCATTATTGGTATTCTGGATGATCCCAGCTCCATTCATCGCCAGTGGCAGGACACATTAGCAGAGCTTCCCTAGGGAGCCAGCACTCGAAGCGGCACCCCTGGGTACCACCCACCATTCCACAGCAGGGCGGTGGCACTTGGGGATCAGTTTGGGGGAATCTCAGCCATTCTCTGTGACCCTGAGGGCTTCACGTGGCCCTGCAGGTCCCTTGGCAGAGGTGGCAGGAGCCTTTTCTACACAGGCAGGCAGGAAGCAGGAGGTTTTTGTCATGGAGATGTGTCCCCGCAGGAGCCAAAGGCTAATGTGCTCTAGGGAGCTGCTAAAACTTGTGACGGGGATATAGAGCACCTCATTTACAGGGGTATTTTTTGTGCCGGAGTGGAAGAAAGCAGCTGCTATCTGTACAAACAAAATTAGGCCAAAGGAGGAAAGTAATTTTGTAAAAGAAATAGGGAGATGAAGGGGGAGATGGATAGGAGGCAGATGAATAAACACAATCTACATAGAAACTGATAAAAATTCAATTTCTGCTCACACACATCCCGGTCTCACTCACTCCCTTCCTCTCCTCCTCTCCACGCGCTCTCCGGTGTTGTCTGCAGCCCTCGTGCATCCATCTGGGATGTGGGAGGCAAACACAATGATCCTCTTCTGTCTTCAACATGCTGCAAAAATTTTCCCCAATTATGGTGCTTTAATTTCCTTGACTCCAGCTTTATATTCAATATTTTACCCTGGCGAACAGTGGGTGCCAGGGCAAGCAGGACGGCCCCAGGTATGAGGGATCCTTCTGGGCATGACCCTGCTCTCACTGCAGTAATTCCATGGAGTAAGGACTATGGAGTAGCTGGGTGGGGATTTGGGAATGTAAACCCATGGGAAAAAGTGGGTTGGAAGGAATCAGCAGCTCCTGCAAGTGATCTGTGGTCCCCTTTATATGCCTTTATCCCTGTTCTCCCAGTGAACTCCAGCTCCTGGAGTACAATGGGCTCTCCTGGATGTTTTTTTAGTGCATTTAGTGCCTTTTGCTGTGGGTTATAAAAAATTAACACTTCCAAAATCTTCCTGGGGCCACCTGTGTCCTACATCAGTGGCTTGTCTGTGGGTTGGGATTGTGCACCCTGACCAGCTGGAATGATGCTGGGAGGGAAGGACCTGGGAGTCATCAGGGAAACCCTGCCTGGAAAATTCATCAGTGTGAGCTCAATGACTGGCCACGGGGAGGCCTGGGAGCTGGGGCTGGCACACAGGTCATGTTGGAGCTGCTCCTCATGCTGCTCCAGTGGCCCCGTGCCCATCCTGGTGTGTAGGCACCGCATGCCCATCCCTGCTGGCTCCTCTGGCTATGTGGCCAGCCCGGCACGGGCTCTTGGAGGAGACTTTCCTGCCCCTTCCTTCACCCTCTGGGCATGGAGGGAGCATCTCTTCTTCTGATGGTCCCTTGAGGGGCATTTTCTGGGTTCAGGGGAATCAGCTGCAATGACTATTTGATACTAATGGTGGAGACCCCTCTGCCCTTCCCAAATCCGGGGCTACAAGGTCACTTGGAGTAGCAGGAGGCACCTGAGGCTGAGTCAGAGTGGGTCTGTTGGAGTAGGGCTGTCCCAAGGGGGTTGCAGAGCTGATCCCCTTCCCACTTTCCCCTGACACTCCTTCCACCTTCCTCTTTTCCCTATTCCCACCGCAGCATTCCAGGCCCAGCATCCAGCTCTGGTTGTACTCCAGGGCACTGCAAGGCCATGCCTGGAACTGGGTACATGCACATGGGGGGCCCTTTTGTGTCCCCTGTGGTTGGGGACATGGGACACAGGGCTTTGCTCCAGCATGGCCCATCCCCATGGAGTGAGCGACGGCTCCGGGCGAGGGGATGGATCGATGGGAGCAAAGTGAATGCACTTTCCAATCTGTTCAGAGGGCAATGGAGTGTGGAAATGGCCGTGCCGGGACGAGCAGGGCATGTGTGGCTGGGGCACAGGGGCACCCGGGGCTGAGCCCTCCTCCTGCCACTCCCAGGGCTCCAGGGAGGCCAGACACAATCCTGCCGGGTGCTGAGCATCCCCAACCGAGCCCTGAGGGCCGGGGGCTGGTGCCCTCTGGAGTTAACAATTCCTTCTGAACCACTTCATCCCAACAAGGTTACATTCCCAAATCCCCACCCAGCTACTCCATAGTCCCACTCCATGGAATCACTGCAGTGGGAGCAGGGTCATGGCCAGAAGGATCCCCCCCAGCTGTGGGGCCATCCCGCTCTCCCTGGCACCCACTGTTTGCCAGGGTAAAATATTGAATACAAAGCTGAAGTCAAGGGAATTGAAGAACCATGGAGCATCCTCATGGATGTGGGACTCACATCATCTCCAGGAACCCTTGCTGAGGGGGCACTCAGGAGTGGGTGCTCTGCTCTAGCTCCTGTCTTGGGCATTTGGGAGGCTCCATGCTCTGCATGGAGAGCTGGGAGAAGAGATAGAGGGTGCAGGGCACCCACATCCCCCCCTGCACACCCACATCCCCCCTGCACACCCACATCCCCCCTGCACACCCACGTGTGCGGAGGCTGAGCTGAGCTGCAGCCTGGTTTCCCTAGGAAACCAAGCAGAGCCAAAAATCCTGCGGGGAAGAGCTGGAGGGGCTCCAAAACGTGGCTGGAATAGCTCTGCACCCAGGGAGCCTCACTGTCCCACCCGGTGCTCCGGGGACACTGAGACACTGATGGCAGTGACAGGGTGGTGGCTCTCAGGTGGCTGAGGGTGTGCGAGGGGCTGTGCCCAGCTGCAGTGGGGGGGCTGGAGGGTGGGTTTTGGGGGTGAAACACTCCTTTTGGGTGCTCCCCTGGCACTCACAGGTGCCCAAAATGGGGCAGTGCGGGGCTGTCACCAACTCTGCAGAGCTGCCACCAGGGCTGGCACGTCCCTACTGTGGCCCTGTGAGGGCTCAGGGATGCTCAAAGCTCACCCAGGGCATCCCCTTCTGAGTCACAGCGATTTTGAGTGTGTTCCAGAGCCCCCAGCCTCTAATCCTGCTGTGATGGGGGCATGTTTCCCTGGGAAGAGCCCTTGGATGAGGGGGAGGAAGAAGAGCATTGTTTGAGGGGCGATCCTTGGGAACCAGATAGGTGTGTGACAGAAGAGCTCCTCACAGGTGGCAGGGTCACACCCTGTGTGCTGCCTTCGTGCCAGCCCTCCTCCACCTCCTACTCCTCCTACTCCTCTTCCTACACCTCCTCTTCCTCCTCCTCCTCTCCTCCTCCTCCTCCACGGGCCTTTCTCACGCTGCCAAGTGAAGATACATTTACCGGGCTGCACGCTCCAAAAGTTCCTATACTCCCCTCCAGGCAATTAAAAGGAAGCTATTTCTCCTCAATCAGGCATATTTGAATATGGAAATGATTTTTAATTACTCAGAGTCAATATCATTTTATCACTGAAATGTGTTTGAACGAGGTTCACCGTATTTGCAGGGCATCTAATAAGCCGAATGCAAATTCGCCGCCATTCACGGCTTTTACGTGTCCTGATGAGCGAGGGAAGGTGCTGCCCTTTGGAGGTTTCATTCCCAAGCTGCTCATAGGGCAGGAAATGACAGTCAACCCCTGCCCTGGTGGGCAAAGGCAGCGGGGGAGGCAGGGCAAGGGCCAGCAGCCCGGTGGGGACACAGGGACAGCACTGCCATGCCCGTCTTGCCTGCCCCCGAACATGCCCGGGGTCAGCTCCACACGGAGCTGATGACAGCGTTAGATCCCCGGCTATTGTCTCCTGATTAATTTGCTAATTATGTTCTGCTTTAATCCAAGGGCCTGGCGGCAGTGTGGAAATGTCAGGCACTTGTTTATGCCCCGGGTTGCTGGCGGAGTGACAAAGGCAGGATCCCGGAGGAGCCACGCGTAACCTGGCTCTGGCACTGCTGCCACGGCTCCCACCGGGTGGGCACCGACCTGCTGCCTCTGCCACTGCCTCCCTGCAGCCCTGGGCCTGCCCCTTTGCCTCAGTTTCCTCCAGGGAAGCTGAAAACAGCCGGATCCACCTCCCTGCATGTTCCAGGGTGGGGAGCGCTGGCACTGTGACCTCAATGGCAATTGTCACCAGGACCGTGGGGCTGTCACTGGTGCTGGGCATGTCCTGCCCTTCTCGCTGCCGTGGCCTTGGGCAGGACTGGGGATGCTCAAGGCTGACCCAGAGCATCCCCTCCTGAGTCACAGGGGGTTTGGGTCTATCCAAGCCCCCAGCCTGGTGCAGACTGTAACCCTACTTCCATGGGGACTGGGAGGGCACATTTCCCTGGAAAGACCCTGTGGAAGGGACGGATTGTGGTCCCTGTGCCTCTGTCAGGTTGTCACAGGGAATGCAAAGCACCCAGCACCCCAGGAAATGGTGAGCAGGGCAGCTTCCCAGCATCCTGCATCCCAGTTCATATCTTACTGGGAGGCACTGGGACTCCAGCCCCCTGGGGAGATGCCACCCCTACGGGGGAGATGCCACCCCCTTGCTGACAACCTCTGGGTATCCAACCTCTGGGTTTTCCTGCTGTGAAAACCCACCAGGTGTTGGGGTTAAACACTGAGCTCCTGGCAGGCTGAGCAGCCGATAACATCCCGCTGCCGCTGCTGCAGCCGGGCTTTCTGCAGCCCTCATGTATATTAATCGAGATGAATATTTATGCAAAGTTCCTCTTGCTCTTGAGCGGCTGCTCGAGTGCAGGCGTGATCTGGCCACTGCTGCTGGTCTGGGCAGTGAGATGGCTCTGCTGGACGGAGGTGGAAAGGAGCTGGGGGTGGGATTGCTCCTTGCCAAGCTGCTCTGGCTCAGGACGGATCTCCCAGCATGCTGGGATCCAGAGGGATTTATCCTTGCTGAAGCCCTGGGTTGGATCAGGGATGCTCTGTGGTGCATGGAGACCTGAAGGTGAAAATCCTGCAGTTGTCCAAGTGATGCTGAGCTCATCCCTCAGTCCTGCAGGCCCAGGAGGCAGCTCAGCACCTCGCCAGGTAGAAACTCTCCCAATTTCTCCCAGAAACTCTCCCTAGTGTCTCAAGTCCTTCATGTTGCCCTGCCTCGTGCCAAGGCATCACCTCTGCATTGGCACAGATGGACACGGATCAGCCCTGGCCCATCCTTCAGTGCATAAAGAGTCTGGAAACATAAAAATGAAGATGCTGAGCTGAAATCCATCTCCCTGGGCACAGTAACTGCATTCATAGGCCCAGGAGCTGCTCAGGATGGGCTGTTGGCTGTGCTGCCACGGCAGCATCCTCAGTCCGGGACAAGCCCCAAAGTGAAATTTATTCCAGGGCTTATTCATAACTTTCCTCTCCTTCTCATCACTTGGGTTTCCCTTGCTCTTTTTCCTTGGCTTCTCTCCCTGCCACCAATAGCAGAAAACTCCATGTGAAGGTCCCTGGGAGGGAGCAGTGGCCTCGGGCAGCCAGCAGGGAGCCGGTTCCTCCATCCTGGTGATGGGCACCGAGTGACTGGGGAAAGCTCCTCCGCCGGCACTTGCTGCCTCTTCCCATCAGAGCGGATTATCTCGCAACCCAAACTTCCCTGTTTTATGGCTGTTTTTGTTTTTCCACTGGAGCAATTCACAGAGAAGTTTATGGGAAGCGGTTCAGACAAGCGGCTGCGTTACCGGCTGCTCTGGGGCTGCACCCGCTCCCGTCTCACCCTGTGGTTCGAGCCAAGGTGCTCCTGCTAAACCTTTCTGAAAAGATGCTGCTCTGTGCCCTGCTCGGGGGACGTGGTCCCTGGGGATTGGGCCCATCAGGAGCCACAGGAGCTTGAGGGCTGGTTGAGCATCCCCACATCCCCTGGCCAGGAGCTGGACTTGACTCTTCCCTGAATCCTTACCCAGGGCTGGGCACAGAGCAGCTGCCACCTCGGTGACTCTCCCTGTCCCTGATTTCTGTGCCAAATGAAGGGGAAATAAGAGCTCTCTGTTGGAAACACAGCAGTGCTGGGTGCCTGGGGAGCTCGGCTGGTCCCTGGCTGTCCCGGTGTGCCCGTCCCCTGGGGCAGAGGATGCCAGTTCACCACGGCGGCAGAGCCTGCATAATGATGGTGGTGGCACTGGGGACCTTGTGTCAACCTGGCAGGTTATTATTGCCTAAATGGACATGTCTAATTCCCATCCAGCCATAAAGCCCTGGTGTCACCACCTCCACACATGCGGGCCCTGCTCTGATTATACCCTGGGAGATGCTCTGCTTGCACCAAGCCCCAGCCCCCCTCAATCAGTGGGAACCAGTGAGGCTGTGAGCCCTGAGCAGTGCTCTCCCCACATCCCAGCAGCTCACAGGGATGAGGAGCATGATGGGGGCTCTGGGACCTCATCCTGATCAGCTGGGGAGATGCTTTGTTTTGGCTGGGAGAGTCTCCAGCGCCTTCCCAAGCTCTGGCTGGGGTGCTGAGCACGCCTCTTCCCTTGCTTTGGGCTGGGGGTACGGTGGGGAACGGAGCTCACGCTGTGCCGGGGGAGGTTTGCAGGGATGCAGCAGCAGCAACAAGCAGCTACAGAGAGCACCCAGTTGTCCTGGTAACAGTGGGTGCCTCCAGCTCCCACAGCTCGGGCCCCCAGCATCAGAGCCTCTCAGCTCCTCCTCACTGCGAGCGGGGTCCCACCTGGGACAGAGGAGACTTGTCAGGGAGGTGACATGGAGAATGGGAAGGACTCACTGGCTGGAGAGGCAGCAGCAGACAGAGGGGATGTTCTGTGCATGGCCACAGCCCACGGCCAGGCCTGGTGGCAGGGGGATCTTGTAGGACAGTGATGTAAGCCAGGATGTGCCACAGCTGGCACTTGAGTCAGGGAAGAGCCCACGGGCATCGTATCCCGCGTCACATTCCCCACTGCATCCTGTATTACATCCCACAGCAGAACCTGTGTTGCATCCTGTGTCACATCCCACATCACAACCTGTATTGCACCTTGCATTTCATCTCGTGTTGCATCCCACATTGCATCCCACGTTGCATCCTGCTTTCCTCGCAGGGCAGTGGTAGCTGGTGCAATCAATGCCTTTGGAAATCTCTAATTCCCTCAACCATGCAGACCTATTCGGCTGGGGGAGCAAACACCTCGTGGGAAGCAGGGAGTGACCCAGGGAGCCCTGGGTTTGGAACTGTCCATCCTCAGAGCTGTGCTGAGCTGTATTTACAGAGCCAGGTTTGGGAACATCCTCCAGCTCTGTCGGAGCTAATGCTGATTTTCTCCCTGGGATAAAGACCAGCCTGAAAAGCTGGTGTGCTTTCTTGCAGCCTTGACCCGGAGGGGATGAGTGTCTGTGGGGATGCTGGGTCAGGCATCCAGAGGCTGCAGGGGAGCACTGGGAAAAGGGAATGCCAGGGAGGGAAGGAGCTCAACTGCAGAAAGGTCTCGGATAGATACAATCCTGCACCTCCAGCAGTGCTGGGATGGATTAGGGCTGGTGCTGAGCCACAGATTCCCAGGGTGCTGAGCAGTGATCCAGTGGTGCCTCCTGCCCCCTCCCTCTGCCATGCTCAGTCTGGATGGAGGCCACGAGGGGCAGATCTGTGCCCCCCGCGGTGAGTACAGCACCCACAGCAGCGGGCAGGATGTGTCCAGCAGAGGTGGAAGGCAGCAATGGGAATGTGCTGCATTCCCAGCTGTGCTGCTCCCGCAGCGAGGCAGCCAGGCCGTGCCGCATCCTGCTGAGCTCCTCCTGCACGGCTGGGGCTCCGTGTGACCCCGGCCCCTCCAAGCCACGGCTCCCGGTGCTCCCTGTGAGCCCAGGCAGGGTCTGGGCTGCAGTGGAGCAGCTGTGCCAGCAGCTCAGTCTCCCACGGACCATCAAGACACTCGGGTTTATCCCACC
Organism: Thripadectes ignobilis; assembly: GCA_035584755.1. Taxonomy (NCBI): domain Eukaryota; kingdom Metazoa; phylum Chordata; class Aves; order Passeriformes; family Furnariidae; genus Thripadectes; species Thripadectes ignobilis. The sequence continues at coordinate 4,251,519 of JAWMRC010000059.1, read as the reverse complement.
TGTGCATGGCCTTAACATGTGAAACCACAGCTCTGCAGCCCCCCAAACACCCCCGTGGCTCTGGGGGTCCTACAGGCTCCGTGTCACACGTGCCACATTTGTGCAGCCGTGGGGTGTGACAGCCCCATCTCTCAGTCTCCCTGCAGCCCACAGCGCCCTGCACGCCGAGGCCTGCACGTGTGTGCAGGTGTGGAGCCCACGCAGGTGTGGAGCCCACGCAGGTGTGGAGCACACGCAGGTGTGGAGCCCACGCAGGTGTGGAGCACACGCAGGGGGAGCTGCACGGCTGCTGGCGGGGAGCACACGCACCCCACACACCCAGCCCGGGATGCCACGCACGTGTGTGTGCACGCCACAGCCGCCCCGCGACGTGCACGCGTGCACTCCCACGCCTCATCGAGCACGCACGGACCCCCCTTTCCCGCGTGTCCCCCCCAAAACCGTGCGCACAAACAGCCACAAACCACACCTGTGCCCGCACGAACCACCTCACGCGTGTGTTGGGCACACACCAACCACACGCGTGCACCACTCCCCCCCTTTCCCCAGCCATGCGCGTGTGCCCACCACATCCACGCGTGTGCCCGTGCATCGCACATCCCCTCCTCCTTCCCCCGTGACCCCCAGCGCTGCAGCATCCCCGGGGGTCACCTCCCCCCCCCTTTCATCCATCCACAGTCGGAGGCGGGGGCTGCGCAGGGTTGGGTGGTGGTGTCGGTGTCGGTGTCGGTGTTGGGGGGTGTGTGTCCCCGCCGTGCCCGCCGCTGTCACACCGTGCCCGGTGCTGTCACACCGCCCCGCTCCCGGCGCATGCAGCAAGTGCCCGAGCGGCGCGCGCCGCCGCCGCCCCCGCGCCCCCCTCTCCCTCCCTCCCTCCCTCCCTCTCCCCCCCGTCCCTCCCCACCGCATCCGCCGCCGCCGCCGCCGCCGCCACCGGGGCCCGGCGCGCTGCGCGCCCGCTCCCGGCCCCTCTCCCTCTCCCGTTCCCTCTCCCGCTCCCGTTCCCGCTCCCGCTCCCGTCCCCGGCCCCGCGCTCCCCCGGGCGCGCCCGGGCACCGGCTGGTGCTGCCGCCGCCGCCGCTCGGGGATGGCCAGCCCGCTGCTCGCCGCGCCGCGCCGGGGCTACACGCGCTGCTGACGGAGCGCAGGTAAGGGCGCCGGTGAGCCCCCTTTCGTGTGTCCCCCCCGGTGTACCCCCGACCCCCTTTTCCCCAGCTCCGCCACCTCCTTCCCCGGTGCGGCGGCTCCGCTCCCCCCCGGCGCGGCGCAGCGGGGGCGGCAGCTCGCCGCGGATGCGGGATGCGGGATGCGGGATGCGGGATGCGGGATGAGGGATGCGGCGGCCGGTGCTGCCGGCTGGCAGAGCCCCGGTTCCGCCGTGCCCACCGCCGCCACCTCACCCCGCTCCAGCTCCAACCTCGGCCAACTTTCCTGCCCCGGCGGAGGGGCTGCGGGAACGGGAGTTGCAGCCGCGCCGCGGTACCGGAGGTGCCCCGGTGCCCACGGCGGGCAGTGGCATCCCCGGGGCGGCCCCGGCCCTGCCGGGAAGTTGCGCGGGGCTGCGGCGGCGGCGCGGAGGGCTCGGCACCGGGGCTGGCTGTGAGCGGCGGCGTGCCCGGAGCTGCCGGTCCTTCCCCCGGGATGCTGCCGGTCTCTCCGCTCCCGGGTCTGCCGGTTCCCCTTCCTGCGGCTGCCGGTTTTTCCTCCTGGGGATGCCGGTTTCCCCTCTCCCGGGTTTGCAGGTCCCCCCCATCCCGGGGAGCTGCCGGTCTCCCCCTGCGGGGCTGCCCGTCCCCCTCACCCCGGTAGCCGCCGGTTCCCGCCGGGGTACCGGTCCCCCCACAGGATGCTTGTGCCCCCTACGGGGTCCCGTTTCCCACCCAGAGTGCCGATCCCCCCCATAAGCAGTGCCAGGGCTCTGGCAGCCCCGCGCTGGAGGGGCTGCACGCGTGTCAGTGGGCACATGTGTGTTGCTGGGCACACGTGTGGCACCGCGGTGCTGTGGTGTGTCATCCAGCAAGGCCACGGGTGGGTGCCAGGCTGCCTGCTGGCATCCCTGCCAGCCCTGGCGCGGGCAGACGTATACCGGCAGCCTGGCACGCGTGGGTACTCGGCAGGATTGTCACCCCGCGTTGTCACCCCTGGGCAGGGCCCCGGGGATTCGGCACGTACCGGGGCACGTGGGCAGGTGTGTTGGCGGAGCCCCGGCAGTGGGTGGGTGGGTGGGTGGGTTTGCAGCTCTCCCCTGCGTGGGGCTTTGTTCGGTGCCAGCGTGGGGGGCTGCAGGGAGCCTCCGTGCCACGGCACCCGGGGACCGTGGGCGTGCAGGAGGGCACACGTGGGTGCCCAGCGTGTGCCGCCGCGGGCACGTGCGGCATGCAGGTGGCAGCCGGGTCTGGAAGGGGGGGGATTTGGGGAGCTGCATCCCTTCCCGGGGGACCTGCAAGCCCTGGGGTTCACGGCACGAGCGGTGCCACGCGTGCACACGCGTGTGCCCGTGCCGGTCACTTGTTGAGGGCAGGGAGATTTTCCGCGCCGCGGCTGCACGGCCGGCACCGGGGGCTCGCGGCAGCGCGGCGTGGGAACAACCCTTTGCTTTTCTAGGTCATGTCACTGCTGGCTGTGCTGGCTGGCGCCTGGCAGCCGGGGCCGCCGGTGACGCGGGGAGGTGGCCCCGGGGTGGCCCGGCTGGGCTGTGGCAATGTCTGGCCGTGGGTTCTGGCCGGGCACTGCCAGTGGTTGGGGCGCACGTGGAGTCGGTGGCGCGGGGCTGGCGCTGAGCTCTGGCACTGGGATTGCTCCTGGTGGGCCGGGGCAGTTGTTGGGGACTGACCTCTCCCTGTGTTGGAGGCCGTGGCTGAGTGAGGGGGGCTTGTGTAGGAGCACCCACCTCTGTGTGCTTGCACCCGTGGGGTGGCGTGGCTGTTGTCATTGTCATCACCACTTGGCTGCCCTCTGGCCACCCTCGGCAGGGAGGGTGGACGCCCTGTTTCGCAGCAGGGCTCCTTGGTGATGGCACGGGCAGCAGCGGATGCTGGAGTTGGCTGTAGAGCAGAGCCAGCCCTGCTGTGCTGGAGCCCAGAGCCTGGCAGCAGCTCCTCTTCAAGGCCTGCCCAGTTGCTTGTCAAGCCTTGTCACCAGACCTTGCTTTGATCCATGGAGTTTGCAAGGAGCCAGGATCCTACAAATTTGGTCTTTGCTGGAGAGAAAATGGACACGGAGCCGGCACAGCGGGCGGTTTGCTCTCCGACTGGCAGCCCTGTGGCAGAGGTGCTCCAGCACCATCTGGGACACGCTGCTGGCTCTTCCCAGCTCCTTCTGGCTTTTCTGGATGCCTCTAAGGACCTCTGGCAGTGCAGCTCTTCTGCCCAGAGTGACACCTCTGCCGTGTTGGAGATGGAATGGGGATGCTGGGCTTTTCCCAGGGGGTTCATGGCTGGTGGAGAGCTCTGCCCTGGTACCAACCTGCTGCTCAGAGCCACGGGAATAGATGGGACTTCCTTCACCCAGGCTGTTCCCATCACTGCCAAGACCCCACGTGCTGGGCTGGGCGCTCTCCAGGCTGGGTGGGGACTGCAGGATGTTCCCCTGCCTGGAGGAAGATGATGCTTGGTTGGATGGATGGATGAACCATGGAATGAGCCACCAGCCACTGTCCTGTGATGCCTCAACACTTCTCCATGGGAATTTGGAGTGAGGCCCTGCAAACTCATTTCCTACCACGGATCCGTCCTCTGATGGGGACGAGGCTGGCTCAGGGCCACCCAGCTTGGTTGCCAAATGTCAGAAGCTTTGTAGCTCCTCGGTGCTTACGAGAGCCATCACATCCCCCCTGCTCTCATCCTGTCTGTTCCTTCTTGATGTCCTCCAAGAGCAGGATGGAGCCAGGCCTCCTGTCCTCCCTAGGGCACCTTGAGGGGTCCCAGCAGGGCTGGGTCTGGATGAGGTGGTGGGTTACAAAGAAAGCCCTCCTCTGGAACGAATAGACATCCTGCTGCCACTGCTGTGACTCAGACCCCCATTTGGAGTCTCCTGGGGCTCCCAGCCCTCCACCCCTTTGCAGGATGGAGCTGGTGGAAAAGAGGGAGCCACATCCCAGTGACATGGAAACTACTTGGAAGAGGCTGTGGGAGAGCAGCAGGAACAGCCGTGGCTGCTGCAGCCCCTGCAGGTGCCCTGCAGTGGAGGGGGGGCTTTGCCCCCAGGGACCCCCAGAGCCGTGGAGGGAGAGGCAGCACATACTGTTTCCTGGCAGAGCATAATCCCTAATCCCGGTGGAGATTTCTTTGTGCTGTCTCTCGGCCTTGCTTTTGGAGTGGAGTTTTACCAACAGCAGTTAAGTAAAATAAATAAAGAGGCCTGTGCGTGCCAGTGCTCGCGAGGCCGCGCCAGGGATTGGCAAAGCAGCACCATTAATTACAGCTCGGCACCGCTGCCAGCCTGCCGGCTCCAGGAGAGGCCGTGGCAGCGCGCCGGGGAGCCAGAGGGACAGGGGGGATGTGGGAGCACCCAGTGGGGGGAAATGTGGTCCTGGGTGCCGGGAGGATTGTGCCTCAGAGGGTGGGAGCAGCACGGATGCCCCTCTCCCTGTGGGCACACACCTTACAGGGAGCTGTGTTTTTGGGAGGTGAGGCTGGAGCCTGGGGTTGCAGAGGAGTTCTTCCCAGTGATGCTCACAGAGCTAATTCCTTGGCAGAGGGGCTGTGCTGGTGCTGTGGAGGGCCCAGGACACCCTGACTCGGTGCTGGGGGTCTCCACGCTGGGAGGGGTGAGCATGGAGGTGGCAACTGCAGCTTTGGAGTTCCTGGATGCCTTTGAACTGCTAGGGAAGACCCCGGAGATTGGAGGGTCACGGGTTCTCGCAGTGGGAAGAGCTCATTATGGTGCCGTGTTTGTCAGTGTCACCTCTGGGCAGGCAGGGATGTGATCCCATGGGATGGAGCCACAGGGCCAGTCTGCTCCTCCCTGGATGCTGTTGCCTTTCAGCAGGGAGTGAGGCACTTCCCACTGTGGATAAACACCCCGGACTCCCCGGCCCTTCCTTACCCTCGTGTCTTTGCCCCAAGAATCCTCGTGTTAGGAATTCTTATGGATCATGTATTTTTCTCATGGATTGTGTATTTTCTACAGCCTATTAAGAGAACAGTCGGGTTAAAAACCGTGTCCCTCAAACCCCAAATCTCCTTTACTCTGCCATTAATCGTTTCTCAGATTATTAATGCCGAGGGTTTAGTGCTGCCCGTTTATCACTTTTCGGGGCTGGTTGTTATTCCTGGCTTTGCCTGGTTGGAGTGGCACGATGGTCAGGAACTGCTCTGCGCTGTGCTGGGAGGATGGAGCTGGATCAGGACCCAGCCAAAATCGCCGTTCAGGCGAGGCATCTTCAGGGAAACAACCTGTTTGTGCGTCGGGAGCAGGGCTGGCCAGGAGCAGTGCCGTGCCGTGGTGAAGGAGAGCCGAGCCCCGGTCGCGATCCTGCCTTTACCGGAGCCGGGAGGGATGTGATGGCAAGTGATGGAGAGGGACCGCTCTCCGAGGACGTGGAGCCCGGGATGTCGCTTCCGCCCGGTCGCTCCCGGCTCTGTGATGGCTCTTTAAAAGCTTTAATTAAAAACCCACCCCCTTTTTCCCTGCGCCCGGGCGGGAACAAAGGCAGATGGAAGGGGCTGGAGCGGGCGCCTGCGGCGGGCGAGCGTGCCAGGCTGTGCCCTCCGTGCTCCGGGTGCCATCCCCATCCCCGGGGAGCAGCGTCTGCTCCCCAGCCAGGCAGAGGGTGCCGCGGGTCCCTGGGGCAATGCCAGCTGCCCCCAGGGACCCAGCAGCCGTGTCAGGATGCGGTCACCGGCGCCGCGTGGCTCGTTCCGCACGGACCCGACGTGGTTTTGGAGGCAGAGGGGTGATGCCAGCAGGGCACCCCGGCCAGGCTGCGCTCACCCTCCTCGGAGCACAAGGGCAGTGATGCTGCAGGTCCCCGCCGGGGTGCCGGGTAGGGGTGACAGGGACCCCTCCTCGTGGCACTCAGCAGCTCCCGCCGGGTGACTCAGTGCCCCAGATGTTAAATATCTCCTCTGCCCAGCGTGCAGCTCAGTGAAATATTTTCACTGCAGCAGCAGCAGCAGCAGCTCGGGCCCTGCAGGGAGCGGGGCTGGTGCCGAGCGAGCTCTCCCAGGTTTGATTCAGCCCTGGCCTCCCGGAGCAGCTCATCTTGGTGCCGGGCTTGGGGCAGCTGCAGCCCCGGCAGGTTTTTTGGGATGGTGGGAGGCTTCCCGTGACCTGGATCATGCATGTGGGGAGCCCAGGGAGGGGAGGCATGGGCTGCCCGGCTGTGTTCATCCCTGCCGAGCCTTCCAGTGGCCGGCTGGCCACAGGGAGGGAGGGATGGTGGTGCTGGAGCAGCCCTGCTCTCTGCTCTGAGGCGAGGGAAGCAAGCTCCATCTTGTGTCCCTGCCAGGCTGCGGGAGCCCCAGGAGCTCGCTGCAGAGCAGCAGCATGTCCCTGCCTGACCTCCTCCTCCTCTTCCTTTTTCTCCTCCTCCCCCTCCTCCTCCTCCTCCTCCCCCATCCCCAGCTCTCCCGGAGCAGTGGAGGGCTGGGACTCTTTGGGGGACCCTCAGATCCTTGGTGGCTGCTTGAGGAGCATCAGTGTGGGATGCCTGTGGGGCTCCCCACTCCGGCTACCCCTTGGCTCCCTTCTCCTGCTGCTGTTGGTGGTGTTCATTGCCATTGAGTCTCCTGTTGAATTTCCTTGCCATTGAGTCTCCTGTTGAATCCCCTGGGGTCTCTCGGGGGTGGAAGTGACCACGGGAAAATGGGGTTTTTTTTCCCCCAGATCTCCCTGCTTTGCACTGGGGGGGGGTGTGTGGGGTGTGTCCTCCCTTGCTCCAGCCTGAGCTGCTCCCCCTGGCTCCATCCCAGCCCCTCTGTCCCCATGCCCACATGCCGCTGGCAGGGGCTGGATGCCGGCACCGAGCCCCCGCGCTGCCGGGGCGGCAGGAGCCAGCGCCAGCCTGTTGCATGAGAGCTGGGATATTTTTAGCTCTCTAATGTGCCCATCGTGGCTCCAGCGCAGGCTCGGCCAAGGCTCCTTCTCCCCAGTGAGCTGGGGGATGCCCTGGTACCACGGGCTCGGCCAGGGGTGATTTAGGAGCGGGAGATGTTGTTTGAGGATGGGTAAGAGCATCCCCGCGCCGTGCCAAAGCGCTCGGCATCCCCAACACATGGCTGGGCGGAGGGGAGCGGGGACTTCGGTGGTTTTGGAATCAACCTCTGCCATGGCATCGATCCCTGTGGCCACCTCCTGAGTGTCCCCTGCTGTCCTCAGGGCTGTCCCCGTGCCACTGCTGCCCCAGGAACAGGCTGACCTGGCTGAGCGGTGCCGACACGTGCGCGGTGGCCTTGGCCTCTGTAGAGCCGTGCTCCCGTTTCACTTAATAAGGCCACCGTGTGCATTATTTTATTAATGAGGTATTAAAAAGCTATTCACGGCGATGCTCTGCACACCAGGCGTGGTGTCCAAGAAATATGTACTTGTACAGTGACTGCTCACCCTGTGCCCAGCAATCAGGGCAGGTGGGGGAACACCACGCTTTTGGGGTGCCTGTGCACCCCCAGCACATCACCCCGAGCTGCACCCTGTCCCCACAGTGCTCTGGGGCACCAGAAATAGCTCCAAGGGCTTTTACAGCCCTGTCTGGGCAGAAGCTGTTTGGTGGCTCCTTGCCCAGGTTGTGCTTGGCAGGCTCTGGTGGGTGAGCCGAGGGCAGGGGGTCTGTGGGGGTGGGAGCTGGTGGTTTTGAGGTGAAGGTCCTAGTCCATCGTGCAGGGTCCTGAGCCTGGGGACTCCTTGGTGCAGCCTGGGGGAATGGAACAAGGGCCTCTGATGGCTGTCCCCAGCCTGCAAAGAGGCGGCTGGGGACATGGAGCAGCTGGGGACCTGGAGTAGCTGGGGACATGGAGTAGCTGGGGACATGGAGTAGCTCCCACACCAGCTGGGTTTGGTGCATCTGCTGACCCCCCAAACCAGCTCCCCACTCCCCCAGCACATCATGGAGCCCACAGTGGCCGTGCCTGTTGCTAAGCCTCCATCTGTCTGTCTGTCCGTCTGTCTCTCCACAGGGCAAATGCCATAGGATGACCGCTGCTGGTCCCCTCTTACTGGCTGTGATATCGTCTCTCCTGTGGCTCACGCGGGGCTTCGACCCGGCTCCCAGCGCCTGCTCCGCTCTGGCCTCCGGCGTCCTCTACGGCTCCTTCTCCCTCAAGGACCTCTTCCCCACCATCTCCTCCGGCTGCTCCTGGACCCTGGAGAACCCCGACCCCACCAAGTACTCGCTCTACCTCCGCTTCAACCGGGAGGAGCAGGTCTGCACCCACTTCTCTCCCATGGTGCTGCCACTCGACCACTACCTGGCCAACTACACGTGCGACCCCCGGGGCGAGGCCGCCAGCCCCCCGCCCTCCCGCCAGCGGCCCGAGGAGGAGGAGGAGGAGGAGGAAGCCGAGCTGGAGCTGTGCGAGGACGCGGGGCCCTTCACCTTCCTCCACTTCGACAAGAACTTTGTGCAGCTGTGCCTGGCGGCCGAGCCCGAGGCGGCCCCTCGCCTGCTGGCCCCCCAGGCGCTGGAATTCCGGTTCGTGGAGGTGCTGCTCATCAACAACAACAACTCCAGCCAGTTCACCTGCAGCGTGCTGTGCCGCTGGCTCGAGGAGTGCCTGCAGGCGCCCGGTGCCCGCCGCTGTGGCTTCACCCACGCCGGCTGCAGCTGCCAGGCGGAGACTCCGCCGGCACCGCGCCGCAACAGCACCCGGCACGCATCCCGAGCGCCCACCCCGCCGCCCACCGAGCCCGAGTGCTGCCCCACCGACCTGCATTCTGCGAATGCCAACGACATCGACCTGCCCGAGGTGCCGCACGGTGAGTGGGGGGCATGGAGGAGCCCCCCGGGACGGAGACCCTGCTCTGTGCAGGCTTCCCAGGGGTGCTGCTCGTGGAATGGGGGAGTCCTGCCCGTGCACGCTCCATGGGGCAGGGGGGGTGTGAGCTGGGCACTGGGCATGGAGCAGGGAATTCGTGTAATAGAGCAGGGATTTCGTGTAATAGATCAGTCATACCTGCACACTCTCCCTGGGGCTAGAGGGTGCCAACTGGGCGCTGCACACGGAGCAGGGAATCTATGCAATGGATGGATGCTGCCTGAGCACACTCCTGGGGCAGGATGGTGCCAACTGGGTGCTGGGCATGGAGCAGGGAAGACATGCAATAGATGAATGCTGCCCACGAATGCTACACGGAGCTGGAGGGTGACAACTGGGTGCTGTGCATGGAGAAGGGAAGCTGGTGCATGGAACAGGCAAGCTGCGCAATGGATGAATCCTGCCCATGCACGCTCCTTGAGGCAGGAGGATGCCAGTGGAACACTGCACACGGAGCAGGGAATCCACACAAATTGCAAATCCTGTGCCCAGCTCCATGTGCACCTCTCCAGGGCAATGCCCAGGCTCGGCGGACGAGCTTCAGCTTGTTCTGCCCTTGCCGTGGTCCAGCCAACCCTGTTAGTGCCACTTGCCACCATAGTGGCCCCAGCTGATGCCACAGCTGCCCTGGCACAGCCCATGTGGCTCCACGGCCTCTCTTGCCACCCTCCCAGCATGGGGCCATGATTCTGGAGCAGGAGCCGACTCGCTCTGCTTTGGTGGAGACGGGGAAAACAATTTGCAGGTAAAATGACCCTTTCCCGTGGCAAATTACCCTTGACTGCTGCAGCCCGGGCGCTTGTTATTCCAGGCAGGATGTCACGGCACGGCAGCCGGGCTATTAACCAGGCGGAATGAGGCCATTTGCTCGTTACGGGATTGTAGGAACCTCGAGTGAGGATAAAGCAGCTGCGCTCACCCACGTGCTGGGCACCGGGATAGGGCTGCCCATGGCAAGGGGCCGCCTCATCTGGGTGCTCCCTGTGCCCGTGGTGCCAAGTCCAGAGAGGTGATACGGGGATTTTGGGACACATCTGGCCAGATGTTCCCCGCAGCAGCTGCGGGTGATGCTCGGGCAGGAGCAATCCCCAACTTAGCTGCGTGGGGTCTTTATCTGGCAGATTAGGTGGCGGGGCTGGGCTGTGGGTGTACATATAATTTCATTGGGCTTTAGCATTTATTTCAGGAGCTAAATGTCATTATGGGCAGATCCCCCGACTAAATCCCTGGTCTGTTACAGCTGCAGGGCTCTAAATCGCCTCATCCCGAGGGGAGCTGCTTGAGCTGATTTCATTTTATAGGTTTTTTCCTTTTTTTCCCTTTAAACTCAACTCCATCCATTTAAACTCAACTCCACATAGGTGATTAAGAACTCAGTGCCGGGTTCAGGTGCCAACCCCAAAGTCAGCCTGGCTGACCCTCTGCCCAGGGGCTGACACCCTCCATGGCAAGGGGCTGCAGAGGGGTGCAGGATGGGATGGAGAAGCTGTGTGCTTCTCTGTGGGGTTTGGCACAACCCCACGGGTGCTTTGGTGGGGTTAGTCACGCTGAGCGTGGCTCAGAGTGCTGGAGAGGGGGGCTCCCTGCAGACCTGGCAGGGCACCACATGCCGCCTCTCCAGCTGCAACAGCAGCAGCGCGAACTCCCACTCCTTCTCCAAATTACATTTGACATTCAATTAAAGGCTGGAGCGCCCGGAGGTTCAATGTTATTGCGGTGCCGGAGCCGCAGGGGTGACGAGCTGCCTCGGCTGCCCCTCGTGCCACGCCAGTGCCACCGTCTCCCCCGGGTGCCCGCCGGCATCACCGCGCTCAGCCGTGGGGCCGGAGCACAGAGCGCCCTTCATGCAGCGAGGGGGGGGTCCCGGGCCCCCACCTGGCCTCCCCCCAGCCCCCTGCGGGGTGGAGAATGGTCCCCTTTCAGGGGGACGGTGGCAGGCAGGGCCGGGGGGCTGAATGGTGCCTGTGAGCCGAGGCTTGGCGGGCGCCCAGCGCTGATCTCACCGGTTCTGCTCCGCCGCAGCGACGTGGGCGCTGGCGCCCGCCCAGACCCTCCCCACGGCGCTGACCCCGGGGTCCCCGGCCCCCCACGTCATCCCCGCCGCCGTGGGGCTCTCCCACGGGCGTGGGGCAGCTGGGGTGGGGTTGGAGGCACGTGGGTGGAAGGAATGGATGGGTGTGGGAATGGGGATGGAACTCAACCCTCAACCACTCAACCCTGGTGCTGCAGGCTCTGGGTGGGTGTACCCCCCACTAGAGACCCCCAAAGGGTGACCCTCCTCTTTGAGGGTCTTTGGAAGGCAGTACCCACCCCCCGGAACCTGCCTCATCAAGGCCAAGCAGTTCCAAATCTTGGGTTGCCCTTGCCCCAAACCCATCACCCTACAGAGACCAGCCCCCAGGGAGGTGATGCCGGGACGAGGACACGGGTGGCCTTGGGATTCATCCTGAGGTCCTCAAAAGAAGAGCCCTGAGTCTCCCAAAGAAACACCCCTGCCCTTGTCCCCAGCTAGGCTGTGCCGTGGCGTGGGGTGCTGGGGACCCTGGGGCAGGATGGGGTGCGGTGCCAGGGCTGGCCGCAGCCTCCCGGCGGTGACAGCCGGGGATTTAGTGCTCTCCGAAGGAAATTGAATTTGGTGTCTGTCGAACACAGCCAGGGAGAACGCCCTCGTATATCCTCGGGATTTATGGGTTTCCCGGGGCGCTCGCCATGCCGTGTGTAATTCTGCCGTGTCGCTCCCGGGGTGGGCGGCCCCGTGGGGAGCTCAGCCCCGTGGCCAGACAGACCCTCCTGAGCGGCCCCTCAGCCTCTCCAGGTCCCCCTCTGTCTCCCGTGGAATGGGAACCCCATGCCACCGGAGTGGGATGCCCACGGAGAGGATCCGAGTGTCCCTGTCTGCGCTGGTGTGCCAGTGAGGGGTTTCCAAGGCAAAAGTTGGTAAATTTGGGTCTGTTTTACAGCACGAGAAGTGTCAGAGTAGCCTGTGCTCCCTGCTGGGGCCCCGTGTCCCTGTTCTGTGTTCCAGCGGGAGCCACCTTGTCCCTGCCAGTGCTGGGTGTCCCCATGTCACCTCTCTGTGCTCTGGGGATATTGCCATGCTTGGCTGGCAGTGCCAGGCAGCTCGGTGAGGTGCTTGTGCCATCTGTGGCTGCTCTCCTGCCTGTCACAGCAGCAGGGTGCCCATGGTGTTTTTGGGGGTCCTGTCCCTGGGGTGGCATCAGTGGTGCCCGGGGTTGCCCCGCTGTGTCCTACAGCACATCCACCGGCAGCAGTGGCTGTGCCATGTCTGGGGTGAATCTGTGGGGGCTCACCAGCATCCTGTGCCCAGGTTTGGGGACAAGGGACCCTGCTGGAGGACAGGAGGTGGCCTGGGGGGTGTGGGGGAGGCCAGGGAAGGTGTCCCCCTGTGCCTGCAGCCGCATCCCCCGCCGAACCCTCCACATGCCAGTTAATTTCACGCCAAGTGCTCTTGATGGATCACTTGTTATTTTTGGTGAGCCGAGCCATAAATTTGTGCCACCTCACTGCAGCAAGCTGATAAGTGGGGATGGGAGAGCACCTCTGCCTGGCACGGTGGGGGCATGGGCACCCTGGCTGAACCAGGGGATGTGGCACTCGGAGCTGTGCTCCCATTGCAGCTCCTGTGACTGGGGGTGACACTTTTAAGGGAGCCGTGACAAATGTCTGGGGGTCTGTGAGCGTGCTTAGTCACGCTCAACCATCTCTTGCCCTCAGGGATGCCATGCAGTGCTCAGCGTGGGGCCAGGCGTCCCTGTGTCCCTCTGCAGTGTCCCTTGACCCGTGGTGGCCTGTCCTCATCCCTGTTCCCATCCCTGTCCCCTGCCCGCTCTCACTGGAGCGCTTCCCTCTTCCAGGCAATGCAGTCGAGGAGAACCAGAAGGTGAAGACCCAGTGGCCACGGTCAGCAGATGAACCAGGTGTCTACATGGCCCAGACAGGTACCAGCACTGCCCCAGCATGGGGACGGGCAGGGGACACTGGTGACACTGGGCTCAGATACCTGGGCAGGGGTGATGGAGATGGAGCGACTCCCTTTAACTTCCTGCCTACGGACTGACTTAATTTGCTCCATTTATATATTTTTGCCTTTGCACCTTCCTCCGAGGGTTGTAAAGCAAACAAAAATCCATTAATTGTTTCGTTCAAATGTATTTATTTGGCAAATCCATCTGGGTAATTTGAGTGCGCTGCTCCCCCCTCCCTGGCCCCCTGATTTATGATCAGAGGGCCCGGAGGTGAGTGGGAGATGGATGGGCCCCGGCTCTGCTCTGTGTGCCTGGCATGCAGATCTCCTCCTGTGTACTCACAGGGGTCCTGCCCCCCTGGGACCTCCTGGGTAGAGTGCTGGGTGACCCCAGTGGTGATCCAGCCTGATCTTGGGGTTCCCCTGTGACACGGAGCAGCCACAGCACGTTGTCACTGCCGTGGGCAACACGGAGCCTGCGTCCTGCCTGTCTGCAGGACAAATCGTCCCCTTTGGAGCCCTCCTCCATATATCCCTGTTTAATTTAAACGGATGGGCTCTGCTGTTGGCCTGTCCAAGAGCCTCAGAGACATCATCAACCTTAATAAGAGCTGGTTGTTGTAAATGTCAGTGTGTGATGGGGTGGGGAGAGGGAGCCGTGGCGGGCTGCCTGTGCTGCCCACGCTGCCTGCCCTGCCTGCTCTGGCTGTGCTGCCTGCCCTGCCCACACTGCCCACACTGCCTGTTCTGCCTGTGCTGCCCACGTTGCCTGCCCTGTCCTTGCTGCCTGTACTGCCCACTGCCCATGCTGCCTGCACTGCCTGGGGTGGATGCTCTCCCTCATGCCAGGTGGAATCCCATGCCCCAATCCCTTCTCCGGGTGCAACTGGACCCAGGGGCAGCGTGGTTTCCTTCACCCCACTGCCATCCTCAGTGCCACCCCTGTCACCTTGTCCTTATCCCTGCTCTCACCAGCGCTGCCCAACCCCTTTCCCGTCCCCTGTGGCACCTTCCCTGTCCCCCCCAGGCTCTCAGGCTCCCTTCCTCCCGCAGGGGACCCGGCGGCAGAGGAGTGGTCCCAGTGGAGCGTGTGCTCCCTGACGTGCGGGCAGGGCTCCCAGGTGCGGACGCGCTCCTGCGTGTCCTCTCCGTACGGGACGCTGTGCAGCGGGCTGCTCCGGGAGACACGCACCTGCAACAACACGGCCACCTGCCCAGGTACGGGGGGCACAGGGGCGCTGGGGGGCTTCGCTGCCACCTCCGGGTGCCCCGCACTGGCTGGGCTCTGCGTCAGCAGCAGCGGGGTGGGTGGGGACAGAGGGGACGTGTTGATGGGGCATCTCTGGGGCTCCTGGAGGTGCTGGGGTGGGTGAGAGGGGTGGATTGGCGTGGTTGTGGAAGCAGGTGATGCCCACCCTGCGCTGGGGTGTTCTGAGTTCTGTTGGCATCCCTCCATCCTCTGGCCTTCCTGGCTGCTCGTGGGAAACTGTGTGTGGAGGCAACTGGAATGGGTGTCCTGCACCCTGTGCCCTGTCACCGGTGCTGCTGCCAGGGATTTACCTTGGGTACAGGCTGGCTGGTGGCCTCTCTGTGTCCTCCCTCCTGGCTAACTCAGGGCTTCCCCTGGATGTCCCCAAGGCTTTGTGCTGGGGAGAAAGGAAAGGCTGGAACCTGCGCCGGGGGTCTTGAGGTCTGCTGGAGGGTCCCCACTTGTGTGGGGCAGGAGGGGTCTGAGCTGCTCAGTGCATCAAGGTGGGTCACAGGCAGGATACTGAGGGTCTCACGTTGGTCTCTGGTGGTGTCTCTGCGTCTCATGTGGGATGTCAGGAATTGGAGGGTCCTCAGGGCACTGCAGGGGCAGCTGGACTGCCCCGACCAAAGCTGGGGTGTTTCAAGGGATTTGCATCCCTAACACACTCAAGTGCTCAGTTCCCCTTCATACCAGGGAGTGCAGCACTGTCCTGGCACTCCAAGGACATCAGAAGTCATGTAAGAGCATCCTTTAGGATGCTCATGTGCCACACTGGTCCCTGCTCCTTTCCTGGGTGCGCTCAGCTCCTGTAGGTGCGAGGGGCACATCGTGCTCGGTGTGTTGGCGTGGCTTGGGGTGAGCCGGGCTGTGCGTGGGTCGGGGTAGGGGGTGTGTGCCGCCAGTGCCAGGATCCCAAAGGGGAGGCTGGAGCAGGGCAGGGAGTGGCAGCGGCACCGCTGCTGGCTCAGGGGCTTGGGTTGCTGATGGCGCAGGCGGTGCTGGACACCATGCCCAGCTCTACCACAGAGCCTCGGGCAGGGCACGAGGGGTCTGCCATGGCCAGGACCCCTGGAGGAGGAGGAGGAGGAGGAGGGTGGAGAGCGAGGGCGCTGTGCTGTGGTGCTGTGTTGCAGTTCCTGGTGCGTGGGAGGAGTGGTCCCCGTGGAGCCTGTGCTCGGTGACCTGCGGGCGAGGGGCCAGGACCAGGACGCGGCGGTGCGTGGCCTCGCGGCGCGGAGGGAACGCCTGCGAGGGCCCCGAGCTGCAGGTCAAGCCCTGCAATATCGCGATCTGCCCGGGTCAGTACCTCCCTCTCCCCACGCTCCTTATTCCCACCGGGAATGGCAGGACTGTGCTCCCGGCACGGTGCTGCGGCGCTGTGAGGGATGGGTGGCACCGCCATGGGGACCTGGGACAACCCGTGGGCACAGGGATGCTGTGACATGGGGTGCACCCTCCTGTCCCTGCTGGAAATCCGGGTGGAGAGACGGCTCCATCAGCCGTGCCAGGGTCTCAAGCCCCTGGCATGGGCAGGGGTCCAGCCTGGGAGTCGTGGAGGAGCTGGCTCCTTCCCTTCCTATCTGCTACAGCTGGCACTGAGGTGGCACCATGGTGGCACAGAGACGTTTTGGGGCACTGGGAGGTGGCAAAGGGGGTCGGCTGCAGGTTTTGCCCGTGTGTGAGTGGCTGCACCAAATATCCCTTCCTCCCGTGTGCCAGAAACAGCCGTGTTGGTGGCCGTGGGGTTCCTGTGGTGGTGGTCAGGGATTCCACGTCAGGGCCAGCGTCTCCTTGGGGACCCCACGTTTGACGTGGAGGGACCAGCAGGTAGTTCAGAGCAGGAGGGAGCGCGCAAGCTGAGGGAGTGCACAAGGGGCATCTCCTCTGCAACAGCTCCGGCAGGGACATGCCACACCTGGCACGTGGCTTTAGCCACGGCAGCCCCGTGGAGATGCTGCTGGTGTTCACTGGCTTGGCAGGGAACAATGCCAGGGACGCTGGGTTTGGTGGAGAGCGATGCCAGGGATGCTGGGTTTGGTGGAGAGCGACGCCAGGAGTGCTGGGCTTGGCAGGAGTGATGCCGGCTTTGGCAGGACGGATGCCAGGCATGGTGGCTTTGGTGGGAGCAATGCCGCGGTCCCCAGTGTGAGCCTGGTGAAGCCGCTGTGGGGGTTCAGCCCCAGTGACACCACCCCTGTCTGGGGCAGGATTCAGCGCTTTTGGGGTCGGCTCGGGACGAGCCGCCACATCCGTAGGTTGGACCCGTTGCACGGAGAGCCCGGCGCGCATCCCGGCGAGCCGGGGCCGAGTGGCCACTGGCCGGTGGGACCTGACGCCGCCCTCCTTGTCCCCGCAGTGGAAGGGCAGTGGCTGGAGTGGGGCGCCTGGAGCCGCTGCTCCGTCACCTGCGCCAACGGCACGCAGCACCGCACGCGCAAGTGCAGCGTCTCGGCCCACGGGTGGGCTGAGTGCCGGGGGGCCCACGCCGACGCCCGGGAGTGCTCCAACCCCACCTGTCCCAGTAAGGCCCCGCGCGCTGGGGGGGGAGCGGGGGGACGGCCACGCGTGGCACGGCGCGGCGCGGCACCCGGCACGTGGCCCAGCCGTCCAGCCCTGCGGTGTCACCGCTGGTGGCACCAGGGTGCCGCCGAGCCCCCTCCGCTGCGGGGGAGAAGGAGACAAAAGGGACGTGCCAAAGGGGTCAGCAGCCGCCCCTCTGGTGCGGGTTGCTCCCGCCGGGCACGTGGCAGCCGGGGGGATTCACTGTGTGCTCACCCCTGGTCGCGCTGGGGGACCCGTCGGTGCCGGGTGGCCGCGGGTCCCGCCGTGCTTTGGGCGTACAAGCACGTGTGAGCTCTCGCGTGTGCACATGGGGCACCTGCTGGGGCTGGGCACGGCTCTGGGGGTGGGGGGCACCAGGCAGAGCGGGCAGTCAGACCAAAGGATGGACCGCAGCGTCCTCATCCTGCCTTTGGAGCCCCTCCTTGTCTTGTGGGAGGGGTGGTGGCATCGGTGGCAGGCGCGAAGGGAGGTGGTAGCTGCGCCATGGGTGCCTGTGGATGCTGTCAGGGAACGGTGGGCATCTGCACCAGGATGCCAGTCTTGTCTGAAAGAGGCTTAAATCACTGATCCATGGATTCCACACCCAGCGGGGTTTCGATCCATGGCACGTGGGGCCGCGCTGGTGGTGCCCACCATCCCTGCCCTATCCCCGTCCCCGCGGGTGCCACTTGCCGTGCAGAGCCGGGTGTCCCACAGTGTCCCCTTCCCCACAGCAGACAGCAAGTGGGGTCCCTGGAACCACTGGAGCCTCTGCTCCAAGACCTGCGACACCGGCTGGCAGCGCCGCTTCCGCATGTGCGAGGGCACCGGCGTGCAGGGCTACCCCTGCGAGGGCACCGGCGAGGAGGTGAAGACCTGCAACGAGAAGAAGTGCCCAGGTATGGGGTGCCCCACGCCCCAGTGCCCCTAACCCCATGCCAGGGCTGCTCCTGACCCCCTCTCTTCAACGCCCAGCCTACCACGAGATGTGCAAGGATGAGTACGGCATGCTGATGACCTGGAAGAAAACGGCTGCCGGGGAGATCATCTACAACAAATGTCCCCCCAATGCCACAGGTGAGGGGCGTGTGCCCCCGGGCACCCCCACCCTGGTGGAGGCTGGGGAGTGGTGGGTGGCATCAGGTGCCATCAGGGTTGAGCACTCCCAAACCCCAGAGGTGGTAGGTGGCATTAGAATCAAGCACCCCCAAACCCTCCTGGAGCAGGACAGGGGGTGGTGGGTGGCATTGGGGGGCCAGGAAGGTGGTTCCCATGCCAGCCCCAACCCCAAATCTCCGGCGCAGGGTCTGCCAGCCGCCGGTGCCTGCTGAGCCCCCACGGGGTTGCCTACTGGGGTGTGCCCAGCTTCGCCCGCTGCATCTCCCACGAGTACCGATACTTGCATCTCTCAGTAGGTGCCCGCTCTGGCGCGGCCCCCCTGCCCTCCCCTCCCTGTTCCTGGGGGTCTGCCCCATCCCTGGGATCCCAGCAACTGCCTCGCTTGACCAGCGGGGGAAACTGAGGCAGGGCTCCCTCCGGGGGAGCTGGGAATGGGACCCCCAGGGCCCCATGGAGTCCCCCAAACCACCATGGGCTGGGAATAGGAACCCTATCCTGGAGCTGGGGGTGGGACTCTGGTCTGAGTTGTGTTCCTGTGTCCTTAGAAAGTGGCTCTGTGGATGGGAAGGATGCCCCCAGAGCCCTGTGGATGCCCTCACAGCCCTGTGAACACTCCTGTACCCCAGTGGACTTGGAATAGGCCTCCAATCCTAGAGCTGAAGGGGGTCCATCACCCACATGGTGCTCCTGTGTCTTTGGGGAATGGCTTTTGGGATGGGAAGGACACCCCCTAGATACCCCTAATGGCCCCATACCCCGTGGAACCCCCCAGACCCCCATGTCCCGCTGCTGCCCCAGTCAGTGCAATTAGGTGGGCTTTGGGTGGGACCCGGGGACACAGAGCACTGCTGGGGGGTGCTGGCAGCTGAGTGACACTGGTGTCCCCTCCCTGCACAAGCTGCGGGAGCACCTGGCGAAGGGGCAGAGGGTGCTGGCAGGGGAGGGGATGTCGCAGGTGGTGCGGAGCTTGCTGGAGCTCATGGCCCGCAAGACCTACTACAGTGGGGACCTGCTCTTCTCCGTGGAGATCCTGCGCAACGTCACCGACACCTTCAAGAGGGCCACCTACACCCCGTCCTCCGAGGACGTGCAGGTAGCGGGCGGGGGGACAGCGAGGGACGCCCCGGGGAGGTGGCGGCGGTCGGTCCCCGCACCCCAGCCCCGCTGAGCCCCATCCCCGCAGCGCTTCTTCCAGGTGGTGAGCTACATGGTGGACGCGGAGAACCGGGACAAGTGGGAGGATGCCCAGCAGGTGAGTGGCACCAGGGGATGGGCAGAGGGTGGGCACGGCTGGGATGTCCCCACCGCAGGGATGTCCACACCACGGGATGCATCTCAGTGGCTCTGGAGCTGTTTCATCTCCCGCAGGTCTCTCCTGGCTCCGTGCACCTGATGAAGGTGGTGGAGGACTTCATCCACCTGGTCGGGGACGCGCTGAAGGCTTTCCAGAGCTCCCTCATTGTCACTGACAACCTGGGTGAGCAGCAGGGTGGGTACGGGGTCACGGGGGGCACAGGGAGCTGGTGGTGACCCCACTGTGCCCTGCCAGTGACCAGCATCCAGCGGGAGCCCGTCTCTGCTGTGTCCAGCGACATCAACTTCCCCATGAAGGGCAGGCGGGGCATGAAGGATTGGGCCCGCAGCTCTGAGGACAAGCTCTTCATCCCCAGGGAGGTGCTGAGCCTCACCTCTGCCGGTGAGTGGGCACACGTGTGTGCATGTGTGTGCAGGGCAGGGAGCCTGGGGCTGGGTGGGAGTGGGCCCAGGTGTGAGCATGTACATGTGAGTGCACATTTGTGAGTGCATGTGTGTACACGTGTGAGCCTGCTCATGGCAGTGCACATCTGGGAGTGTGCATGACTGTGCATGTGTGAGCATGTACATGTGAGTGCACATTTGTGAGTGCATGTGTGTACACGTGTGAGCCTGCTCATGGGAGTGCACGTCTGGGAGTGTGCATGAATGTACATGTGTGAGCCTGCTCATGGGAATGCACATCTGGGAGGGTGCATGAATGTACATGTGTCAACATGAACACGTGAGTGCACATCTGGGAGTGTGCATGAATGTACATGTGTGAGCATGAACACATGAGTGCACATCTGGGAGTGTGCATGAATGTACATGTGTGAGCATGAACACGAGTGCACATCTGGGGCTGTGCACATGTGTGGCTGTGCATGGATCTTGCACATATGGCACAGCACACATTCATGCACGTGTGTGGGCTGCATACCCAGGCGTGTGCATGTGTGTGTGGGTGAACATGTGTGTGCTGGTGTGTCTGGGTGTGTGCACGTGTGAGAGCACATCTGGGAGGACGAGCACATCTGGGAGTGTGCACATGTATGCGAGCATGCGGGTGGTGTGTCTGTGTGTGCCATGTGTGTGTTGAGGGGCTCCATGTTCCTTCCCACGTGTGTGGTGCTGAGCACACGTGTGTGGTGCTGAGCACACGTATGTGTCTCTCTCTGCAGAAGCAGATGAGTCGTCCCACTTCGTCATCGGGGCGGTGCTGTACCGCACGCTGGGGCTCATCCTGCCCCCGCCCAGGTGAGTGGGGCTGCCCGCTGTGTCCCCCACTGTCCCCCAAACTGTCACAGCCCGTGTCCCCCCCTGCAGGGCCCCCCTGGCCGTCACCTCCAAGGTGCTGACGGTGACAGTGCGCCCGCCAACCAGGCCCACGGAGCCCCTCGTCCTGGTGGAGCTCTCCCACATCATCAATGTGAGTGCCCCCCTCCCATGTCACCAACCTGAGTGTTCCTGTCCCTCATCATCAGTGCAAATGGTCCCCTTCACGTCATGCGTGTGTGTCCCTGTCCCACATCATCATCGTGAGTGTCCTCCTCCCACATCATCAGTGCCGTGAGTGTTACCCTTCCTCATCATCAGCCCTCCTGCATCACCAACACGTTCCCCTCCCACAACATCAACGTGTCACCCTCCTGTCCCATCACCGTGTCACCTCTCAGTCCCATGTGGGTCCCACCATGCACTGAGAGCTGGGCAGGAGCCACCAGCTCCCAGCTAATGGCCATAACACTGGTTTCCGTGCCCATGGTGGGGACGTGCCTGTGCTGGGGCACCTGGGCAGGTCCCTGTGCAGGTCCCCATGGGCCACATCCCCTCGTGGGCTGGGAGCAGGGCTGGGGGTGAAGCACTAACCTGTCCCTCTGTCCACAGGGAACATCCCACCCTCAGTGTGTCACCTGGGACTACTCGAGGATGTGAGTGAGGGACAGGGGGACAGGGACACCCTGGCCGGGTGATGGGGCTGGGCTGGAGGTGCTGGAGACCTGGCGGGAGTGATGGGGAGCAGGGATGGGGAGCAGGGATGGGGAATAGGGATGGGAAGCAGGAGCAGTCCCTTCCTGCATCCAAGCACCACTGACACGGGTGAATTGAGCTCCCACGGGATCGATGTGGCCCGGGAGCTGCAGGAATGCCCGCGCCAGCCTGCCAGATGTGATTTGTTAGTGCTGGCAGGAGCGAGGGAAAGTAGGGCATGGAGGGGGAGGGGGCAGCACTGGGGGTGGGGGGATGGCAGTGCCAGCCCCCCTGCCCAGGTACCCGCGGGTGCTCTGCATTTTGGGGTCACTGGTTCCAGTGCCGCCGTGCTGATGGGGAGGTGTTGCTTGTGATGAGTGTGGCAGGTCTCAGCCTGGCCCCAGGGGTGGTCCCCAGCTGTCCCACAGACCCAGTTCCTGGTTTTCCTGCCTTGCTGGGAGCTGTGGTTGCTCTCCCTGTGCATAGGCAGTGTCACCACAGGGCACCCCCTCCCTGATCCCTCCCGAGGGGTCCCCGTGGTGAGAGGGATACCTGTGACAAGAGGGGTCCCAGTGGCAGGAAGGATCACTGTGACAGGAGGGGTCCTCATGGCCAGAGGGTCCCCAAGGCAGGAGGGTCCCCAAGGTGGGAGGGGTCCCTTGGGAATGAAGAATCACTATAACCAAAGGGGTCCCCACGGTGGAGAGGACCCCATGGAGGGGGGGGAGCATCACCCACCTGGGAGGGGACTTGGGTGCCAGGGAGCTCCTGGGACTGTTCCTGCCTGCTGCCCCCTCCATCCCCACTGCCCTCCCTCCCAGGCCCCCGCTCTGTGGTTTGCCCCCCCAAAACCTGCGTGGAATGATTAAAACCGAAGCCTTTGTGTTGCACCACCCCCAGGAGGATCAGCCAAGGGCAGGCGGGGGCAGCGGAGCAGGGATGGCTTCACCCCCCTTCCATGGGTTCGGGGGCTCCTCTGGCAGTGCCCCCCCATCTGCCTTCCCCCAGGAAGGGGCCAGCAATGGGTTAACTCAGGAGAGGCACGAGGGGCTGCGTGTGTTTGATTATTTCAAATTGCTCTTCCTCGCTCTCTCCCATTAATCAGGGATGCTGGCTTGGGAAACTGGGACACGGAGAGCTGCCAAACCCTGGAGACCCTCCCGGCACACACCAAATGCCAGTGCCGCCAGCTCGCCACCTTTGCTGTCCTCGCCCAGATGCCCAGAGATCTGGTAGGGGACAGGATGGGGACAGGGATGAGCCTGCTGGGGACACGGGATGTGGGTGGGGGGTGATCCCCGGGCTGGGGGGCTCTGGCTGAGATGGGGGTCCTGAGGGAGGGTGGGGATGGGCAGGGAGCATTGCCTGCTCCCTGCTGGGATGGGGTGGGTGCTGGAGGGTTGGGGGTGTCTCCCACCAGCGAGGGGAAGGGTCCTCCACCCCCCAGCACCTCTCAGCATCCTGAGGGTGGGTTTGCATGGGCAGGGGGCTGCTGTTGTAGAAAGAGCTCAATATGGGGCATTGCTGTGAGCCAGCAGGGGAGGGGGCAGCCCTGGCCCCTGGCATCCCCCCATCCCATTGCTATTCTGCCCGTGTGCCCTGTCGGCATGGAGATGGGCACGGGTCCCCAGGAAGGCGCCTTGGCTGTGCCACTGCTGTCACCGACCCCCCTCTGGCACCCGGGGGTCCCCAGTTGGGGGGTGGAGGGCCCAGTGGGGGGCAGGGAGCAGCCTGGGGAAGAGGGTCTGAGCTCAGCCACTCCCCTGTTCCCCACCAGGCTATGGACCCCTCGGGCACCCCGTCGGTGCCACTGATGATCGGCTGTGCCGTGTCCTGCATGGCCTTGCTGACCCTGCTGGTGATCTACGCTGCCTTCTGGAGGTGACCTGGGGGCACCTGGGGACCTGGGGGGCACCTGGGGCTCGAGGCCATTTGGGGAGGGGGCAGCACAGGGAGGGCACAGCACCAGCAAAGGCTCAGCATTGATGGGATTGAATGTAACGTGATGGGAAGGGCATAAGCCAGGTGGGAGAAGGTTCCCGGGTTGCCTGGCATGGTCCCTGCCCCAGGATAGTGCCCACCCACCAACAGCATGGGGGGGACAAGGGAGAGGGACAGGGGACAGGCTGGCACCCCCACCCCACGCTGCTCCTGCCGCAGGTTCATCAAGTCAGAGCGTTCCATCATCCTGCTCAACTTCTGTGTCTCCATCCTGGCTTCCAACATCCTCATCCTCGTGGGCCAGTCCCAGATGCTCAGCAAGGTGGGTGCCACCACCCTGCCACCCTCATGGGGGTCCCCAGGTGGGCATGGGGGCTGTGCTGGGATCCGAGGCCGGTCGCCTCATCCCTGCTGGCTCCCAGCAGCAGATTGGATTTGGATTAACTCGATCACGGGATTAAATCCTCTGCCCTGGTGGCTTTGTCACAAACCTCGGCGGGCGTGGGAGTTTAACCGTCGCAGTGCTGGGCACGTAGCTGTGTCCCCCTGTTGTCCCCGTGTTGTTCCCCTGATGTCTCCATGTCCCTGCAGGGTGTGTGCACCATGACGGCCGCCTTCCTCCACTTCTTCTTCCTCTCGTCCTTCTGCTGGGTGCTGACGGAGGCCTGGCAGTCCTACCTGGCGGTGATCGGCCGGATCCGGACACGCCTGGTCAGGAAGCGCTTCCTGTGCTTGGGATGGGGTAAGAGCCTGGGATGGGGTGGTGGGAGGCACCATGTGCCCCCTCCCTGGCACCCCCAGGGTGATCAGAGGGGGACACTGAGGCACAGTTGAGGAAAGCAGACCCAGGTGTCTTGAGAGGCACCCTCAGACCACGGGGAGTGCCGGAATGGCCCCACTGCTGTCCCCATGGCTGAGGGCTGGCACAGGGGTGACACTGGGGGGACAGCAATGCCCCCTCCCTCCAGCCTCGTGTCCCCTTTCCAGGGTTGCCAGCCCTCGTGGTCGCGGTCTCCGTCGGCTTCACGCGGACCAAAGGCTACGGGACAGCCACCTAGTACGTGGGGACAGGGGGACACTGGGCTGGGCACACGCTCTGGGCTGGCTCAGTGCTGGGAGCAGGGGATGGGCACAGGGGTGTCCCCTGACACGCCACGGTCCCCTGCAGCTGCTGGCTCTCACTGGAAGGCGGTTTGCTCTACGCCTTCGTGGGACCTGCCGCCGTCATCGTGCTGGTGAGCTGCCCCCGAGCCTGGGACCTCCCCCCAAAACCCACCTGGGTGGGTGTGTGGCAGCCCCTGCCCCTCACAGAGGGTTCCGTGCCAGCCCTGACCCCGCGCCGCTCTCGCCCAAGGTGAACATGCTGGTTGGCATCATCGTGTTCAACAAGCTCATGTCCCGCGACGGCATTTCAGATAAGTCCAAAAAGCAGCGAGCTGGGTAAGTGCCCTGCACCCCGCGGGGGTGTCCCTGGGGCCTGAGCCCCCTCACCCTGCACCCTGCCCTGCCGCGCCGGGGGCATGGCATGGGGGTCCTCCGGCGGCAGGCTGAGGATGGGGCAGACTTCATCACATCAGGGGGCGGTGGGGGCCAAGCCCGAGGCAACCGCATCCCCTTGTTGGGGGCGTCTGGAGGGGCAGTTGGGGGGCAGCCACCCCCACTCCTTCCTCTGGGGAAGGGGGTCCGCACTCTGCAGACCCCCCTCCCTGCCCGCCCCATCCCCAGCCGCTTGGCCACCCCCCTCATCATTAACAACTGCTGCCGCCCTCGACTAACCCGGCGCTCTCTCTCTCTCCCCTCTCTTTCTCTCTCTCTCTTTTCCTTCTCCCATTCGCTTTTTGCCTGTGTCCGTCCATCCATTCATCCATCCATCCATCTGTCCATCCATCTGTCCACCCCCCACCCCCCCCCTTCCCCGCCATCCTGCCTTGCTCCCCCTTGCCACCCCCGCCTGCGTCCCCCCCCGTGTGGCCCGGTCCTGGCCGCGGGGTGCCGGGGGGGTGGTGGGCACAGCTCCAAGCCCCCCCCGTGCGGGAGCCTGCTGCTGAAATGCACCAAGTGCGGCGTGGTGTCCAGCGCGGCCATGACCTCCGCCACCGCCAGCAGTGCCATGTTAGTGCCCGCCACGCGCCCGCCGGGACCCCCGCCCCGAGCACAGCCTGGGCACCCACGGCGGGGTGGGCTCTGGGCATCGCCCTGGATGGGCTGGGGGGTCGGGGGTCTCCCGTGGGCTGAAGGGGTGAGGCTGTGTGCTCGGGGCGGCTCCGGCGCGGGGTGCGCGTGTCCCATCCCGTCTGCATGGCATGGCTTCTGCAGGTCACGTCATCGCCGCGGTTGGGGCATGGGGGTCCTGGTCCCCGCGAGTGGGGAGGGTGGGCGTGAGGGGCTCTGCGCTGCGGGGCGCGGGCTCGGCAGTGTCCCCAGGAGCCTCATCCTGGCACAGGAGCCCCCACGGGTGCTGGGTGGGATGTGCTGGAGGGCTGGGCTGTGCCTGCTGCCGCCCTGGCCGGCTGCGGTCCCTGCTCCCGAGGGTTTAGTCGCAACAGAGGCAGCCCCAAAATTCACTGCTGAAAAAGAAAGAAATGCCCGTTCTGCTGTTCTGGTGGCTGTGGGAGGGTGACGGTGCCCCGTGTCCCCCCAGCACCCTTGCTGTGGCTGCGCTGCCTGTGTAGGGACACGGACACCCATGGTGATGCTGATGGCTCAGCCTGAGCGTCCCCTCACCCCTCAGTGCCCCGAGCACCCAGACAGTGCTGGCTTGGGGACACCGAGGAGGAGGGGACAGCTGGGTCACACAGTCAGCCTGGCCATGCTTGTGGGGCAAAGCTCGGGGGGCTGCTGTGGGGCGGAGGGGGCAGTGCTTTGGGGGGGCTGTCACAGGGCAGCCCAGCCCAGCGGGCTCACCCTGGCCCCTCTCTCCCTGCCCCAGGGCATCGCTGTGGAGCTCCTGCGTGGTCCTGCCTCTGCTGGCGCTGACCTGGATGTCGGCCGTGCTCGCCATGACCGACCGGCGCTCCATCCTCTTCCAGGTCCTCTTCGCAGTCTTCAACTCCGTCCAGGGCTTCGTCATCATCACCGTGCACGGGTTCCTGCGCCGAGAGGTGGGGCGGCCCCGAGGGGTGCCGGGGGACAGCCCTGGCCGCGGGGCCGTGACCGGCTCTGTCCCCGCAGGTCCAGGACGTGGTGAAGTGTCAGATGGGGGGGTGCAGGAGCGAGGAGAATGAAAACTCGCCCGACTCCTGCAAAAATGGACAGGTGCAGATCCTGGTGAGTGTGGCTGCTCTGGCAGCGGCCGAGCTGTCACCCCGCTGGGGCAGGGACTCCTTGAGACCCCGCTGCTCCCTGTGCCGGCCAAGATGCTTCATTTCCCCTTCTCTCTCCCTCTCTTTCTCTCCTCTCTCTCTCGCTCTTTCCCCTCTTTCTGTATTTTTATAGACAGATTTTGAAAAGGATGTTGACCTGGCGTGCCAGACAGGTGAGATCTCCCCTGTGCCCTGCCCTGGGGACAGGGATGCCACTGGGTCACACCTGGAGGCACAGGCAGCATGTGCCAGGGGGTCACTCCTGCCTCCTCACCCTCCCCTGTGGCCCCTGGAGCTGGCGCTGACCCTCTCCATTCCCACAGTGCTGTTCAAGGAGGTGAACACCTGCAACCCTGCCACCATCACGGGCACCTTGTCCCGCATCTCCCTGGACGGGGACGAAGACCCCAAGCTCAACACCACCTCGGAGGGTGGCCTGGGCTTCTCCAGCCTGCCAGGGAACATCCCTCCTACCAGCATCCTGGTCCAGGTCCCCAAGATGACGCCCAACGTGGTGGCGGGTTTGGGCGAGCTTGGCGACACACCAGCACAGCAGCTCAGCCTGGAGGCACCGGGTCCCGTCTACCTGTGCACGGAGAGCAGCCTGCGGCCCCTGGAATACGGCTGGATCCGGGCCCCCGAGCCCCCCCGGGAGAGCGACTACATGATGCTGCCCCGCCGCACCAGCAGCCTCAAGCCCTTCCCGCGGGATGAGGGGACCCTCGGTCCCGGCGCCGACGAAGGGGTGCCGAGCGGGACGGGGCGCCCGGCGGCTGAAGGTGACACCTACCCCGGCTTTGTCGCGGTGGACCACGTCAATGTGAACTTGAACCAGCCCTACGGGACAATGAAGGCTCCCTACGGCCTCCAGTTCAAGCAGCACCCCACCGTGCGGCAGATCCTGGCCTCGGAGCTGTCGGAGCGCAGCCGCACCATGCCCCGCACCGTCCCCGGCTCTGCCATGAAAGTGGGGTCCCTGGAGGTGAGCGGGGGGCTGGCGTGGCCCGTGGGCACGTGTGTGTGGGGAGGGAGAGGTGTGCAAGAGCATGTGCATGGTTGCATGAGTTACCCCTGTGCCCACTCCTTGGAATCCCACACCCTCGGCTTGGGGTTGTGTGGGGGATGAGCTCCGTGTCCCCCTCGGACGGGAGTGCTGTGTCCCCATGCCAGGCATGACTTGGGGCTGGCATGAGCCCCCCCACTTTGATCCCCCTCATCCTGGACCTGCAAAGACCTTTCCCTTTTCTTCTCCATCTCCTCCCCCTGCTCCTGCCTGTCCCCTGCCAGAGGAAGAGGTTGCGGTACTCTGACCTGGACTTTGAGGTAAGTCCCACCACAGCTACAGGTGTCACAGGTGCCATCAGGGGGGACTGGACCACCTTGTCCCTGTTCCCTTTGCCTCATTGGCAGCACCAAAGCTCACAGGGGTTTTATACCAGGCGATAATGAGTGTTGGCTTAGTGATGAACGTGGGGCAGGCTCTGCTGCTCGTCCAGGATGCCCCAAGAAAGGCAGGGTTGGGTGGCAGGAGAGGAACAGGGGTGTGGGCTGTGCCCAGGGGTGCAGGGCCGTGCCGATGGCCGCAGGCTCTGCTCTCCTCCCGCAGAAGGTGATGCACACACGGAAGCGCCACTCTGAGCTCTACCACGAGCTCAACCAGAAGTTCCACACGCTGGACAGGTACCGGGCTCCGTCTGCTGGCTCCTCCAAGGTGAGGTCCTGGGGGTCCCCTCCTGCCCTGGTCTGCCCTTCTACAACCTCCCCCTGCATGGACTCGGGCATCCCGGGGAGGATGGGGGAGACAGGGCATCCAGGGATGCCGCAGGAGCTGAGCTCTCCGGGTTTTTCCACAGCGAGAAAAGCGGTGGAGCGTCTCGTCGGGCGGTGGGGACAAGAGCACAGCCAACGTAAGTGCCCGAACCCTGCCGGGGGGTCACCCCACTCCTTCTTGGACAGGGCCAGGGATGGAGTGGGTGGCTGTGCACGTCCCTGGCTGCTCCCCACAGCTCCCCCTCGCCCCGCAGGATGTGACCAGCCCCGAGGAGCAGCGGCCGCAGGCACCGGCCGCGCCACCCAAGCCATGGAGCACGTTCAAGGCGATGACACTGGGCGCCCTGCCCAGCGCCCAGCGGGACCGGCTGGAGCTGTGCCGGGCAGACTGGGAGAGCCCCTGCGCCGGCCTGGACGCGGCCGACGGCGACTTCCAGACGGAGGTGTGAGCCCCGTGCCCATCGCTGAGAACGCTGGGTTTGCTCCGTCGTCCTCGGCGGCCCCGGGGGGGGTTCCTGCCTGGCCGGAGCCGTGTCCCCCCAAGGAGAGCCCACGCTCCCCCCGGCACAGCCGCCTCCTGCCCGTCCTCGCGCGGTTCCTCCTCCTGCCACCCCCCTGGACGCGGGTGTGGAGGGGACCCACGCGACCCCCCATGCTCACCCACGATCACGCCTGCACCCCCCCCGGGGCAGGACCGGCCGTCGAGGCCATCAGACCTTCGTTCTTTTCTACCGGGATGTTTCTTCACGCCGTGCACCGTGTGCACGCGAGCGGCCGCCCCCCCGGGACCCCCCTCCCCGGGGCCCCCGTGGCCGTCCCCTCCCAGCCCTCCCCACCGTCCCCACCCCACGGGGCAGGTGCTGTCGTTGTTGGAAATAAAAGTTCACTCTCTGTGGTGCCGTGGGGCCGCGGCCGCCGCCTCGTCCTTCGTGTCGGGGTCTGGCCGGGGAGGGGGTGGCTGTCACCCAGTGGGGACCCCCGGTCTGTCTGCGCTCCCCTGGCCCCCTCCCAGCCTGCAGGATCCCACCGAGCACGGCTGGTCCTGCACTCAGGCGCTGCCGTGCAAATGAGCATCTTATCGGCGGAGCCGGGAGCAGTAAATTACACGGTAATTAATCTGTGAGCAAATTAGGAACTTCGGAGGCAATTGCCACTCAGAGGCGCATCAGGTGGGCTGCCTGGCACTGCCGGAGCATCCCGGCATCCAGAGCTGGGCGGTGCGGAGTGGGAGTCTCCACGGGTGGGTGCTGGGGCAGCAGGACCAGCATTTGTGGCCAGGAATACTGTGCTCCAGGACCAGGAGCTGTGTCAGGATAACAGTGTCAGAGGAGAGAACATCCCTGCCTTGTGGCTCACACCACATCGGGGACTAGGAATTTGGGCTGAGTGATCCGTGGCGTGGATCAGGTGCCCAGGCAGCTGGGCTGGCCCGTGGCATTGAAACCCCCCTGTCGTGGTGTGCCATGATGTGCCAGGGATGGATGTGGGGCTGATGTGATGGTGGGAAGCAGATCCTGGTCTTGGCTATTGCTCCTGTCTGGGAAAGGCCACCTGAGCTTCCTGAGGCCTTCACAGAGAACAGGCTTGGCACAGGTAAAGGATGCTGCCCAGTTTGGGCTGGTGGCCAGTGCCCAGTTCAGGCTGTGGGTTCCCACAGGCCAGGCCAGGCCAGGAGATGTTGCTCCCAGCTCCAATGCACCCGTGCTGGGACACTGGGGCAGGATGTGGCCCTCATAGTGAGGGGTCTCTCCCCAGCCCCCCAGTCAGTCCAGTTAAAGCTGAAGCACTAATTGCATAAACCAGTTCATCCCAGCAGCGCCCGGTTTGGGTTTCGGATGTGGGAAGAATTGGGCTGGGGGCTACAACGCAGGGATAGGAGTTGAGGGGTGACCACCCTTGGAGCCGGTGATGGAAGGGGCCAAATTCTTCCACCCTCACCCCCACTAGGTAGTTGTGAAGAGGATCCAGCTCCAGTTGTGCAACAGATGCTGGAGCCAGGGCACAGGGAGGGGGCTGGCATGAGCATGGGGGCTTTGGCTGCCCATGCCAAGGGGACAGGGCTGTGGGTGAGGCTGTGGGTGGGTGACAGGTCCGGCCACGGGAAGGGGTTGCCCTGGGGCTCAACCGTGGCTCCCAGCCCCACAGAGGGCATGGGCTGAGTGTGATGCCGTGGGCAGGGGTGCTGTTCCCTCCCGAGGCTGTTCTTCCTGACTTTGCCAGTAATGGCAGCCACATCCTCTTGGTCTGGTTTCTGGGAGCTGCCGTGCTCTGGGATCCCCCCACCCCCTGCTTTGGGGGATCCAGGGCCTGCTCCAGCTCCCCTCCTCTCCTCCCCAGCCAAACACAGCCGCAAGAGGCAGCGTCAGGGTTTCCTGGGGCATCTGTTGGCAATTAGCAGCTTTTATTACTCATGGAGACGCCATATGCGGGGAGGAAACGGAGCCCGGGAGAGAGACACAGGCTCGTGGTGTGTCCCAGCACAGGGGACATGGGGACAGCCCCCAATCCTGCCAGTCTGGGCTGTGACGGGGGATACTGGGGGAGTCGGAGAAGGACAGAGAGCTCTGGAGCCATTTTCCATCTGCACCTTCCATCTGAGCCAGGCTGTGTCCCCCCAGTGCCAAAAATGTGCAGTTTGGGGGGCGGAAATGATGGAGAAGGAGCTCCGAGGCTGCGCAGCCGTGGGGGGGAAAGGAGCCCTCCAGTGCTTCGTCCTTCACTTTTTGGGAAAAAAATCCTTCCAAAAGAGGCAAAACTGCAGCTTTAGCGCCGCAGAAACGAACGGCCCTGTGAAGCTGGAAAGAATGCCCTCAGGCACTTTCCTTCCTGACTGGAACTGGGGGGTTTGTGCCTGGATTGGTGCAGAAATTAATGCTGAACCGCTGAAATCCTCGCCGCAGGAATTCCCTCCTCTCTGTTGTCCAGGCCAGCAGCTGCCTGTGAGCCCACGGGGTCCGGCCGGCGTCACCCCAACCCTCATGCCCCGGTTTTTGGGGGGGTTCTTTGGGGGCTGAGCTCGGCATGGGGAGTGGGGGAGCCCCACGGTAACAAACCCGCCGCAGCTGCCGCGTGACAATCGGGGTCGGAGGCAAATTGTCTCCAGCCCGAAAATTGTCGGGCTCTGCTCCGGCTCGTGTTTCTTGGCAGCCAGCGCGGCAGTTTCTTGGAAGCGCGGCGTGCCTCTGCTTTTTCCATGCTGGGTTGGTGGGCAGGGGCTGCAGGATCCTGCTTTCCATCCCCCAGCTCGGCACGGCTCCAAGGGATGCCGGCACAGAATGCTGGGGAGGCAGGATCCAGCCTCTTTCCCTCTGGAGATGCCGATCCCGTGCGCTGGAACTGCAATGGGAAGCAGGAGCCGCACAGAACAGTTTTTCCCGCTCCTTCCACCCCTGTGCTTTTGGGGCTTTTGAGGTGCCTTCATGACACTGGACTGGGGACAACCGACCCAGGGGAGCAGCCTGGCAAATGAGAGAAACTGGGGCAGGGAAGGGCAGCGGGAGGGGATAGGTGTGATCCCCCCCCCCCCCCCTTAATCATTCACAGCCAAATTGAGGGTCCTGGGAGCTGCTGGCTGTGCAAGGGGTCTGGCTGGAGAAGGGACGAGGCTCCCCTCCATCCCTGCTCTGCTGTGGGACAGGATGTGGCTTTGGGGTGGGCTGTGGGGCCAGTTTTGGGGCCTTGCCCCCCACCCACAAGACGCACAAACCCCACCAATGCTCCTGCACTGGATTCATTACTGCTGGGTGGCCACAAACAAGGAACAGCTCGAGGTGAATAATCGTCAAAAAAACAGGAATTATAAAAGTTTCGTTGTATTTCGTTCCCACTTGCTTTAATTACCCTTAATTACTTCAGTAGGCACCTCGGAGGAGCGTGGAGTGCTCTGTCACCACGTCTGGGGCTGGCGGGTGAGTGACTGGCAGAATCGAGCTGCTGGGTTTGCCCACGACAGCTTATTTACTGTCTCTGACTAAACAGCAGTTGTTAATTAGCTCGTTTATGGAGATACATGCGTCCCTCACGCGTTTGTAAAGCTGTAGCCTAAATAGATTCATCACAATTTGGGAGGAAAGCAGCTGAGCCAGGGCCCGGTGCCATGCTGGGCATCACTGGGAGCAGGGATGCAGAGATCGGGACCTGGGGATGCCAGTGGTACTTGGAGTCCCCCAGACCCAAACTTTGCATGGGGTGGGCTCGTTCCCTGCCTTTGGGGGCTCAGGGTGGCTTGGCACGTGTGGGCAGGGGATGATGGAGCACAGCTGGGCAGCCAGGCCCCGGGGCAGCATTCCAGGCTGGCACGTCCCAGCGGCGCAGAGCTGGATGCGATGCAGAGGCGCCGGGAGCTGGGATGGGTGCCGGATCCCTCCGGGGCTTGGCGAGGCTCTGGGAAGTCAGCAGCTCTGCTGCCGGGGGCATGGGAGCAGCAGTGGTGCCAGCGGGAGGGATGGCAGCAGGGATCCCGTCTCGGGGCTCTGACCCCAGGCACCCCGTCCTGAGCCAGACTGTCCCCAAACCACCCCAGGGCGCAGGGGATGGGACACCAAGCTCTGTGTCACAGTGGGGTCCGGCTGCCCCGATGCCTCGGGGTCTGCCCGGAGCTGCTCCGACCGGAGCCTGTGGAGGAGCATCCCTGAGAACCATCCCCTGAGGGACACCCTCCTCCCTTTGGGACAGACACTCCGGCCAGCGGTGCCACCACCGGTGCCAGCACCCAGGTCCCCTCCGGTCCCCGTGGGGAGGAAGAGCTGCTCCACAGGGATGGCAGCCAAGGAACGGGCTTCATTCCCACCCCTGGGACTCGGGTGCCCCGCTCGTCTCTCGCAGAGGGTTTCCCTTTCTCCGGGCGGGGGTCCAGCCCCCGGAGGGGGGGGAACCGTGTGGGAAAGGGAAGGAGGGCGCTGCCGGGGGAGGCACCCGGGGCGGAGGAGGAGGAGGAGGATGAGGAGGGCGGGGATGCGAAGGCGGGCGGCGGCGCGGGCCCCCCCGGGGTGGGGGGGTCGGGGGGCGGGCCGCGCTGGGGGGGGGGGCGGGGGGCCCCCCCGGAGGGAGGCGGGGACGGCGGCGGGGCCGGCGCGGCGGCTCCCGGTGTCCCGCAGCGGCTCCCGGTGTGTCCCGCACCGTCCGGGCAGCCCCGTCCCCGCCGAGCCCCGCACAGGTGAGCCCCGGACAGCCCCGCACCGGGAGCGGGCAGAGCCCGGCGGAGCCCATCCCTGAGGCGGGGCGGGACGGGACGGGACGGGACGAACGGGGGATTCCCCGTTAATAAGCGGAGTTAATCCACAGCCCCGGGGCCGCGGGGACCCGCCGGTGCGGAGGGTGCGGGGTAGGGAAGGCGGGGAGCGGGCGGGGGAAATGGGGAGCGGGGCGGGGAGTATGGGGAGGGGGTACAGCAGTGGGTGCAGCAGCGGGTGCAGGGGTGGGAGCAGCGGTGGGTGCGGGCAGTGTCAGCCCAGGAAAGCCGGGAGGTGCAGGGCTTGTGGTTCGGGACAGGGGGCTGGGTCGCAGGCAGGGAAGAGCAGGGGTTGGAGAGAGCCCAGTGCAGGCAGGGCAGAGGTGGGTCCCTGCTCACGGAGGTCCCTGCTGACAGGGGTCCCCCCTCACAAGGGTGCCCAGAGGCTGTGCGTGGGATGAAGGCTCAGGGATGCACGTCCCGCTCTGGCAGCAGCCACTGGAGCCGAGTGCGTCTGGTCTGTCCCGACTCTGTCTCCGTCCTTGCAGCCCGGCCTTGCCTCGTGGCAGGAAGCAGGAGGGAGGCCAGGTCGGGGTGACCTGCAGGGCCTGGGACACCCCGGGATCTACTCGGGACTGGGAAATAAACCAGGAGGGAGTGAGACCTTCCTGGGGGCGGTTCAGGCAGTAGGTGCCCGGTTCCTCTCTGGGGAACCTCAGTCTTCACGTTTCCGGATGTTTGGCGTAAATCCAGGTGCTGTGATTGGACTCAGCCCATGGATGCTGGGATGCTGGGGCTTGCCCGGTGTGCTTGGGGTGGGTGTGGAGCACATGGTGATCCAGCAGTGCATCGGGGGAGGCCGTACTGACCCCCAAAATTTGACTGAGCCGTGGCCAAGATGGTCAGCACCAGCTCCACGCTGGTGGCTTTGCTGGCAGTATCCCAGTGTTGGCAACCTGATGGGCTGGTGCCCACCACGTGCCCGTCCCACTGCTGCCCGATGTCTCTCCCTTGCAGGCAGCTGTGTTGGCCCTGAGCTGCTGCCACGGGCACCATGAAGGGTCTCTGGGCCCTCGTGCTCGCAGGGCTTGTCAATGCCTGTGAGGGGAAGGAGCTGCCACCAGCAGAAGGTAAGGGGCACCGGGAGAGATGGCTCGGGATCTGCATGGGAACGGCCCCCTCCGTGCATGTCCCTGGGGAGAGGAAGGGAGGGCTAGCTCAGACCTAGAGATGGCAGGGCAGAGGTGGCCAGAGACACAGTGGTCCCCACGTGCCAGCCCTGGAGTGGTGGCTGCAGACGTGTGCTCCCTGCTGAGTGCCAGCCACCCAGGCTGTGGGGCTTTGCCCAGCATCCCGTGCGGGCAGGGGGCCAGGGAGAGCTGAGCGAGCCCAGCCGTGGGGAGCCAGCCCAGGGACACCCCTCCATCGCCCCCGCAGCCTTGGCCATGCTCATGGAGAGATTGGGCTTGGCCACGCTCCGGCCATGGGATGCTGGGTGCCAGCTGGCAGCGACGGCAGCACGTGTGGAGTGAGAGGGGTAGGTGAGCCAGGACCACTCAGGGCTGTGGTGGGGATGCACAGAGCCCCCACGGGAGCTTTGGCCTCCAGCTGTAAGTTGGGAAGAGGTTTGGCCACGGTGTGCTCCATGGTGGGGGCTGTCCACGTGGAGCAGGGGACGGGGGCACCATGACTGAGCCCACGGGGGTCTCTGCCGGGGTATCCCTGCCCACGGGGTCGCTGTGCCTGGGTCCGGGTGTGGGATGAGCTGGAGGCGGATGGTGGGGAGGAGCTGCTGGCAGCGACGCTGTGGTTGCATCAGGATTTGTGGGGGTGGAGCAGTGGCTCGTCTTGGGGGCCCGGGTTTGCCCGTGGAAGGGACCCGGTAGCCGACACCAGCTCCTACTGCCCATCACGGCATGGCCTCCCATCTCCCGGCCTTTTCTTTGGGATATGAGGCTTGGACAGATGAGATTTTCCCTTAGGATCAGCACTAGGGCTGGGAGAGGCTTCAAAGGGATTGGGCCGGCGTGATTTATACTCTGCTTTCCATCCCCTGGCCTGTGGAGGATGATCTCAGCGCCAGCAGGAGGGAACTCTGCCCCCGGCCATGACATGCCCCCGCTGCTGCTGCTGCTGTGTTGGGGGTCCCGAGGGCAAGGGCACCTCCCCACACCACTGCTGACCCCATGAGAGTGGCCAGCCTGGGGGAGAAGCACTGCAGTGGTGCCTGAGGGCAGAGGTGGAAGCGGGCAGTGGGGCTGGGGGGGGTCAGAGATCCCCCCATGAACAGCCAAGGAAGAGGGGAGTGAATTATTGGTGGCCATCCCTGCTCCAGGGCTGGTGTGCATGGAGACAAAACAAATTCCTTTTTCACTACCCCCGTGTTTACTCCTTTATCTCGCACCTCCCAACATCTGGTGCACCCAGCGGAGGTGGATTGATGCTGCTGAAGCAGTCATTTGTCAGTGCAAACAGCACACAGCAGCAGCATCCCCGTGACCGTGACTGACATGGCATTTCCTGTGGCTCAGCCTCTTGCTGTCCCCTGGCTGGACCCTCACACTTGTCCCCTGGGCCACCAGGTCTGAGCTGTCACCAGGATGGGTATAGGAAGGCCAGAGAGCAGCTGTGGGTGCCACCTCCCCACTGTGTGTGTCCGTGGCACCTGTCCGAGTTTCCTGATGCTGATTCCAGCTGCGGGGCTGTTTTGAGGCAGAACACACAGGAACTGGAAAAATCGTTTCACCTGGTGAACTTGTTGTGGGAGGGGAAGGGGCTGGCTCTGAGCTCAGTGACTGTCCCCTCCAAACTGCTCCTGGAGGGCTCCAGCTTCTCTCCTCCAGTTTCCCAGGAGCCAGCACTGCTGTGGGAGTGGATCCCTGATGGATTTGTGCTGCCCCATTTCTGCCAGCAGCCTCGGGGGGCTGGGGCAAGCTCCTGGCAACACTCTGAGACCCTCTTGGGCTTGTGGAACTCTGTGTGTTCCCACCCTGCTTGTCCCACTGTGACCCTGGGGACATTGAAGTGACAGTGATGTGCTGATTTGCCTTGCAGGGGAGCTGTGCCCACAGCTCTGGGACGAGGATCTGTCTGGGGACAAGTATGAAAACGTAACGGGTAAGGAAAGCCCCACTCACCCTGCAAAGAGGGGTCCCTGAGCAGCCCTGACACCCCGGAGATGGGCTCTGTGCCCTGCCTGGAGGGCATCACCCCGTGCCAGGGCCAGATCTCACCTCCTCCACTCTGTCCTGCAGGTTTTAACCTGATTAAAAGGTTCGACCTGCTGAAGATCTCGTCCATCAAGAAGGTCCGCAGCCCTCGGGGGCCAACAGTGCTGCGGCTGGGGGCTGTGCCCCTGGTCCAGCCCACACAGTGAGTGTGGGGGGCTCATGGGGTGGCCCTGGGTGACCTGTGGGGCGGCCCTGGGTGACCCATGGGGTGGCTCTGCTTGACCAAAGCTCCTCCAGGCACCATCCCTGTGTGTTGTAAGGATGGAGCCCAAGTGAAACTGGGTGGGCTTTGCCCTTATCTCGTGCTGGGGACACCAGGCAGCTCCACGGTGCCTGGGGGGACACAGAGGGCCCTGGGGCTGCCCAAACACCTTCCTCCTAGAAGGTAAATCATGGGCTGTCACAGCTCGGCTCGGTGGTGGCCAAACCTTGCGCAACCAGGGCTCTGTGGCTGCTCTGTGGTTGCACTTGGCAGGCGCTCACGGGCTCTAGACAAGCTCAAAATGCTGCACAGCTCTGAGCAGGCACTGCTGGGTTTGAGGGGGTCTCTGGGGGAGGCACACGGGGACTGGCCCTCGTCCTCTCTGTCTCTGGTGCGTCCTGCCCGGCTGTGCCCGTGGCTGTGCTGCCCTGCGGTGCCAGGGCTGGCAGGGATGCTGCAGCGTGGCAAGGTAGGCACAAATCCACATCCCTGGGAGCTGTTCCTGGAGGAAGCTGCTGTGGTTTGCATGCCTGCCTCCTCCAGCCTGTCCCCAAATTGCCCCGGGGCTGGCACGTAGCTCTCCCAGGCATGGGGCTCTCCTAAGGGTGAGAAAACCCAGCCTTGGCTCCTGACCTGGGCAGCCAAATCCTTAGATGGCTTCAGAATGGCTCCAGACTGGTGTTGCTCTTGGCTGGGTGCCTGAGGCATCCCAGATCCAGCCCTGGGGAGTGCTGAGTGTGGGGATGGCCCCAGCACCCAGGTTGTTAGCTCCAGGTGGGCACCTATGGATGCTCATCCACCTCGGTGCCCGGCGAGGATGTCCTTGTGTCCCACGGAGAACAGAGGGGACCACTGGCTCTGTCCTGCTCCCCATCCCTTGGTCCAGCTCCAGAGCTGTGGCTTGGAAAATCGCTGGTGTGGAGCTGATGCTGGGAGCAGAGCAGAACCTGGAGCAAATATTTCCAGTGGTTTAGTGGGCTGTGGGCGAGCTGGGCACAGTCCCACTGGGGAACGGCTGCCACGCTCCCTGCCATGCGTGGGGGGACTGAGCTGCCCTGGTTGCCATCCAGCCCACAGAGCCTTGGGGGTTATGGACGTATTTCCTGCCTTCCCAGGGGAAAATTGGGTGTCGTGGGGATAAGTGCGTGGCCCTGGGTGCTGTAGCCACGCCGGGAGGGCTGTGTTTGGGGTGCAGGGTGTGGGGCAGGGATGGGGATGGTGCTGGTGCTGGGGTCGCTGCAGCTGGGGCTGAATCCACTACATTGGCACCTGGGATGCCACTGGTGGGGCAGACCCTGGCAGGATTCATGGCAGGGGGCTCTTGGGGTGACGCTGCCACTGGGTGCCATATGGATGGGTGCTGTCACCAGCCTTGGTGCAAACTCCAGCACCAGAGCCTGGTGCAGGGTCCAGCCACCCCTGACACCTGTCCCCACAGAGAGGTGTTTCCCCACGGGCTTCCCCCCACCTTCACCCTCGTCTTCACCTTGCTGCTGAAGAAGAACAGCACCGGGGAGCACTGGTACCTCTTCCAGGTCACCGACCGGCAGGGATACCCCCAGGTACAGCCGCGGGGATGCGCTGGGATGCGCCAGCAGCAAGGGGACAGCCAGAAGCCATCCCTGAGTGCCGTGCTATCCCCTCTGTGCCCAGCTCTCCCTGTCCGTGCACGGCCCCGAGAAGAGCCTGGAGTTTCAGGCCAGGGCACCGGGGGCCGCGTTCGTCAGCGCTGTGTTCATGGGGAAAGCCGTGGCAGCCCTCTTCGACGGGCGGTGGCACAAAGTGGTGGTGGCCGTGCAGGACCACGCCATCTCCATCCACCTCGACTGCTCCTCCATCTCCTCCAAGCCGCTGGCACCCCGGCGGGCACTGGCCCTGGAGGGAAATGCCTTCCTGGGGTTGGATGCCATGCGTGGCACCCCGATCCGGGTGAGTGCCCGTGGGGTGATGCTGCCATCATCAGCACCACCTCCGCCTGTGGTGCTGGAGCCACCCCTGACCTGCCACCCCCTGTCCCGCTGCAGTTTGACATCCAGCAAGCCCAGATCTACTGTGACGCCGAGCTGGCCAGGCAGGAGGGGTGCTGTGAGATCTCGGCCAGGGGGGTGAGTGCCCCCCAGCCCCTACCCCAGTCCCAGCTGGACCCTGGAATTGCCCTGTGCATGGTCAGGGTTTTCCCCAGAGGGGAAAGGGAGGCACGGTGAGGGCATGGCTTTCCTCCTGTCCCCACAGGGCACACCGTGGGGTGCATCCCTCTCTGAGTCACACGGGGTGCTCGGGCAGGGCTGGGGCTCCCGGCTCTCCCCTTGGCAGCCCCTCACAACCCCTCTCTCTCCCTGTAGTGCCAGACAGAAGTGCCCAAGACCCGTCGGCAGGCGGAGCTGACACAGAGCAGCAACCTCATCGAGATGGTGCCGCAGCCAGAGGGCCGGCTGTACACCCGCTGCTTCTGCCTGGAGGAGCCGCTGGGCACTGTGAGCTCCAGCATCCCCATCCCGGTCCCCATCCCAGTCCCATCCCGGTCCCCATCCCCATCCCGGTCCCCATCCCGGTCCCCCTCCCGGTCCCCTCCCGGTCCCCATCCCCATCCCCGTCCCCATCCCGGTCCCCATCCCCATCCCAGTCCCCATCCCTATCCCCGTCCCCACCCCTGGCCCATCCCAATCCCCCTCCCGGTCCCCATCCCTGTCCCATCCCGGTCCCCATCCCCATCCCTGTCCCCATCCCAGCACAGGGATGGGGCAGTGCCTCACAGGCTGTGCCGGGTTCCTGGTGCTGCTGAGCCGGCAGCCACAGAGATCCAGCCCCTGGAATATCCCTGCCTCACTTTTTCCACCGTGCCAGGCGAGGGAGGGAGCTGGTGATGACCAGAGGCCTGGGAATGAGGGAGGGGAGGGCTCCTGTGGTCCCACCACTGTCTGCACTGGCCGAGATGGGTCTCATCAATGGGTGCCTCAGGCAGAATAGCTCAGGATTCATGGAGAGAGAACAGCCAGGGGTGCACAGGTGGGATAACCCAGGGGTGCATAGGCAGGTAACACCCGTGGGTGCTCTTCTCTCCACAGGAGCCCTTGAGAACCTCGGGGAGGACCAGCCTGAAGGAAGATCACAAGGAGAAGGTGAGGAGAGGTGGAGGGGCTTTCCCAACCTGGCTATCCTGGCATGCTCAGCTCCACTCCCATTCCTCCAGCCAGTTCCATCCCAGGGGCCCGTCCACCCCCAGGCTGGCTCTGTCCTGCAGCATTTGGGAACTTTCTGGTGCTGCCAGAGCTGCAGGGATGGAAGAGCAGAGCAGAAGTGGCTGCTCCACTCCCCTGAGCAGGAATTGAGGCCCCACTCACTCTCTGCTGCTGCTGGAGAGATCCCAGCTATGGCCAAGGGCCTCTTTGTTCCCTCTGAGCGTCTCCGGAGTGCTGCCAGAGCTGGGAAGTGTCTCCAGCATTCTTGTGCCTCATCCCTGCATGTCTGTGTGATCCCTGTCCCAGGCTGCTCTGTCCCCATCCTGCTGGGGATCCCTGGGGTGTGGATCAGATCCAACAGCGTGGGCTGGGACCCACGGGAGCACGGGGTCCTGCAGCCCCATCCTGCCCGGCCCTGATCCCATGGGAGCAGGCTGGAGTGGCTGGTTTGTCCTGGAGGAGCCGTGGTCAAGCCACAAAGCCACAGGGAGGGCTGGGTTCCAGGCAGGCACC
Source organism: Thripadectes ignobilis (assembly GCA_035584755.1). Classification (NCBI taxonomy): domain Eukaryota; kingdom Metazoa; phylum Chordata; class Aves; order Passeriformes; family Furnariidae; genus Thripadectes; species Thripadectes ignobilis. Next base: position 4,211,076 of record JAWMRC010000059.1, on the reverse strand, counting down.
TCTTCACCTCCCCAGGGAGGAAACACACTGGGTTTCCCCTTCCACATCCAGGGCATTCCCTGTGCCCACAGGCTGGTGGGGAGATGCTACTGGGACAGCCACACGGGTTTAGGGTGCCCAGGGGAGTGGGACCGTGTCCCAGGGGTGTGGGTGCCATGGGGAGGTGGGTGCTGTAGGGTTTGGGGTGCCACAGGCAGTGCATGGAGCTGGTCCAAGCCATCATCCCTCTCTCTTCCAGTGCCCGCCCTGCTCGGCACAGGTGGCATCAGCAAACGTGAATGTGGCACCGGGCTGTGCCACGGGGACATGGGGACCCCAGCCCAGCCTGGCTGGCCTGTGAGCTGGGGAGGGCAAAAGCCAGCAGGGTGCTGGCTTGGGGATGTCCCTCACCCCTCTGCCATCACCACTGGCCCCCCATGACCCACAGCTCCTCCTGACCTGGGGCCCTGCAACATCTGGCTGTGGGGAAGGTCTCTGATCCCTTCCAGATGTGGCCCCATTCCTACAGCAACTTCTGGCTGGACGTGTGGGGGTGATGGCGAGGGGATGGTGGATTTTTGGGACCCCTTATGCCTCAAGGGGCTCCTGAGGTGGCACTTGGGGACAGGCTGTTGGGAGGGTGGGAACCATGGTGGAGTCAGGACTCTCCTGTTGCCTTTTGGGGCCTCCATGACCTTGGGGGAGCTCCAGAACACCTTTCTCCTCTTTTCCCAGGTCACACTCGGTCCCCCAGGTCCAAAGGTAAGCTTGGCACCCCTCAGGACACTCAGGACCCAACTCCAGCAGGAATGTGGCCATGCTGTTCCTGGAGCATCCCTGCCTGGAGCCATGGGTCCCTCTGTGAGCACCCTCATGGACATGGGAACACCTGTGCCCATTTTGTCACCCACACCTCCCCTCTCTTGCAGGGCACCAAGGGCGAGCGTGGCCTTCCTGGCACCGCTGGCATCAAGGGGGAGAAGGGCGACCGTGTGAGTGCCCCTGACCACTCTGGTGGACACCCTCTTATGGGGCTGCCCCCTGTGGGATCCCTGGCACACGGGGGTCCCACTGCCCTGGGGGTGTTCCTGCCCGCCATATCCCCCCACCCTTGGCCATGGTGGTTCAGGAAGAGCCTCTGAGCCACCTCCCCTCCTCTGCAGGGTGCTGACTGTGTGCGTACCCACCCTGGTGGCCCCGTGCAGGTGAGACCCCCCTGGCCCCCCGTGAGCCCCCTTCCCATCTCTGCTGCCCCCCCCTCATCCCACTCCGTCCTCTTCCTCCCCAGTGTGCTGAGGGGCCGAGGGGTGAGAAGGGGCAGCGTGGAGAGGTGGTAAGTGATGCTTGGCCATGGGGGCACGGTGTGGGGACACTGCAGTGGTTCCCCTGCGTGGCATGTGTGCCCTGGGCTGGGGCATGGGGGTCCAGCTCTGGGTGGGTGATGGGGGAATGAAAAGAGCATTGGTGAGAGCAGGAGGGGACCCTGCACAAACCCACCCATGGGCACCCACTTTGTCCTGCTGTTCCCACGCAGGGTGTCCCGGGGGCAGCTGGCACTGACGGGCAGAAGGTGAGTGCAGCCCCCCTGTGGGTCCTGGTGCTGCAGCAGAGACACCTGCACTGTGTCTCCTGGGATGGCAGCAGTGGTGCCAGGACCTGCTGGTGACATGAGTGATGGGTGATGGCATGGGGGATGCCACGGGTGACAGCATAGGTGACATTCATCTGTCCCACAGGGCCAGAAGGGTGAGAAGGGCGACGGGGGACTGCAGGGCAAACCAGGGCGCCCAGGGCGTGATGTGAGTAGTGCCAGGTGGTACCTGGGCATCCCCTGGGCACCCCCCGGGCAGGGGGGTCCAGCTGCAGGACCTGTGGGGGTCACACACAGAACCTTCACACCCTGCTCCCCTCCTGGCAGGGCCGGCCCGGAGAGATCTGTGTGGTGGGCCCCAAGGGCCAGAAGGTAGGAGGGGGTTTGGGGGTGAGGAGGTGGGAGATGGGGCACCTGCTGGCAGCACTGGCATTGACACCCCTCCTTTGTCTTCCAGGGTGACCCTGGCACTGTGGGACCCGAGGGGCTGGCTGGAGAGCCGGGACCGCCAGGGAAGCCAGGCTCTCCAGGGATTGGCTTTCCAGGGAAGCCGGTAAGGACCCCCATGCCCAGGGGCTGTGCCTGGATGGCATCCCCAGACTGGCACGTGGGCAGTGGGCATTGCCATGGGACAGGGTGAGGTGTTCCAGAGCTAGCGCCATCCTCTGTCCCTTGCAGGGTGACCCTGGTGGCCCTCCAGGTCCAAAGGGAGAGAAGGTGAGTGGAGGGAAAGGGGTCCCATGGGTAGCTCAGAGGGGCAGGTGGGGACTGGGATCCCCATCTGGAGCTGCATCTGCCAAGGCTGAGCCAGTGCTGGCTGGTGGAGCTGCCACCTGGTCAAGCCTCAGCTGGGTGGCCCAAGGACCCGGCTTGGGGGGCAGGAAACCCTCCTCGGGAGGAGAAACATGTCACGGGGCTGCCAAGGGCTTTGGTGTTCTCCTTTGCTGGGCTCAGGCTTTCCCATTTCTGGCTCCAGGGCAGCTCGGGAGCTCCTGGATCCGGAGGATCGCCTGGGACACCCGTGAGTACCAGAAGCCTGGAGCCAAAGCCCGGGGTCAGGGACTGGTTTCTTGGCTCAGGGTCAGGGCTTTTTGGCCAGAGTAGAGGTGGGAGCTGAGCCCAGGCGCCGAGAGGGGTTTGGGAAAGCCAGCAGTCTCGCTCGGGTCTGGGATCACCCAGTGCCGCAGCTGGTGGCCAACTGGGGTGTCTGGGTGGCACTGCCACTACACACCATGGCCTCAGGGTTCCCTGAAGCAGCCCCCTCCCCACCTTCCTCCTGCAGGGTCCTCCCGGTGTCCTGGGGCCGAAAGGAGACAAGGTGGGTGCAGTGGCAGGGTGGTCTGGAGGGGCTGTGCCACGGGCTGATGCTGGCACAGCCCCACCCCTGTGCCCATCCCTCACCTCGGGCTGTGCCTGGGCTGTGTCTCACTGTCCCCACCGGGCAGGGCGAGCCGTGTGAGGTGTGTCCCACTGTCACTGAGGGGATGCTCGGTGCCATCGGGGTGCCTGGCAAACCAGGACCGAGGGGAGAGCCTGGAGTGCCTGGCAAGGACGGGGTCTCGGTGAGTCTGAACTTGGGGGCTTGTGGGGTGGAGGGCAGAGCAGGGGCTCATCTCAGCATCCCTGATGTTCCCTGTGATTCCCCCTTCCCAGGACAGACCTGGCCCTTCAGGACCCAAAGGGGACAGGGTAGGTAACATGGGGTGGAGTGGCCTGTCCCCTCTCTGGGGACACCAAGCACCGTCCAGCCCATGCTGGCAGCACCTGGCCCAGCTCCTGTGCTTCCTTCCCAGGGAGATCGTGGCATCCAGGGCATGAAAGGGGAGAAGGTGAGAGTCCAACCCTCTGTCCCAGCCTCCTGCTCGGCCCCTGCAGCCCCCTGAGCTGTCCCCTCTCCCACCCTCCCAGGGGGACTCGTGCCTCTCCTGCGATGTCCGTGTCCTCGCCGCGCTGCGCCGGGGTCCTGCCGAGGGCTTTGAGGGTGAGCCGGGGCTGCCGGTGAGTACCAGGGCTGAGCCACCCCATCCCATACCGGGGGGACACCCCGGTCACCCCTCGGGGCTGCTGTGGGTGCCGGGTGTGTGACCAGGGGGGTTGTTCAGCAGAGTGACTTGGGGCTGCCTGGGCTGGCTGGGATCAAGGGTGAGAAGGTGAGTAACAACCACATCCAGCTCCCTGTCCACGTTGCTGGAAGGAGTGGGAATGGCTGGATCATCCCATGGGGTTGGGGCAGCCTCAGCTGTCCCTGACTCTGCCCCTGTCCCTGCCCCTGTCCCTGCCCCTGCCCCTGTCCCTGCTCCATTTCAGGGGGATGGTGGCCAGCTGGGACCCACGGGCAGACCGGTGAGTGGGGGCACAGATGGGCAGAGGGGTGGGGGGGCTCAGGGTGGGTGCTGGGAGCCCACGGGGGCAGGAACCGGGTGTTGGGGGCCACGGTGTCACCTCTGCTCTGGCTTCTTGGTGCAGGGGCTCCCAGGAGAGAAGGGTGATCCCGGTGTGCAGGGAATCAAAGGAGAGAAGGTGAGCCCTGCAATGGGGACTCCCAGGACCCCTCTCCCTGCCCTGTCCCTGCCACCTCCCCAGCTCATTGCATGGGACAGCCCTGAGGTGGGCACAGCAGCCTGGCTGTGAGTCCCCCACTGTGGCAGTGCTCTGGTCCCCAAAGCCACATTCCAAGCAGGATGTCTCTCTGCAGGGTGAGCCATGTGGGCAGTGCCCTCCCACCCCACAGGCCCTCCAAGGGGCAGGGACGGTGGTGACCGTGCCAGGACCACCAGGAGAAAGGGGCCAGGGTGGCCCCCCGGGCAGAGCGGTGAGTGCCCCCCGTGCCCACAGTACCCACTTTGGGGGGGATGCTCCAGCCTGACCCATTCCTCCGTTTCCCCAGGGCAGACCAGGTGACACTGGAGAGAAGGGACAGAAGGTGAGAGGACCTGGGAGGGGCTCCCAGTGGGGTTGGTGACAGCAGAGGGGGCTGTGACCCCCATGTGCCATGCCCCTTCCCTCCCCATGCCAGCCTTGTCCCCTCTTTTTCCTAGGGGGACGCTGGCAGCCCCGGGGACCCGGGCACGCCGGGCATGGCTGGTGTCCCAGGGCTGTCGGGTGAGCCTGGAATCAGGGGTCCAGCTGGCCCTAAGGGCGAGAAGGTGAGACCCCCACACTCTGGGGACCTGTACCCGGTCACCATGGTGTCACCCACCCCTCCATCCCTCTGCCATCCCCTCCTCCACAGGGAGATGCCTGTGAACCTGGTCCTGCTCCACTTGGGGACCTCTCGGGCATGGCTGGCATCCCAGGAAAACCCGGGGCCAAAGGGGACCAGGGCCCCCCGGGCATCGGCCAGCCGGGCAGACCCGTGAGTGCCCCCTCCCCACGGCCACGGTGCCCGGTGGCATCGTGCCTTTGGGGTGACCCCCGTGTGTTTTAGGGGAAACCGGGGCTGCCGGGGGTCCGGGGCCCCGCTGGACCAAAGGGGCTGCAGGTAAGCGGGGTGCAGGGGCTGGGTTTGGGGGTCCTGAGGGCACCTCACTGCCCCTCTGTCTCCCTAGGGTGAGCCAGGACCGCGGGGGATCGGCCAGCCGGGACCACAGGTGGGTTTTGGGGTGCCTGTGCCGTGCCATGCCGGGTTGCTCTGCCAGGTCTCACACGCTCTGCTTTCCCCAGGGAGACCCCGGGAGCACCGGACCCCCCGGGACACCCGTGAGTAGCATTTTAGGGTGCCCAGTCCTGGGAGCTGGGGCAGCCAGCAGCCCCCCAGCTCCTGCAGGCGAGGGGATCATCCCCCTGCAGCACCAGCCCGGGTGTGGCAGAGCCAGCAGGGTCCTGGTCGGACCACCCTGGGGACACTTGCTGTCCCCTCAGCTCACTGCAGGGCTGTTTGGGGAGAATTAACACCCTCTCCTGCCCACAGGGACCCCCTGGACCCCAGGGACCCCCAGGGATGGCGGCAGAGAAAGGTGCCAAGGTAAGGGAGCATCCCCCAGCCCTCTGTGCCCCCCCTGCCCCCTACTCCTGCTGTCCTTCCTCTGCAGGGATCTCCGGGGCCCAAAGGTGCTGTGGGACCTCCTGGACCACCAGGGACCAGTGTCACAGGGCCACCGGTATGTCCTGCCCTCTGGGGCGGGCACTGCCACCACCCCAGCCCCTCAACCCTGGCTAAAAGCAGCTGTGCCAAGGGTTGAGCCAGGGAGCTTCCTCACCTTCCTCTTCCTCGCAGGGCCCCGAAGGGCAGCGGGGTCCCCCCGGGTCCAGCGGGCAGCCGGTATGTGTGGGGGATGCCAGGGAGGGTTCGTGCCCAGGGCATGGGCAGCATGGTGCTGAGCCAGTGCCCCAGTGCTCACTGGGGGTGTGGGGCACGGGGGGCACTGGGGGCCACCTGCTAATGCCCATCTCCATCCTTCCTCCTGGCAGGGAGAGAAGGGTGCCCGGGGAGAGAAGGTGAGTTGGGGTCTGCGTCCAGCTGTACCCCCTGTGCCACCCCCCGCCCTCCCTGCCCTCACCTCCTCTCTCTGCAGGGAGACCCCGGGGAGTGCTCCTGTCCCCCCAGTCCCCGCCAGGACCCCAACTACACCGGGATGCCGGTAAGTGCCATGAGTGCCCGTGGGCACCGCTGGCTCTGCTTCACCCCCAAGGGCACACCCTGACCTCCCTCAACCCCCCCTGACTGGATGCTCTTCTGCCTCTTCCCCTTCTCTCACCCCCAGGGAGCCCCAGGACTGTGGACTGGGATCTCCTGGCAGCCACAGCCAGGCCCTCAGGTAGGTGCTGCCCCTGCTGTGCTTCACCCCCACCCACCCCCTCCTCACCCCCTGCCCCTCTCTCACTGTGTTTTGGGGTCTTGCAGGGTCCCCCTGGAGCCCCCGGTCCCCCCGGCCCGCCCGGTGCCCCCGGTCGCCAGGTGAGTGATGGGAGGCAGGAGATGGGAGCAGGGCTGACCCTGCCCAGCTTTTAGCACAGGGTTTAAATACTCTCTCCTGGGATTTAGGGAATGCCAGGGCACAATGGTTTGCCAGGACTGCCTGGGCCGGCTGGAGACCTGGTAGGTGGTGACTGTGCCCATGGCAGTGTCCCCTGTGCCTTGTCTCCTGCTCCCCCCCATTGTGGGGACAGTCCCTTCATCCCTCCTGTCACCCCTCCCTCCATCCCTTCCACCCTCCTTCCCTCCCTCCCTCTCTTCCAGGGGCCACTGGCCGTCGTGGCTGAGAGGAACATCGAGGTGCTGAAGGTGAGAGTGGGGGGATGGCTCAGCTTTCTGCCCCGAGCACCCCAAACACCTCAGGGCACCCCTGACTCCCCTTTTGCCCCCAGACTCTCTGCGGGGACTGTGCCCAGCTCCAGGCAGCCTTGGAAGCACCCAGGGGTGTCGAGGGGGAGAAGGAGGATGGGGGCATGCCAGGCGCCCCTGGCAGTGAGAACTGCGCCCGTGTGAGTAAATCCACACCTCTGGGTGGGAATCTTGGTGCCCAAAATCCCCTGGTCTTGGGGGGTGAGGTGAAGAGATGCTCCCAAGTCCCTGGGCATGGGATTGTGTGGCAGAAGTGGGAAGGAACACGCTTTGGACACGCTCTGGGCACGCTTTGGTCACACTATGGACACACTCTAGACACACTGTGGGCACACTGGTCATACTGGGAGTGCTGGGCAGGCTCCCCACCTGCCCCTGTGGGGTTCCTGGGAGGATGACAGGCTTGTCCCATTCCAGTGTGAGCTGGAGAGTGGGTGCTGAGCCCCTGAGGCGTGTGGGGTGTGGGGCTCCAAGCCCCACTGTGCCCCACGGCCCCTCAGGGTGATCCCTGAGTGACTCCTGGGTTTTCTTCCAGTGCTTTGCCCAGTTCCCGAGAGCAGAGGAGGCTCGGGTGAGTGAAGAGTGTCCCCCCTACCCTCTCCCTGCTCCTGGGGATGAGCTGATACCCCAATCCAACTCTCTGGTCCCCAGGGTTCTGCAGGGATGGTCCCCACCTGGGGATCTGGGACCGTACCCCCATTCCGGGAGCAGATGGGGCTTTGGGGAGCGGAGGCTGCTTTGGGGAGGCTTGGCAGGGCTCAGCGGTGGGCAGTGGGCAGAGCCAGCCTGGATTCCTGACATGTCCCCCCTCCCTGCAGGGTGACAGCCCTGACAGAGACTGTCCCAGCGATCCTGGGCTCCCGGGTGCCCCGGGCATCCCTGGCGAGAGAGGCGAGCAGGTGGGTGAGCCCCAATCCATGCAGGGACCCCCCGCCATCCCAGCCCTTCCCAGGGGCCATGGCTGGTGCCTTGGTGCCCCTTGGAGCTGGGATGGGTCCAGGTCCCTGTCCCCCCTCTGTCATGGTCATGCCTGACCGTCCTATGTCTCCCCAGGGCTCACCAGGACTGCGAGGACCCCCAGGACCACCCGGGCCCATTGTAAGTAGCCCTGCCCAGGGTGAGGAGCTGCCAGGCTTTGTGGGCATCATGGTGTGGCCCCGGGGGGCTTAAATGCCCTAAAAGCAAGTTGCCAAGGGGGCTGACACCGTGCCCTGAGGCCGTGGTGACGGGCAGAGGGACGTGGCCATGGCGAGGCGGAGCTGTGGCATGGCCTGGATGTCCCAGCCTGGAGATGGAGGTGAAGGTGCTGCCAGCCTGGAGGTGGAGCAGGAGCTCTGTGGCACCCCGAGGGCTCAGCCCAGGCTCCCCCGTGCCTTTTCCAGGCTGTGACCTCCCTGTTTTTCCCCTCAGGGTCCCCCAGGCTTTCCTGGAACGCCGGGTGCACCCGGACTGCCCGTAAGGACCCAGCACGGCTCTGCTCTGTGCCCTGTGTCGCTGCCGCTTGGTTTGGCTGTGTCCCTTGTCCCTGTCCCCGCTGGGAGCGGCTGCAGCACAGCTGCCCCATTTCTCTTCCATCCCATCTCCATTCTCCCATTTCCACCTCCTCCATCCCAAAGCAGGGGGTCTCAGTGGACCCAGGTCTGGGAATGACCTTCCTGAGCGCAGGGGTCTGGCGCTGGCACTCACCAGCCCTGGTGCCACACGTTGGGTCCCTTCATCACCATGGACCTGGTTCAGCTCAGCGGCTCCTGGTGTGCCAGGGATCTGCCGCCTGGCTTGGTACCCCATCGCAGCTCCCACAGGGTGGGCTGGGTGGCACCTGATGGAGCTGCCCCCAGAGAAGCCCCTTGTGGGGACCTGGAGGATCCTCTGTGCAGCCAGTGCTGCCTCAGCTCATCCTCTTCCTCCTCCTTTGGTCCCTCCTCTGTGGTCATGCGACCTCCACCACCATCTCCATTTTGATGTTCATCTCCATCTTCATCCTCATCTCCATCTTCATCCTCCGTGCTCGCTCCAAGCAGGAGCTGGTGGTGGGGCTGTGCCGGTGGCTCTCGGAGGATCCGGCCCTCCTGCTCATGTCACCTCGTCCACTAATGTCACCATAACACCACGGTCTGTGTGGGGCTCTGTGGGTCGTCTCTCTGCCATGTGCCAGCGTGTCCTGTCCAGCCTGTGTCACCTCGACACCATGTCACCCCACTAACCCACCCCAGAGGTCCCGTGGCACAGAGCCCAGGGGCTCCTGGCTGTCCCTGTGTCACCCATTCCATGGGAGGATGGGAGACACCAGGCTGGGGCATGTCTTGGGTGCCAGGACTGCACCCAAGGGCTGCCTGTGGGTCCTGCCCACGGGTCACAGTGTGGGGGGCACAGCAATGCCAGTGTCTGAGTGTACCCCCACACCGGGGCACTGAACCGGGTGCCTATGGCTGTGCCATGGGTGGAGGGAGCCCAGCCAGGTGCCAAATGGGTCCTCCCCAGTGCCCGGGGGTCCTGGCAGGCTGGTGGAGATCACAGACCCCATGGGCTGTGCCCGGGTCCTGCTGCCAGGTGGGCAAAGCCCCGGGCAGGGGTTGTAGGACACCCCCTCCAGCTTCTCTCTTCTCCCCCCTGAAGGGTCTCCAAGGGGAACGTGGCCCCGCTGGGCTCGCTGGAGCCAAAGGAGAGCCGGTGAGTGGTGTGGGAGGAGGGGACAGAGGGGACACTGGTGCCCTGTGGGCTTTGGGCACCTGGCTGGGGTGTTGCAGGTGGCTCAACATCATCCTCCTCCTGCACAGGGACCTCCAGGACAGCCTGGCTACCCTGGTGCAACGGGCCCCCCCGGCCTTCCCGTGAGTTCTGTGGGGAGCCAGGCAGCCTGTGCCAGCCCCCAGCCCCAATAGGAGCCCCCATGCCCCTCCTGGTGCTCACTGGATCCCCCACTGTTGTGGTTGGGGGACCTCCAGTGGGCACCGAGTACCGTGTCCCTGCAGGGCTCATCCCTGTCCCATCCCATCCGATCCCACCCCATCCCATCCCATCCCATCCCATCCCACCCCATCCCACCCCATCCCACCCCATCC
>JAWMRC010000059.1:4159963-4187225 GCA_035584755.1 Thripadectes ignobilis | reverse complement strand
TGGGGTGGGATGGGATGGGATGGGGTGGGATGGGATGGGAGATCCTGGGATGGGTTGGGATGGGATGGGATGGATCCAAGAGGGAATGGCTGGGATGGGATGGGGTGGGATGGGGTGGGATGGGATGGGGTGGGATGGGATGGGATGGGGTGGGGTGGGATGGTTGAGGAGCAGCCTTTCCACACCCATCCCATGGAGCTCCTCACCAGTTTATCCAGGAAAACCAGGAAATCCTGGGAAAAGGAGCAGAGCAGGGGTCAGATCCACTCCCAGCCCGGCTCATCCCAGAGCACATTCCCGGGAATCCTCACCTCGCAGATCTGCTCCTGGGAATATTCCCGGATATCTGCCGGCAACACACCCCTCCATCAGTCCCACCCCTGCTTTTCCCGGGATTTATTCCCACTCCTGGCCATTCCCACCCCCTGGAATTCCCAGCTCACCGGGAGGGGCCGTGGATTCCCCGTATCCCTTCATTTCCAGGGCGATGACGCGGAACCCGCCGGCGGCCAGAGCCGGGATCTGGGAAGGGGCAGCTGCTTCCAGAGGGGGCCGGGAAGCGGGAATGGCATCCCAGAATTCCAGGCCGAGCCACGGCTGGAGCCCATCCCGGGTTTTTGGCCCACCTGGAAGCGCCAGGAGAGCCAGGATTCCGGGAAGCCGTGGCACAGGCACACGGCGGGGCCCTGGCCCATCTCCACGAAGTGCAGCCGCACGCCGGGCTGGGGAGGGGTGGGAAAGCTGGGAATGAGTGCCCATTCCAGCCCGGAATTCCAGAGCCCACCACCGTTCCAGCCCGGAATTCCAGAGCCCACCACTGTTCCAGCCTGGAATTCCAGAGGCCATCGCTGACCCACCCTGGAATTCCAGAGCCCACCACCGTTCCAGCCTGGAATTCCAGAGGCCATCGCTGACCCACCCTGGAATTCCAGAGCCCACCACCGTTCCACCCTGGAATTCCAGAGCCCATCACCACTCCACCCTGGAATTCCAGAGCCCATCACTGCTCCACCCTGGAATTCCAGAGCCCATCACCGTTCCGCCCTGGAATTCCAGAGCCCTCCACCTTTTCCAGCCTGACATTCCAGAGCCCCTGGGATGGATGGAGAATACCCACATCCCATTCCCAGAGCACATCCATGGCACATTCCCAGCTCATCCCTGGCCCATCCCACACATTCCCAGCACACCCTGCCCCATCCCAAATCCCTGGATTCCCACGGCATCCGTACCCGGATCTGGACGTATCCGTGGGTGACGTCAGAGGGATCGCAGGCCCTCGGGATCGGCTCTTCCTGGTCCCGGAGCTGCGGGATGGGAATGCTGGATTGAGCTGGACCTCCATCCCATCCCATCCCATCCCATCCCATCCCATCCCATCCCATCCCATCCCATCCCATCCCATCCCATCCCATCCCACTCCATCCCATCCCATTCCCACCCCACTCACCCTCTCCTGCGGAGGTACCACCAAGCCCCGTCCAGCCTCCCTCCGCTGCAGCCCCGCTGGTTGCGGGTGTCACAGGACAACAGGTTTTGTGGGGACAGGGCTGGGGTCATGTGCCCCATGGAGTGGATGGAGATGCGATCCGAGGCCACGGCTGGGAGCGAGAGGGGGGACAGGGTGAGGCAGAGCTCCTGCTCTGCTCCCCAGAAGCAGGTTTAGCCTCGGTGCCCCCATGCCCCCCCTCCTACCCCGTGCCCCCTCACCTGCCGTGGAGAAGGCCCAGGATCCGGCGCAGTTCCCCTGGTCCAGGGGCCCGTGGATCATCCCGGGCCACTTTGCGGCAGCATCGAAGTGGCGTGGCAGCACCTCATTGGAGTCCATGTTCATCTGTGGAGCAGAACAAGGGGGGCTCAGCCCAGTGGGATCCCCTCTCCTCCCCCTGTCCCCCCAGCACCTCCCAGGGCATCCTCTGAGCAGCGGTTCCCAACCAGCATTAGCGTCCCCCGGCCCCACTGCGGGACACTCAGGACAGGGACATCACCCTGCCCAAGGGCAACCAGGATTTGGGTGCCCCCTTGTCCCAGAGGAGCCAGACCCCCCAGTTTTCCCTAAATTTGGGCTGCACAGCAGCTCCTCACACACCAACAGCACTGAGTGTCCTGACTCAGCCCCCAGCCATGCCCTTGGTGCCCACCACAAGTGCAGAGCCCTGGGTGACTCAGCCCCTCATTGTGGCCTCCAGCCCAGCCTTTCCGCTCCGGAGGGGGGACGGTGCCCCCGCCCCGGCCGAGCACAGCTCAGCCTTCCTGGGGAGGACACGGCCACGACACCCGGCTGGTCCCGGCGCAGGAAGCGCCTCTAAAATTAAACCTCAGGCTCAAGACCGGGGGTGCTGGGTGTGCACAGCCATGCGATGCTCGCTCCGCCAGCACCCACGGGACCCCCGGGTGATGCCCACCCCGAGCGGGGGCTGGTTTTGGGGGCAGGCAGAGGCACCCCACTCGCAAAGAGCTGGCGCAGCCGGCTCTGCCGACTCAGCAGCTCCAGGGCTGGCTTTCCGATGGGAAACCGGCACGGAGGAGAGGGGGAAAAAACAACACTGGCAGCCCGGGGATTGTCCGGGGGAATTTGCTGAGCTGCTGTCTCCAAACACAAGGGCTGCCTGCGGCACCCACCCGCCACGGCCCCTTCCCTGCCCCTTCCCAGGGATGGGGACACTGCGGGGGCATTGCCAGCCGAGAGGATGGGGAACCACTGGGCCCAGCCATGGGACAGGCAGGGACAGCCCCTGGTGTGCCTCAGCCCCCTCTCCGTGGACTCACGTGCATCTCGTTCATGTTCATGACGGTGGGAGAGGGACGGAAGGTGCCCAGGCGGTGCCGGATCCCGTCCTCCAGGGTCATGCCCCAGAACTGGCTGTAGTTGGTGGCTCTCCAGCTGCAGGGGAGGACGGGGCACAGGTCAAGGGTACTCCAAAAAGCACCGAGGTATGAAGCGTCCCTTCTCCATCCCCCCCAGGGCCAGGTCCTTACCCAAAATTGCCCCTGTTGACCGCGTCGATCAGCTCCCCATCCATCAGGCAGGCGTGGTCCTCACACTGCCACTGCCCACTGTGGCCACAGGTGCTGCAGAGGGGACAGTCAGCATGTGAGGGACAGTGTCCCCGGGGTGACCAGGGGGTCCCTGGGTGGGTGCTGCCCCTGCCAAGCTGGGGACCCACTGCCATCAAGGGCAGCCAGTGAGGGGCCAGAGTGACTTCTGCACCAAGGTCTGGGGTCACCACGGCTTGGCACCTCAAAACGGGGTGAGACCGGGTGGCCAGGAGCCACGGGCAGCCCTCTGGGTGGCCCTGGGGGCTGTTCCCTGCCGTCCCACCCCCACTGGAGCCCAGAGGGCAGACAGGCCATGGGATGGAAAATCAGCGGAAAAGCTGCCAGGGCTCCAGACATCAGAGAGGGGCTTGGACGCCAGCCCAGGGAGGGGGGTCCAGGCTGGAGGCACCCCTGAGTGAGATGCTCAGGCCAGGTTTGCCCTGTGGCACCCACGGGGACACCTCGGGCAGAGGGGGCTGGGGGTGTGCCGGGTCCCCTGGGGAGCCCCGGGCCGTGCTCCCCCCGTGCAGTGAGCAATGCTTGGCATGCTCCCTCCTGCCCAGATCCCGGCACACTCTTCCCTTTTATGGAGCTGCCCGAGGCCGGAGCCCTGTCCTGCCAGACACCCCAGTCCCAATCCCTGCAGCACCTGTAACCCAGCTCTGCCTCCATCCCCATCCCCGAGCACTCCTGGTGCGGTGTGGGGACCCTTGGGAATTCCCATGGGAGCACCTCAGGGTGCCACCAGCCGGGTGCCCACAGCAGCCCCCTCTGCTTCAGCCCAGCACGGGGTTTGCCCCCTGCCAACCCCTCCCTAAACCCCACAGGATCCCCACAGGGACTGGGGTGAAGTGCTGCAGAAATTCCTGTTCTCCAGGCGCCAACTGCGGGGGAAGAGGGTTTGGAAGAGGAGCCTCAGCCCTGCCGAGCCCTGGTGGGTCAGAGATGCCCCTCCAGCACCAGGGACCGGCCATCCAAGTGCATGGATTGGGGACCACCTGGACCTTCCCCGGGGCTCAGGGACACCCTCCAGCCCCATGTGCCAGCACACCACGATCCCAAAGAAACACCAGGCAGCCGCAGAGCTTTGGGGAGGGCCGGGCTGGCTTTTCACCTGCAGCCCGGCGCACACGCCTGCACACACATGCTCACACACGTGCTCCTGCCCTCACACATGCCCCAGACGCAGCCTTTGATTTCCCTTATCTGCCGCATCTCCCCGCCGGGTTCACTCCTTGTCTCCAGCAGCTCCGTGCCTGCAGGTTCCCCTATTCCCCACCTCCGGATGCCAGCAATTCCAGTGTTCCCAGATAAACCCCACACTGCTCGAACAGCTCGGGAGCTGCTGGGGCTCCCGAGAAGGGGGCAGAGCCGGACTCCGGCCGCTGCCGCTGCTGCCGACACGTCCCGTCAGGCTTGGGCAAGCTGGGCTTGGACCAGCGTGGCCAAAATCCCCCCGGCAGCGTGTCTGCAGCCTGCAGCCGACCTGGCTGTGCCTTATCCCACCAGAGAGAGGGCTCCCACGCAGGCATGCGCTGAAACTTGGGAGTGGCTCAAGGCCCTGGGCTCTTGGCTCCGAATATGCCAGAGAAAGGCATTTGGCACCAGCTCCCACCACCCAGCTCGGGCCCCGCGCTTCGCCGAGCCCCGGTGATTCCAGGACTCCACAGGACCCCAGTGCCTTCCCCCGAGCAGGAAGCATGCCCGTGCCATGCCAGTGGTACCCAGAGGATCCCGACACCTTTCTCCATGGCAGTGCCACACCACAGGTGCCCACATGACACGGGGAGCACGGAGCCACTCACTCACCACAGGTTGCAGTTCTCCCGGTACGTGGCACCGGTGGGATAGTTGAGTCCGGCACGGGCACAGCCTGGATGGGAGAGGGGAGAGCCCTGGTGAGTGCCGGGCTGTGGCAGGGCTCCCACCATGTCTCCAGGGGGGACATACCAAGGGGAAAATAAATGCGGTTCTTAAAGCCAGGCAGGTGCCCTGCTGCACCTTAGCACCCCCAAACCTGTGATGGGGGTCAGCTCGTGCCCCACGGCGCAGGGTGGGAGCAGGGCTGGCTCGGTGCCGGGAGGGTTAACTCTGTGTGCACAGCCTGGTGGGACACGGATAAAGGGGCTGGTTGTACCCGGGAGCTGGCTCTGCTCTGCAGGGACTTCTGAGAGAGCCTTGTGCTGTGTGGCGGGGGCTGCCCATGCCCCCTTCTTGCCCCCGGCTGCCCTGCCCACCGCAGCTGCCAGCAGGGTTAAGTCAGGGCCAGCATCTGCCTGCCCCAGACATGACCGGGCAAGCTGGGATAGAGTCCCCCCCACAACCCGGCTCTGCCCCACAGGCATGTGCTTTTGGAGCTGCCCCCCTGGGAACGGGCTGTGGGGTCACAGGCTGTTCCCATCCCTGTTTTTCTCGGAGCCCATCCCCATCCCGGACACTTTGTACAAGTTCCTGCAGCTCCGATGGGTCTGGAGGGGCTCTGCAGCAAGAGCAGGGCCACGAGGTGCCGCATCCATTACCCCAAGGAGCCCCAGCAGCATCACGCAGCACACAGAGCACCCCAGGGCTGTCCCATGGCACCCACAGACCCCTGCCCGGCTGGGCTGGCAGTGCCTCACCTTGGGCTTTGGGGAAGGGGGCCGGGATGCCCAGGCAGTATTCCCAGAAGTCGGGGCAGCAGTCGGAGACGGTGCGGTTGCAGAAGAGGTCGCAGTAGCAGAGGGTGTCGTGGTAGGGCACGGTGCAGGCGTCGTCGCGGCCGTGGCAGCACACATCCCCTCGCTGGCAGTACGACCCCCCGGCATCGTAGACCCCGTTCTCGTACAAACCGGGGCCGAGCTCCCGGCGGGTGCGGACCCGGGAGCCCAGGGCTGCCGGGGCCACCAGCCAGAGGCACAGCAGGGCCCGCAGCGGGCGCATGTCCCCGGTCATGTCCCCACGCCGGCAGCCACTGCAGAGGGAGGGCAGAGAGGGCACCACGGGGGTCCTGCGCTCTGCACCCTCCGCCAGCCCCATCCCGCTGGGTCGCCCACCCCGAGACCCCGCCCTGCCCGCCTCCAAGACGCTCAGAACATGCGGGTTTTATAATTCCCCTTGAAGCCACACAGCTCAGGGTTCCCACAACCCCCAAAACTCCATCTCCCCTCAGGTACCCTCTCGTGGGCATCTGAGAGGCGCCGTGCCCACCCACACCTTAACCACCTGCTCCAAACGCAAAACCCCCGCGGGATGGGACACTCCAGGACACCCCAAGGTGGGCTGCCCAGGTCCCCCTCCCAGCCCCAACACCAGTCCCCATCGCGGGTAGTGGGATGAGCCCCCAGGTCTCAGCCTCCAGAGGCCGAGGGGGGCGATGAGGACCCTAAAAGCAGCTGGGGGGGTGTCAATCTGGGGGGTCCACTGGGAAAGACCCCCTCCCTCCTGGTCTCGTCCCGTTCCATCCCCAGGCCGTACCTGCCGCGCCCCACTCGCGGGGACCCCCGGCACCCCGAGGGGCTGGGGTGGGATTGGGCCCGGGGAACTCACGCGGTAGCCACGGGGAGCCCACGGGGCGGGAGCCCACGGGGCACGACCCCCTCCCTCCATCCCTCCCTCCCTTCCCTCCCGCTCCCGGTCCCGTTCGCTTTCCCCCCGGCCGTACCTGCCGCACCCGCCTCGAGGGGACCCCGCGGGAGGGGTAGGGGGTCCGATCCGAGGGTCTCACTCGGAACTTATGGCGCAGAACCCCTTCTCCTCTCCCCACTCCCTCCTTCCCTCCCTCCTTCCCTCCCGGGTCCCTCCCGTCCCGTCCGGTCCCGTACCTGCCGCGCCCTCCTCGCCGCCGCCGCTGCGGCCCCGCCGCTCCTTATAACCGCGCCCCGGTCGGGGGGGAGCCGGGGGAGGCGAGACCGGCCGGGGCGGAGCGCAGCGGGGCGGGGGTCGGGCCCGAGGATCCCGTCGGGACGGGCGGCAGAGCCCTCGAACTTGTCGCCCCTCGCCCTTGGTCCCCCGACGGCACCTCCGTCCCCGCGGGGCCGGGGTCTCCCCGGAGCCTGATCCTCTCCCTGTGCCCCCGGCCGCTGTCCCCGCAAAATGGGGTGGGGAGGTCCTGGCTGTCCTGCCAGCACTCCCTGCTCCATGCAGGGGGTTCCCGGGGGTCCATGCTGGGCGATTTCCCCACTCCGGGGCAAGGTGCGTGGAGAGAAGGGGAAGAGAGAGGAGGGGGCTGCGTGCCTCCCTCTCCCAGCACTCCAGCAGGGCAAGCAGCTGGATACAAGCCAGACAGGAACACCCCATCACAGCCCCGGTCACAGAGTCGGTGTCACTTGGAGCCAGCCCCGTGTCCCCAGCACCCAGGCAGGTGCTCAGGGACCAGGGGTAGGTGGTCTTGGCCACCCCTCAGGCTTTGGTCCTCTCCACAGCACCAGCACCTGCTGCGGGGCTTCAAACACCCACCCCAGGCCCTCGCTGTCCCTGCCCCGCCAGGAGCATCTCCCAGCGCTGCCAAAGGATTCCTCGAAGATGCCTCATGGCAGCCAGGACGGGAGCACCGCGGGGGGAGCGGGGTTCCCTGGGTGGCTGCGGGAGACACGCCAGGGCCCACGGGTGGAGGGCTCCTGGCTGAGCCCACGGGAGGATGTCGTAGCCAGGGTGTGCTTCACCCTGTGTGCCCAGGCACAGGGAGCACCAAATTCCACTGGCTGCCCAATCCTTGGGACCCCAGGGTGCTCTGGGTGCCTGAACGAGGGTCCTGCAGGAGCCCCATCCACGAGCACCCCCTCCCTGGCTGCGTGGCCATTGCTGCTGAAGGGCCTTATCCTGTGAGTGTGTCCTTGGGCAGCACCGAGGCTGGGCAGCCACAGGAAGGAACTGCGTCCAGCCCAGAGTCCGACTGTCTCCAAGCACACTTGCTCTATGACTGGACCGAGAGGAATCCGCAGTGAGTCAGAATTTCCCAAGACCCTCGGGAACAAAGCAAAGCCACTAGCACAAAGGACACCCCCGACCACTGCTGCGTGTCCTTGTTCCCCTGCCAGCTCCCTGGCAGCTCGGAGGGCACTGTGAGGTGCTGCGGGAACAGCTGGCCCCTTCCCATCCCCGTGACAACCCTGTCCCCCCGCCAGCTGATAAGAGCTGGTGTGCGGAGGCGGCAGCGGCGACGGTCCAAGTGTTTGGAGCACCCCCTCACCCCCTTCCCGGGGCTGTGCTCCGCCTGCCAAGCATCGCAGCCAGCTGGCACTACGAGGTCACAGCTCCCTGTGTCCCTCTGGCGCTGGCATCTCCCCTCACGTGTGTCCCCTTTCCGGGGAGTGGCAGCCCCTGCACACGTGGGGCAGACGAGGTGGAGGGGGACAAAGTCCTGCCCGGGCACCTTGAGCCCTCGTGATTGTGGGAAGCAGAGCCGAGTGCCACGGGCTGGCACACACAGCTGCCCTGCCTCTGCCACCACCTCCAGCCACGCTGGGGGAGGGAGCAGGTCCCAAGACCCCCATTCCCACTGCACAGAGCCATGGAAAAGTCCCACAACCAGGTGGGTTGTCCCCACAGAGCAGCGTGGACATGAGCTGCACCCACTGCACCGCACTGCCACCCCCGTGGGGTGCAGGGGGAGCACCCAGCGATGCACAGCCCATGGCAGGGCGAAGACCCCACTGTTGCAGGGACGCATCCCTCCAAACCCACCTGGGAAAGCCACCCATGTGGCTGGGAATGATGGGAGAGAACGGTGAAGTGCCACTATGGCCTTCAGGGTCCCGGAGCCCCCTCAAAGCCAAAGCCCAGGGATCATATCCCACGCACCGGGCACTCCATGGAATTGGGGTCCCGGAGTCACCCCTAGACCCCTGTCCCAGCAGGCTGGGGCAGCTCTGGGAGCAGCAGGACCGGTGTGGCCGGGGCAGGGAGGTGCCGGCCTCTGCGTTGCTCGGCACAGCCCAGTGCTCCAAGAAGACCCAGGAGCGAAATTCTTGGCAAGAGGCAGCCAGGAAAGGCAGGGACTGACCTGCAGCCGGCCCTGGCTTCCTCCCCAGCCAGCGGCACGGGAAGGGGCCACCCCGGCCCCCTGACATTGCAGGCTGGGGCACATGGTGTCTGTCGGGTGCCAGCACATAGGGACAGGGTCAAGGCTTTGCTGCCCCTGGATTATTTGGGTCTCCTGTGGAAGGGCGCTTGGAATGGCCTTGGGGACATCACAGCATCATCCCCCCTTTGGCAAGGGGCACGCCGTGATACTTCCAAAGAGGCAGAGGGGGCACAGCCCTTCCTGGGGCAGCGACCCTCCCCAGAAGGTGCCAAAAGCAGGGCACGGGCCCCTCTGCAGTGGCATCAGGGCTGCACCCCCCAGGAACACGGCGTGATGGAGCTGGGGAGGGTGATCAGTCTCGGTCTGGGGCCTCGATCCCATTTCAGGGGGCTGCTGCAGCTCAAGGAGAGCTCAGGGGGAGCTCAAGGGGGTCAGGGAGGTGGCCAGATGCCTCTGTTCCCTGGCCGGACAATCACACCCCTGGCCGGACACTCACAGCCCTGGTCACAGTTCAGAGGCAGGGCTGGAGTGCCACCTCTCGGGAGAGCCGGGAGAGAGTCGGCAGCAGGCAGGCAGCCTCTACTCCAAATTTTAATGAAACAAATAAGTTAATAAGTTAATCAAGTGAGGTAACTACCGCTGGCTCGGGAGGTCTGCGGGGACCAGCCAGCCCCTGGGGAGGGTCCTATGAGTTAGTTCCTGCGTGCGGCTGCGGGCAAAGCTGTCACATGCACCCTCACCCCGCGGCCAGGCACCCCCAGCACCCACCCACCCCACGCCCACCCATGGCACACCCCACCATCCCCTCGTGTCCCACAGCCCGGGCAATCCCGGGGCGAGGGGAGGGGGCCAGGGCGGTGCAGGAGCAAGGTGGGGGGCTGCAAGCAGCTCTGGCACGGCCCGTGCTGACCACATGCACTAACGAGGCAAGGAAACGAGCAGGGTCAGGAGTGCCCACTGCCAGGAGTGCAGGCACAGGGGGCTCGGGAAAAGAGGATGCAAATCCCACAGTCCGAAGCCCAAAGAGGGGCCGCGCTGGCAGCGAGGGGATGGGTGGGATCCTGCGAGCCCAGGACAGATCCTGGCCCCGTGGGTGTCGCCCCCCAAGGACCCTCGGCTGTATGGGATCAGCCACCAGCTCCAGCCTGGCAAACTTTGGCACGACCACGATCGCTTCCAGCCTGGCTCAGCCCAGTGCTGCCGGACTGGAACCAGCCCCGGGACTGGGATTGGAGCAGCACAAGAGCCGCCGTGGCTCTGCTGCAGGTGACATGCAAGGAGATCCCCCTGTCCCCACCAGGCAGTCACCCCCCAGGCCCAGCCCATGCTCCCCGGACCACGGAGGGGACAGGGACACAGGGAGGGACAAACTGAGCACCGCAGGACCCAGAAGGGAAGGAATCCTTTAAGCAAGAGCAGGGGCTGGGACGCAGAGGGAGGGATGCTCCTTGGGGACAGTGCCTGCATCCCTGCCTCCTCCACAGCCCCTGCCCAGCTTCACAGCTCCAGGGCCACCATTGAGTGAAGGTTTTTCACCTGGCCCCGAGCCCCCAGGACCCCCAGGGCTCCCACAGGCAGCAGGATCCAGCCCTGTGAGCTGGCAGGGGGGTTGCTTATTGCCTATGTCCCCTCAGGGTGCTCTTCCCGGGGGGTGTTGCATATTAAGACATTATTGCATAAATATATATATATCTCTTCTATATATATATTGCCCTGGGAGCATGCACGGGCAGGCAGAAGGCTCTGCTGTGCTCCTAGAGTGGTGCAGCCTGGTGAGGGGGGACAGACCCCCACTCCCCAAACTGGGGGGGCCCCCCACCGCTGCCCCGACCCCGAGCAACACAGGTAAAACCACACTGGGTTGTGCCCCCACACCCCTGCTCGGCACTGGCAGAGGAGAGGTGGGACCTTGCATAGCTGGTGGTGACCCCAGTTCGGTTGTGGGGGGGACCAGGCAGGACCCCACTGGGGAGCTGGACATGTCCTGAGAGCTGGGACTGGCGTACGAGCCAAACCCCAGGAGACAGGGCCAGCTTGGAGCATTCCCCACCGTGGCTGGGGAGCACTCAGAGCTCCAGGAGCTGGGGGGGGGTCTCATCCCCCACGATGGGCAGGAGCATCCCAGGAGCGTGGTCTGGCCGTGCCTCAGTGCCACGGGCTCCCACTGCACCCCCAGAGCAGGCACCCCGCTGCAGCCTCGCCCCCACAGAGGAAGACTGGGTTCAAGTAACACGGCGAGGGACGTGGCTCGACGGGGCCGGCGATGCCCCAGTGCTCCCGGGATCCCATCCCACGGGGGCAGCATCCATCCCGCTGCCTCCTGCTCAGTCCATGTTGGCGCTGGCCGACCTGGAGATGTTGAGGGTCTGGGCAGAGGCCGAGATGTCCTCGTGGTCCACGGGGCTGTGGTAGTCGGAGGTGATGTCGGGCTCGCAGGGCGGCACCCGCACGGCAGCCAGGCTGAAGGAGTTCGTGGAGCCCTTGCGGAGGCACTGGGAGTAGAGGCCAAGCAGCAGGTCCAGCTTGTGCTCGATGGATTGCACCTGAGAGGTGGGCAGGGCAGAGCTGAGATGGTTTCCCCTGCAGGAGGGGACATGAGAGTCCCCGTTCCCTCATCCCACAGGTGCCAAAGGGACGGTGGCACATTCCCTGGGGGTGTCCCCTCCTGACCTGCCGCTCCACTTTGACCACACGCCCCATCATGCTGAGCTCATCCACCAGCTCCATCTCCAGCGCTGGCTTCTCCCCCTTCTCCCGCACCTTCTTGTCCACGGTGGGGGCCCCCCTGCCCATGATCTGGTCCACGCTGGCAGGGAGGGAATGGACAGAGGCCGTCACTCCCAAGGGCATGTGAGACCACAAGGGATGGGGACAGGGGACTGGGAATGTGTCCCACCCATCGGGATGGGCCAGCACCTCATCTCACGGTGGGAAACCCAGGGAACCCCATCACCTCCAGGGCACCTCACCGCGTCTGCAGGCTCTTGATCCTGCCCAGCATGTCCAGGTGCCCCGCCGAGTACTGCTCGATGACATCCTTGACATCATAGGGACGCAGCGTCTCCTTGAACTTCCTCTTGGCCACCAGGAACTTCAGGATCCTGCAGGGACACCCGGGCTGGCTGCAGGGACACTGGGGAGGGACAGGCGGTGCCCGGGGGGCCGTGGGGGGGACAGTCTCACCTGACAGCCCGGATGAGGGTCTTCACTGCCGGCATGATGTCCTCGAAGGTCAGGTCGCAGTGGGAGCCCTTCTCCTCGCTGCTGTCCTCCGGCGGGCAGTCAGCTGTGGGTGCCAAGATTAGGCACATGGCAGAGACCCAGGGCTGTACCCTTGTGTCCCCCAAAACACCTTCAGCCCCCCAGTGTGTCCCAGACACCCAGGGCTCACCCTCAACCGGCGTCCGCGGCTTGAGCCTCAGCGATGCTCGGAAGCGGGTCCTGTCATTGAAGCTCCAGCTCTTCTGCACCTTGGTGGGGCTGGAGGCCTCGGCCACGTCCTCGGTGCTGGGGGAGCGGTGCAGGGGCGGCCCCAGGTGCTGCCGCCCGCGGCTGCCCTGCCGCTGCGAGCTGCTCAGCCAGATCCGCTCCTTGATCCCCATCTTGTTGCTGCGGGGGGACAGCGGGTGGGCAGCGTGGGCACGGGGACAGTGGGCTCACACGGTGCCCACCGTGGTGGGGGTGGCCGTGCTGGGCTCATGGAGAGCCCCTGGTGTGTGATGGGCATGAGCCAGGCCAGGAGCAGGCGGTACCACAGCAGGGGCAGCTCTGGGGTTTAAGTCCTTTAAACAACTTTTTGCGTCCCAAGAGCAGAGAAAGGAGGTGATAGAGACAGAGAGAGCAGGGACAGACAGGTATGGCAGTGGGGGACACGTGGCAGAGCCAAGAGAGCCTGGTGGGAACAGCCCTGGTCCCACTCCACCCCCTCTGGCACGGGGCATCCCGGGGTACCCAGCCAAGCCCCTTCATCCTCCTCCTCCTCCTCCAGGCTGCACCACCTAATCCAGGCTCTGCTCCTGCCCTAACACAAGCTCTGCTCCCCAAACCATCCACTCCACTGGAACGGGGGGAAGCACCAGGCATCATTTATGTAGGACCTACACAAAACCACCATCTGATGCTGCCTTTTGCATTACTTTTTGCATGTTTGAGACCCCAAGCACAGCTTGAGCCTCTGGAGGCCAAGCAGATGCACAGTGGAGAACTCCAAAGCCAGGGAGGACAAGGAGCAAATCCCACCCACACATGCTGCAGGACAGGCTCTTTGGAGAGACTCCTGGATTTCCTGGGCCAGGAGTCACAGGGCAAGGCAGGGGTACAGGCAGGGTAGAGGCAGGGGTAGAGCCCTTGCCCATGCAGGCTGCTGGTCGAGAGAATGGGAAAGGCTGTGTCCTGAGGGACCAGGCTGCAGGACAGGGCTGGGATGGGGTCAATCCAGGTGCATCAGTACGTTGGATTTGATATCCCCATCCATAATGCACGACGGGGAAAGTGAGGCAGGGCTGCTGTGGGAGCCAGTGGGGGACAGTGGGGAGAGACAGCACATCCCAGGCCATGCACAGACCCCCTGCCCTGCAAAGGGACCCCCCTTCAGCCCCTGCCCCCTCTGCCTCACTCCCCAACCCTCTCCAGGCTGCAGTCAGCAGGCACCCAGGCATGGAGCACCATGCATCCCGCTCTTCCCGGTCCCACTCTCCGTCGGGATGGGCAGGCAGCCAGGACAGGCAGGCAGCAAGGACACGGTACCTCCGTCTCCACGTGCCCCACGTCTGCAAGAGCCTCCTCTTACCACTAAAGATGGGGCTGGAGGGTCAGGGCAGAGACACAGGAGAAAAGAGAGTCAGCCATGGCCGGGAGGGAGCGGAGCATCCCGGGCCACGTTCCCGAACCCCCCTGGGCATGTGGGCACAGGGTCCTGGAGTGCCCTGCTGAGCATCTCCCGCTGCTCCAGACCCACGGTGTGGCCTCTGCTGGGGAGGCAGGCTGTTTGTGTAGGTCCTGCATAAACACGGCGCCCGTCCGGATCCGCGGCTCTGCCGAAGGGATTTCGTGGTGGTGGCACCAAATGGTGCCGAGGGGTGGGACGGTGGTGACCCCACAAACCCCCGGGGGCTCTGTGGTCCCCGCCCGCTGTGGGGCCGAGCGTTACCTGAGCCGTAAACACCTGTGGGGCTGCACGTCCTCCTCCTTCCAGCTTGGGGTGGGGGGAAAACGGGGGGCACAGGAGGTGTGGGGGGAGGTTGGAGGGATGGAGAGGAGGAGGGTGAGCAGGAGAGGGGAGGAGAGAAGAGAAGATGAGATGTTATGAGAGGTGATGCTCGTGGAGGAGATGGGGGGGCTCGGGCCCCGTGGGTTGGGTGCAATCCTGCCCCTGCTCACCAGGACACTGAGCCCAGGCTGGTGCTGGAGCCCCCCGAGCCCATACTCACCTGGGGGCTGGTGGGGGCAGCAGGTGCCCCTCAGCCTTGCCTGGTACAGCCCCACCCTGTGCCAGGTCTGGCAGTACAGGGGAAACCGAGGCACGGTGCCTCTCCCCACCTAGCCCTGATGCTGCCCCTGTGCCCTGCGCTGTGCCAGTGCTCTGGATGGCTGGCCAGCAGCCACGGGGGCACACGGGGGTCTCCGGGATGCTCCTCAGCCAAGGGGACCAAGGACACTGGGCAGAGCAGCTGCCACCAGCAGCACAACAGCCCTGACCCCTCTTGCCTCCTCTCATGGGCACGGGGGCAGCTCAGCATTGCCACTCCCACCGTTCTTCTCACACCACAGGCTCTGGGTTTTGCTCCTTGCCTGGCTCTGCAGCGAGGCCACGTGGCCCCATCCCGATGGCATGGCAGTGCTGCCTCTGCCAGGGTTGGTTCCCCCCTGCCATGGCCACATAAAAGAGGGGCAGCGAGGTGGAGAATCATGAAGATAGAACAGCCCAGAGTCTGTCCCTGAGGACCAAATGTGCCCCCTCTGGAGCTGCAAGCAGGGAACAGTGCTGGAAGCAGTGCCAGGAGTAGGATGGATGCCCAGTGGGAAGCAGGGCCAGTTTGGGGGTGGTGGGCACTGCTGGGGTCCTGTGTGGCACTGCAGTGGCATCGCAGGAGGACACAGAGGAGCAGAGGAGACAGAGCAGAGAGGAGGGAGAACGTGGGGGCTGCCCCCTCCTACCTTTCCCCTGAACACGCGGCCAGGCCGACGCTTTTCTGGGCAGGGGTGAAGGGGTGATAAGGCGGTGGGGCTCTGTCGGGCAACCTTTTCACCTCTGAGTTCCTAAATCCTCCGTTGCGAACTCGGTGCAAATGCTCAAACAAAAGGACCAGCTCTCTGAGGTTGGGGTGAAATAAAAACAAGGACAAATTAAATTTTCCCAAGCAAACGGGATGAGCAAACAAAAGGCTGGGCGGCGCCGGGTCCTCCTGAGCACAAACCAAAGCAAAACTAGGGCAAAACAAGAAGGAATAAACCCAGAATTTTGTTCAATAGACAGTTTCTTAACAGCAGGATGAGGCATTTGGGAGAGGTGGGCATAGGGAGGGGGAGCTGGGACAGGGTCCCACAAAGAGAAGGGGTTGGACCCGTGCTCAGAGGGATGGGTCAGGCAGGGACAGGCAGGACACCCCTTGGACAGGCTGGGGACAGGGGGACCTGCCACCACCAGGTCCAAAAGTCTGGGCATTGCTGGAGTAGCCAGGAGGGGAAAGCTCAGACCCAACAGGGATTGAGTCTGGCCCTATCTCAACTCCCTGCTGCAGGGGAAATGGCTCCTGGCACAGCAGGGGAGTCACTGAAGCCCCCTATGATCCCAGGCTTCGTGGTGGTGCTCAGAAAGCTGCATCTCCTCAGCCAGGGACCAGAGAGACTCACTGTTGAGGCTGTTAAGAGCCCTGTCTTTGAATAAAATAAAGAGTGGAACAGAAGAAAAATGAGCTTGTCCCTCCACAGAGGTGGAGCAGGGCACGATGCACAGGCAGGGATGAGGCACAGGGATGGCAAACCCTGGTGAACTCGGGGTGCTGGGGGCACACCCAGAGTTTGGAAAAGCTCTGGAGGATCTTTGATCCACCCAACAACATCCCAGGGGCCATGGGAGGGAGAAATCTGCAGGGATGGGACAGGGGGCTCCCACTGGATCCGTCTGTGTCCATCTTGGTCCACGCTCGGAGCCGGCTCCCTGCCGGCTGCAGCTCCATCGCCCCAGCCACGGGCTCCCTGTGGCCACTGGCACCTTCCTGCTCCCCTCGGTGGTGCTGGAGGAAGGCTATGGATGGGGCGAGAGGGGACAGGGTGGGATGAGCGCTGGGTGCTGTGAGGATGATGAGGATGGAGGAGGGTGTTGGATTCTTCAGCAGATGCTGCGCTCGGGCGGTCCAGGACTGAGGAAAATGTCCGTGCTGCTCGACCCCACCGAGCCCTCGGGGGCTCCACATGGTCCCCCCTGGCTTCCCAGGCTGCTCATCCCCACAGAGACCCCCCTGGCAGCCCCGAGGCCCCTGTCCCCCTGCCCTGCCTACCTGAAGGTGGGCAGGAGGCTGTCGTAGTAACACCACGTGGCTGTCAGGTATGTCCGGCTGACATCGGTGGAGTACAAGCGCCAGGCAGCCTGCAGGGAGAGACCGCCCCTGGGAGTGGGGATCAGTCGGGAGCTGAGACCCCCCCACCGACCCCTCCATCCATCCATCCTGGCCACCACAGGCCAAAGGAGCCAGGTGCTGGACACAGGGCCAGCTATTTGGGGGCTCCCTGCAGCAGGCAGGGACAGGCAGAGGAGATGAGGGGGCACAGCAGAGCAGTCCTGGGAGGGGACAGGGGCCGGACACGCCAGCCCCGCGCTACCTGGATCAGGTTTGCTGCTGGAGTCCGTCTCTTCTCAAAGTGCTTCTGCCGGTGCTGCTCCTGCACTTTGAGGGCGAAGCCGGAGCCCAGGATCCCCTGGGGACGGGAGGGGACGGGGCTGTGGGCACCGGCAGAGGCCGGGACCCACACAGGGATGGGTTTGCTCCCTTTCTCCCCGATTTCTGCGGGGCAGGAGGAGCAGGGACCCTCTCCCAGCCCTACTCACGGCGGGCAGGGCGAAGAAGGAGATGCCGAGCAGGGCGAAGCCGGCCGCCAGCATCCGCCCCAGCCACGTCTGCGGCGCCTTGTCCCCGTAGCCGATGGTGGTGAGGGTCACCTGCCCGGGGGCAGAGCAGGGCGAGGCCTGGAGGGAGCTCCCCCTCCGGCGGCCCCGTCCCACCCTCCTCATCCCCTCCCGGGGCTGGGGGGCCGCGGTGGCCGAGCTTACCGTGCCCCACCACAGGGAGTCGGCGTAGGTGGCGAACTGCATGTTGGCGTCTTTCTCAGCCAGGTAGACGAGGAAGGAGGCGAAGATGAGCACGAGGAAGCCGATGTACCAGGCGGTGATGAGCTCCTGGGGGGGCAGCAGGGGTGAGGGGGGCTCGGGGAGGCTTGGGGGGCCACGCCGGGACGCCGCCCCCTCACCTTGCTGTGGGCATAGACGACGGAGCCCAGCAGCTTCCAGGTGCCCCCCCGACGGTCCATGCGCACCATGCGCAGGATCTGCAGGAACCGCATGCTCCTCAGCGCCGACGTGGCGAAGATGTTGCCCTGGGTGCCGGCGGCGATGATGGCCACGGAGGCCACGAAGACGATGAAATCTGGGAGGGGGAGCAGCGAGGCTCAGGGCCGTGGGGCTTTCCCCCCAAAACGCTGCCATCCCAAATTCCAGCCCGTACCTATCACGCAGAAGGGTTTCCTGGCGAAGCGGAAGCGTCCCCGCCAGCCCCGGTAGCGGCAGCAGCAGCCGGCGGCCCAGACACGGATGATGTACTCCATGCCGAACACCACGATCATGACGAACTCCTGAGGGGGGCACAGGAGGGGGCAGCGGGGTGAGGTGGGCATGGGGGACTCGGTTTTGGGGGCACAAACCGAAACAGTGCTGAGGGTGGTGCGTGGTGTCCCCCCAAGGCCACTCGGGCCGTCCCGGGGGAATGAGGGCAGTGAGACGGGAGCCGCAGCCGTCGGGGCTGTCTGAGCATCCCGGCTCCCCTGCCTTGCTCTGAGCTGGGTCCTTTTCCTCCACCGTCAGCATTGTCCTCCTACCTCTCGCACAAACAAGCCCCCGTTCTGCTTACTCGCAGGAAAGTCACAAGGACCTTCCCAATTTAGTCTCCATCACTCGGGAGAAGTCCCGCGTCAGCTCTTTCTGACAGTTTGGGGGAAAGTTGCCTTTTTTAGCCCCTCCTGCCCTGCCTTTTCCAGCGGTTGATGCCTCTCTGTAGCAGAGAGGGATGGACCACGCTGAGCCATGGGGACACCCACAGCAAGGCCATCCCCCAGTTTTGCCCAGCGTGCCAGAGAGTGTGCCATCCTTGGATCACTAGTGACATCTGGGTTGGGAAAGGGTCAGAGGAGTTTTGTCTGTGATCTTACCCGAATCTTTTAGGGTGTAATGTGGGGAGGGGGAATTCAAGCACCAGCCCTGCTCCTGTTCCACTTACCAGGATGAAGAGGCACTCGTTGGCCAGTTTCTGGTGCTCCTGGATGGTGGAGAAGACCGACAGCACCAGGCAGCTGAAGACAAGGAGGAATCTGGAAGGAGAGAGTGTCAGTGACAGCATCAGGGTGGTCGGGGGACCCCAGAACGGGGACAGCCAAGAGATCCTGGCCCTCAGTGCTGCCCCCCACTCGCAGCCTGAACCCCCCCATCCAAGACCTCCACGGCTGTGGCTGAGCCACCGCGGACACAGTTTGCCCCTAGATGGTGGCATGGAGCCATTGGGGAGCCCGGGAGCAGCCGGGGGGCTCAGTGCCAGGATCCACCGCGGTCCTGCAGGCTCTTAATTAAAGGCAGGGAGGGAGATGAGGGGTCCTACACCACGGAGGGTTCTGCTGCTGCAGAAAGGGGACCAGAGCTTCTCCAGCCTGTCCCCAGCATCACTGTCACTGTGGGACCTGCCAGGGACAAAGCGACCACCCTGAAACAGCCGACCCGGGGGAAGAGTTCCCAGGGAGCTGCTCCGGGGCTGTTCATCCCTGAGCTCTGGGCTCAGGCAAAAGGGGCTTTGGCCCATTTAAAATAAGGAGGGGAAAGAAAAAAAAAAGGTAGACTCTGAAGCTGAAGCAAATGAAACTCCAAAAATACATTTTTTTCCCCTGATCCAGCTATTCTAAAAAAGGAAAGTGGAGGGCTTGTGCCACCAGCCCATGTGACGGCGAAGGGCCACTGCTCCATCAGAGCCGGCTCTGGCAACCCATGTCCCACTGGGCAGCACTGGGATGGCTTGGCTGGGGCTGGCAGTGGCCCTGGCACTCTGTCCCCAAGCTGGTGGGTACCCATCTCACCCCCCATCACTGTCTTCCCACAATGGAGCTGGGGAGTAACACCCAAGTCAGTGCCCAGCCCAAAGGGGACAGGTGGGTTCCCTTCCCCCAGAATGCTGCTGGAGATGGGACCGACAGCAGAGAAACCCCAGGGAATGGGAGAAGTGCTGGATGCAGAGCATGAAGGAGGGAGAGCTGGGGCCACACACCAACAGGCATAAAGGGGCCGAGGGTGTCACAGTCTTGTCACCTTCTGCCCTCACTGCAGAGGACGATGCTCCTCTCCTGGGCGCTCCCCATCCGCAAGGCAGAAGGTTGGAGCCAGATCCTTCTCCCTCTGAATTATTAATTGGGGCTCTTTCCTCTGGCACAGCAGTTCTGGAATTAACCCCTCCTGGCACAGCAATACCCCCATGCTGCGTGCAGGGAGCACTGGGCACCAGGCTGAGGAGGAAAACACGGCCCAGGGTAGAGCTCTCAGCTTTGTGCATCATCAGCAATAAAGATTATCCAAGCAGGATTTAGCAGGCAATTACACGGGCAGCGAAGCACAAAGCAGAGGAGAAGGCAGAAATCTCCCAGCCTGCAAAGATTTGTGCCTCTTGCCTCATCCAGAGAGCGGGGAGGGGGGGTCTCTGGTGCCTGGGCACACGCTGATCCCAAAGGGACCTGCTGTGGGTGGCCCTGACTCTGGTACCGAGGTGGAGCTCCACATGTCACCCACCCTGCTGGGGAGGGGATACCTCCCACTCTGCCCTCTCGGCATCCCACAGGATTTGGTGAAGGATACAGGCATGAGAGGCCCCACGGGGATGGCTGGGAAAGAAACTTTCTGGGAACACATCACCTGCTCGGAATTAACTTGTAAAGCCTGGGCAAACCCCCCGTCCCGGCTGCCGGCAGCGCCTAAGCGGCTTAGGGAAGGGTCAGATGCCTGAAGGCAGCGCGGGGAGCCAGGAACCAGCATTCCCCCATTCCTCCGGGGCAGGAATGCTGCTCTACCCCACACCAAGGAGTGTATCCCGCACCGACCCCTCCATCAAACACCACGGGGGGCTGGCAGTGCCAAGCTCCTCACCCCAATTCACTGCTCTTCCCACTCACCAAGTGGGGCTAAAACCCAAGGAACGCTGCCAGGGAAATGGGGAGAGGGCAGAGACGGTGGGACAGCACCCAGCAGGAGCCTCGCTGGCTACCCATTGCCCTGCTCCGGGATGCCGGGGGAGGGAGGGATCAGGGAAATGGGGAGAGGGTAAAGACGGTGGGACAGCACCCAGCAGGAGCCTCGCTGGCTACCCATTGCTCTGCTCCGGGATGCCGGGGGATGGAGAAAGCAGATACGGGGGATGCCGAGCCGATGCATCGCCTCTCCCCAAGAAACTTCCCATCTCCAGTCCCCTCCAGGCGACAGCCCCGTCCCCGCGAGGTGTCACTCACATTTCCCTGCCAACACATGGCCCCGCACAGGAGGGGATGTGCCACCAGCAGCCTGGGGACAGGCACGGCACCCTCCGGCTGCTCTCACCCGGCAGGAGCAGAGCCCGTCCGCAGCAACACTCCTCCCCAAAATCATAATTAAAACGCGGCAGGGGCCCGGCTCGGAGCAGGTGAATCTCCTCCCATTAATCTTCATTAGGGCGGATTTTGCCATATGCTGCTGCCCGATCCGGCGGAGGAACAGGTGAGCCGGGAAAGCTGCTGAGCTCAGGGGAAGCGGGGCCAAGTCGGCCCCGGATGGTGGAGAGAAGTGCT
This sequence comes from Thripadectes ignobilis, assembly GCA_035584755.1. Taxonomy (NCBI): domain Eukaryota; kingdom Metazoa; phylum Chordata; class Aves; order Passeriformes; family Furnariidae; genus Thripadectes; species Thripadectes ignobilis. Next base: position 4,166,122 of record JAWMRC010000059.1, on the reverse strand, counting down.
GGGCACCAGTTGGCACCCGGTGCCCACCCAAACTGCACCCGGGTATAGCCCGGGACAAGCCGTGCCGTGGCACCCGGTGCCGATGGACCGGGATGGTCGGAGCCCGTGCAGAGGGATGGGGACGGAGCAGCCGGCCCAGCGGTGTCCCCAGCACCCAGCGCTGGAAAGGGGGGTGACACCGGGCACCCCGTGCCCCGGCAGGGCTGGCCGGGACCCCGCTTTGCCCTGCCCTGCGGGGAAGCCCGAGCGGGGGGCAGAGGCGGTGCCGAGCGCTGAGAGCCCGGCAATAACTCAGCGGAAGGAAAACACCACGCGCCGTAGGATAAACAGCTCAGCCGTGGGATGAGCGAGCAAACAGGCTCCGGGAACGGCACGACTCCCTTCCCCGGCCAAGCCTGGCCCTGTCACGGTGCCCGGGCCGTACCCTCCAGCTGTGCCACCTCTGGAAAGGGCTCTTTAGACCAAAACTGCCCGAGCCCGGCTCCGGTGGGGATGGGGATGGTGTTTCAGCCTCCAGGCTCCCCGTCCTGCGAGGTGCGGCTCCCCCAGCACCCTCTGCAGCTGCATAAACAGCGTGTCCTATAAATCCCCATCCCTCGCCCCAGCAGCCCTTCGGCAGAGGTGGAGCAGGCGGCCTGTCTGCTCCAGGGGATATAAATAACCGGGGTGTAGCGGCCCTGTTTGCGCCCGTAACCATGGCAGGGTCCGTCCCACGCCGCGGAGAAGAGAAGCAGAAAAGCTCCGAGTGTTTCCCCACGGTCAAGGAAAGCAGAGCTGGAGCCAGGAGCCGTCCAGCGCCGCTGCAGCCCTGACACCACAGACCCCAGCACACGCTCAGAGCCCGGCCACAGCCTGGTTAGCGGCCCCAGGGAAGAAAGGGTGCTGTTCTCCTCACCCCCAGACCCAGAGAGGAGGCAGGACGGGCTGGTTCCAGTGCCCTGCCAGAGGCTGGAAGCAGAGCTGGGATGCAGAGCCTGCCTTCGGGCTGCATCCCATGGCAGGGACCCGGCAGCACCCACGGCAGCAGCAGGGTGACGTCCAGGTGACATCCCACAGCACACAGGAGCCCATGGCCCCAACAACTTTGTTCTTTGGGAGCCAAATCCTGCCGATGGCACCATCCATCACCCTGGCACGGCATGTGCCTGCACCCCAGTGCCACCCAGCACCCCCCAGGCCGCCAGGCCCAAGGTCCCCATGGGGAGCACAGTCACAAGGCTCCTGTGGACGGTGCCAAGACACTCACACGGAGCAGCTGAGATAGTTTTGCTCTTGAATCATCTGGCAAGGAGCTGGGCTGGAGGGGGGAGAAAGAAACCAGAGTGTTTTCCAATGCATCTCCCGTGCCCACTGGGCCTGGCACCCCAGGAGAGGGATCGGGGCTGGCACCCTCCTCCAGCACCTGGCGGGTCTGCAGGGATGGGGACATTTGGGGCACAGGGGCAGGAGTGGCCCCAAGAAGCTTGGGCAGGCTGGGACCCCCAAAGCAGGGAGGGCAGCAGCACCCACGGGCAGAGGGGGCAGGTTTGGGCACTGACCCTCCCGCCAGGGATTGCTGCCAGGGGGACAAAGATCCCAAAGCTCTCCGGGGTGACCAAGCATCACCCCCGCACCCCCTGGCAGCGATGCACCCCTGGCAATGGTTCTCCCCCCATCCTCACCATCAGGGCACCCAATCTGGCACCTCCTGCGCTGGGCTGAGGGGTCTGACAGGAGCAGGAGGAGGGGAAAAAAACAAGATGGAAAAATCAATGCCGAGTTTCATGTTGCGCCGAAGCCGCTTAATTTTATGCCCCGGTGACACCGCGTCGGGCGGGGGAAAGTGCTGCGCCGGCTCCTCTGCCCGCTGGCATTGCCCCCGAGCCAGCTCCCCTTTCAAACCCGGGCAAGGTGAGCGGGGCTGGCCCTGGAGGCAGACCCCCTGCTCGGAGGGCACGGGGGGCACAGCCCCCAGCCCCTCTGGTTGTGGCCGTGGCTCGGGGGCAGAACCGGTGACAGCAAGTTAAAACCCTGGGGTTCGAAGGGAGGTTTTCCCGAGCAGGGATGGAGCAGCTTCCCTGCAATCCACCCAGGGCTCCAGCCCTCTGCAAGGTCCTGGGGGGATGGCAAGGGCTGGGGTTTGGGCTGCTGCGGGCAGTGACCACGGTGGCATTCCCAGCATGGCAGGGAGGTGCTTTCCTGCTCTCCAAGGGATGTGACAAGGTAGGGGACACAACAGCGGGGGAGAGAGACCCACACTGCCCACCTCAACCCTCTGCCAGAATGGGACCTGAGCACAGGGATGCTCTGGGACAGACGAGCTGCCAGCACCCTGGTCCATGGCCAGCAGCTGGCCAGAGCACAGGGGACCCATCCCACACCCACTGTCCTGCTGTCCTGAGCCAGCTGGGATTTCCCATGGCCCCAGGGCACCCAGCCAGCCCTGAGCCAAGGAGAGCCCATGCTTGGCATCGCTCATCCCATGCCAGGATTGCCCCGGGGCTCTGACAGGAGCTGCCACCCTTCTGTCCCCACGACATCCATGGGGTTCCAATGGCACCAAATACACAGCAAGGACAAGGATGGAATTGCCAGCCCTCTCTGAGATCTTTGCTTCTGTCCCCTCCCTGTCCCAAGCACAGGGTGACACTTCCACAAGGCAAATAAAACCCAGGCAAGGTGCCACCGACAGCAGCAGGCAGGGGACAGGGCCTGGCAGGGGGGACACTGCTCCAGGCAGGGGATTGCAGTTGTTACTGGTGCTGCTGGCTCAGTCTTCCCTAATTTGCTCCAGGTTAAACTGTTCTGTATGAAAGTGTTCCTCTAGGAATGGGAAAAGTGCTGAGCCGAGCTTCTGGTGCACCCAGCAGTGGTTTCATAACCATCAGCACAAGCTCCCAGACCCCGGGTTGCACTGAGGGCAGGGCTGGTGGGTGAGGAGGGGTTGCTGCAGGGACAAGGCACAATGGGCAGCTGGAACTGGACAGCTGGACAGGTGGGTGGTGCAGCTCCAGGCTGCAGGAGACCCCTTGGCAGGGCAGCCCCTGCCACCAGGACACGCAGCCGTGCCCACGCCGAGGGCAGAAACCCACAGCAGCTCTGCTGGGAGCAGGGAACAGCCTTCCCTTTTGATAAAGAGGAGGAGATTGGAAAAAGAAGTTGATATTTTGCCTTCTGGCTCTAAAGCCTTTCCGTTAATGCTCTGGGCTCACTCCTGGATTTGCTCCATAAGCTCCAGGGCTAGAAAGTCTCATTCCAAAGTGCAGCTTTGTGAGCCTGGGCAGCGTGTGGCTCCACGGCTGTGCCGTGGTCAGCGTGGGGCTGCAGGGGCTGGGGGTGGCCAGCCAACACCACACACCCCAGAACCTTGGCTTTACACCTGCCAGGCGTCCACATCCACGCCATCCTCTCCCTGGGGCACAGGGGCGTGTGGGGACATCCAGCACAGGGGCTTGGAGGGGATGGGAGACCCCAAAAGTGTCCCCAACGCCCCCCCAGCCCACCAGGCAGAGCTGCCAGCAGGCTCGGGGGCTGCAGAGACGGTGCAGCCACCAAAGCACCCAGCCCGGGACAAGGAGCTGGGGCAAGAACTTATTTGGGATCGATTTGCCGACAGAAAGAGGCTGAAGTTGGTCAATAAGCGGGAGCGGCTCAGCCCTGCTCGGTGCTCCCAACGCTGAGCTGCTCCGGGGAGGGAAACGCGTCACTTCTCAGCGGGTATTTCCATTTTAGCAGTTTTCAGCCCTGTCTCGGAGCCAGCGAGGGGGGGCAGCGCAGCCGGGACGCAGGGGATGGCTCTGTCCCCAGCCCTGCCCCGACCTCCCCAAGGATGACTCCATCCCTCCCGGGCCCTCCAAGTGGGGGTAACACCTTCTTCCTCTTTTGGAAGGAAAAAAAAAAAAGAAAAAAAAAAGAAGTATCGAGGCACACAAATCATCCCTGAGAACTTCAGTACCACTGCAACAGCTTAGCAGCTCCCATCTGCTGTGGGAGAGAAAAAAAAAACACACCACCACCAACTTGGAAGAAGCCAGAAATGAGCAACATTACAGGAAAGGCTTCACAGAACAGATGTCCACACCTTGCACCCACTGCGGCGTCTTCCCACAGCCTCTGGGGGGTCCCTGGCAGGGCTCTGCCCTGCAGCTGCCTCAGCCCTAAAATTAAGTGAGCAATGAGCACAAACCCTCCCCAGCAAAGGCTCAAGACGTCCTGCTCCTGCTCTCGATGGCTGCACATCTCGTGGGACAAAGCCCATCACCCAAGAGCTGGAGCCAGGCCCAGCAGGGCGGCAGAGGAGGGTCTGGAGGGGCTTGGGGGGCTCTGCAAGAGGAGCTCTTTGGTCCCATGTGGTTGTGGTTTTGTGGGGCAAAACACACTCAAGTCATGAGGGCAAAGCGGTGAAGGACACTCGGACACGCCGTGAGACGAGCGGGAGCATCTCTGTTCCACAGCCCACGAGCGCCTACGCCATAAAGTCTGATTCCCTCCCCTGGCAGGGGCTTTGGCTGCCATGGCTAATTCCTTGCAGGAAAAGCTCTTGCAAGGGTGGGATTTTCCACGCAGGAATTCTGGCGGGAGCCCACTGCGGAGGTGTCGCCGGCGTTACAAATGGGCCCCAGGCTCCTCTCCCGGCTCCCCGGGGAGCTCAGGTGCCCTTTTATCCAGTGACAAATTCATCCTGCCAGCTCGATGTGCTAACTTAGGCAAGACCCATTTTCCTGCCTCTTAACGAGCTCCAGCTCACGCACCCCAGTGAGGACGCGGCGCTCCGGAGGGGAGAGGGAAGGAGGGAATGCTTTGGCTCACCATCGCAGAGAGGGCCCGTGCCCACCCTGGACACACCTGGCACGCACAAAGAGGGAAAACAGCTCCTTTCCCCATGGCTGCAGCCGGGCAGGAGCAGTGATGCCCTGGCAGCGTCCCGGCGGTGCCACCGGAGCAGAGCGGGGATCACGGGTTGGAAGATCCAAACCAAACCCCGAGCACGGAGCTTCCCTCTCTCCCCCAACCTCGGAGTGTTATGGACACCCCAACCCTGCAGCCCGCTGAGCAAACAACCCCGAGGGGAACCCAGCCCTGAGCTGAGCCTGCTTGTCTTGGAGAACCTTCTGCTTGGCAAGAGCCACTGGATGCTCCAATCCAGCAAGGAAAGCTGGAGCAGCACCACCGAGCCTGGGAAAACACACCGAGAAGGGCAGGGAGCAGGAGTGCTCCTGGGAGCATCCCGGGCTCCAGCCCTGGAGAGGGATGTTCCAGTGCTGGGGACCAACAGTGACCCAGGAAGGGGCACAGCTCGGGGAGCAGCAGGGACAGGAACACCCCCAGGGCCCCCATCCCACCCGGACACGGCTCCAGGGATGCTGGGCTGGCTCTTCTGCCTTGTCCCAGCGCTGCCACAGGTACACGACAGGACAGGGTTCCTGGTCCCCCCCAGACCTGCTGGTCACCCCTCGGGGGTCTCCTGCCTTTGGGGGTCTTCACAGGCTTAGAGACCCCGGGGTGGGACAGCGGCAGAGCGGGATGGTGACACGGCTCCCTGCGGAGGCACCGGGAAGGGGCTCCTGTCCCATTCCCGGGGACCGAATTCCATCCCCGGGGACCGAGTCCCATCCCCGGGGGACCGAGTCCCATCCCCGGGGACAAGCTCAGCTCCTCGCACGGGACCCGCTGCCACGGCCCCGCGGCGGGACTCGGTGTCGGATCCCCCCATCGCGCCGCTCCCATCGCACCGGGACCGGGACCGGGACCGGGAGTGGGACCGGGACCGGGACCGGGACCGGGGCCGGTACCCGGCGCATCCCCCCCGGTGCAGAAACTTCTCCGGTGGAGCCCGGGGGGGCTCGCTGGGAGCGGCGGCTGCCCCGCTGAGCTCCCGGAGCTCCCGGCGCTCCTTCCCCCAGCGGCTCCCTGTCCCCTCCGCCCCTCCGCCCCACCGGGGGACCCCCAGACCACCCCTCGGGGGGCGTCGGGGGGGCACGGGGCGCCGCGGCGGCGGCCTCCCCGGTACTCACATGAAGACGTGGTAGATGAAAGCCCACCCTCGGGGCCGCTCCAGCACGTTGTAGAGGCAGTTCTGGAGGCGGCGGCGGCAGCAGCGCGGGGCCCCGGCGGGGCGGGGGGCGGCCCCGGGGCGCGGCCCCGCCAGCAGCCCCCGACGGCGGGGCGGGGGCGGCGGCG
>JAWMRC010000059.1:4144200-4159112 GCA_035584755.1 Thripadectes ignobilis | reverse complement strand
ACTGCATCCCACGCCGCATCCCACACCTCATCCCAAACTGCATCCCACACTGCATCCCACGCCGCATCCCAAACTGCATCCCAAACTGCATCCCAGCTGCTTCCCAAACTGCATCCCACACTGCATCCCAAACTGCTTCCCAAACTGCATCCCAAACTGCTTTCCAAACTGCATCCCAAGCTGCATCTCATACTGCATCCCAAACTGCATCCCAAACTGCATCCCACACCACATCCCAAACCACGTCCCAAACAGTGGGGTGTGGAGCATCCCGGAGTGAGAGTGAGCCTCCCAACCCACGCGGGATGGAGCATCTCTGGAGGACATGGAGCATCCCACGTCCACACCCATCCATCCTGCACGGACTCAGCCTTAAGCCAGGCTCCAGGTTTTCCCCAGCCAACACCCCCAGCCCTTGGCTCTCCCACCTCCTTCCCCTCAGCTCCACACAACTTCCCACCACCGCAGCTGCAAACTGGGACAGGCTGCTGGGAGACCCCTGCCCAAGCAAGCCAGAGGCAATGCCCCATCCTGGCTGCACCCACACGCTCTCACACCTTTGGAGGATCGGGATGCCCCATCCCAGCCCTCTGGGAGCCCTGGGCTTGTTCTCCTGGAGCGGAGAGCAGGTTTAGGGCTTTGGGCAGTGAATTATTTAACGTGGCGGTCGGAGATCCTGGCACAGCCAGGCCCTCGTGAGCACTGCGGTACTCGGGAGGTCTTGGAGTCACACACAATAAATAGACATTTGTATTTACTCAGCCATGGAGGAAACGGGGCTGTTAAACCCACTCCAGAGCCAGCCCACAACCCCCCTCCCGAAATGCCATGGAAAGCCCACAAAGCGAGGTGGGGTAAGAGTTGTGCCTGTGGAGCCTGAAATCCTTAAATCCAACCCAAATTCTCCCTGTGGTGTCACCTCCACGTTCCCCTCCACCCCTAACCTCTGCAGCCCCCCAAATGTGCTCTCCAGGGGGACACAGCCCCCTGAGCATCCCCCCAGCTCGTGTCACCCTCCCAGGGATGCTTCAGTGGGAGCACCCTGACCTTCATCCCGCTGCATTCAGCGTATTCCCCTGGTCGGAGGTTTAGGTTTCACCTGGGATTGATTGAAGCCTCGGGGCTGTGGAGGGGGCAGGATTAAGGTGACCTGGGAAGGACTTGGACCAAGGTGGGCACTGCCTTGAGGTGGGAATTGGGTTATTCCTGGGGGGAATTGGGTTGTTCCTGGGGCTGTGGGTCACTGCGTGCAGTGGGAAGGTCCCATCCACACCTTATCACCTGCCCAGACCCTGGGAACTTCCATGGAGCTTGGAGCTGGGAGGTTTGGGAATGGAGCCAGGGAGTCTGAATCAACACAGCACCAACCCATCCATCAGAACCAGCAGGGCTTTTGGGAAGCCCTCCAGGATTTGCTGGCTTTGCCCCCCACCTGCCGAGCTCTGGGGGTCCCAGAGGGCCACTCGTGCTCCCTTCTCTCATGAGACTTTGAGGAGGATTCCAGAGGCCGGGGCATGGCGAGGGGGAGGCCTTTGTGCTCGGAGCCTGCTGCCCTCTCGGGATTGCAGCTCATGTTCCTGGCACGGATTGGAGGGCAGGATTTGCATCTACAGGATTTCCAGTAAGTTTTGCAGGCCTGGAATGCAGCTGCAGGGCTGTGGGGTGGGGATTGGGGCGGGAGGCACAGGGGCAGCTGGGACCCCTCACTGGGGCACGGGGATTGCAGCAAAGCCCCAGCCTGGCTCCCCACATGGGGGGGATTTGGGGGTCCTCGGGGTGGTGTTGCAGAAGGGAGGATTGCACCCAGCCCTCGTGTGTGAGGGAGCCTGGCTTGGGGGACCAGGGTGGGCACAGCTGGGGTGCCAGGGATGGCACTGCCCATGGGGTGAGCACTGGGGACAAATGGCAGTGGGGACAGCGGTGGGGGAGCGGGAAGGGCTGTGAGGCACCTGCTTCTGCTGGAGGTTTGGCCTCATCCCAGGGCAATCAGCTCCTGGCATCGGTGCTCCCACACTCTGACAAAGCGGCTGGGACACCCTGGCCTCCCTCCTTCCAGCTGCCCACTGTGGGATGGGGAACCCTCTGGGCCGGGGGCTTGGGACTGCTCTGCCCCAAAACCAGGGTGAACCCCCAGCCTGGGGCCTGGCTTTGCTATGGGGCTGTCACAGCACTCACCTGCCCCAGCCCTGAGCTGGGAGTGGTGTCAGAAGTGCCAGGGGCTGGGGCAGATCCCAGAGCAGTGCTGGGAGCTGGGGCACATTCCAGGGCAATACTGGGAGCTGGGGCACATCCCAGGGCAGTACTGGGAGCTGGGGCAGATCCCAGGGCAATACTGGGAGCTGGGGCACATCCCAGAGTGGTACCAGCAGTGCTGGGAGCTGGGACACATCCCAGAGTGGTACCAGCAGTGCTGGGAGCTGGGGCACATCCCAGAGTGGTACCAGCAGTGCTGGGAGCTGGGGCACATCCCAGGGCAGCCCTGCAGGAGGAACAGGGACAATCCTGCCCTGCTCTGCTGCAATGGCAAGTGGGACAGGGCAGGGATTCTGCTCCCCTTCCCAGCTCCAAAGGCGAGGGAGGAAGAAGGGACGAGGCTCTGCACCCCCGGGCTCTGCAGTTCCCAGCCAGTTCCCTCCAGTGGCAGCAGGTCCCTGTGAAGATGGATCAGAGCTCCAGCGAGCAGAAGAGCCAGCACTGATCCCCGAGGGACCACGGTTTGCTGGCCCTGGCTGCAGGTGGCGGACCCAGAGCCCGTGACAGGAGGGTGCTGTCCCTCTGTGCCCAGTGGCTCTTGCACCTGGTGGCCCTCTGGGATCCTGGTCCCCACGGTGCCAGGGTGACCTTCACCGCAGTGAGTTTTCCTTGGAAGAGGGTGGCCAGAGGCAGCAGCCCCGGGGAAGGAGAGCTGTCAGCAGCCAACCCTGCAGTAAACCGAGCGGGGCAGTGCCCGGGTGCCAGTGCTTGCCCATGCAGGGTTGTGCTGAGCTCATCACCCCGAGGAGAAACGGGATCTCGGAGCCCTCCCAGGGAGGGAAGTGCTGCCTCCTCCTCAGCCTTCCTCCCCCGGGTCCCTGGAGGTGTGACCGGCTCTGCCACCTTTGCCCTGCAGCCCCGTGGCACTCGCCGTGTCACACACAGAAGGTCTGGTGTCCCTCCCGTGGGTGCCACGGCTCACTCAGCCTCTCGGGGAACTCGTGTTCCCTCCTGTGCCACCCCACAGCCCCCCTTGGCACGGGTGGCATCCACAGCCACCTCACCACCTGTGGGATAACACCCAAGGAACGGGAAAGGGCCCAAACACACGTTTGGGGATCTCTTTGGGGACAGGGACCTGCAGAGGTGACAGCTGGAAAGGCTGAGAGGGCCCTGGGGGTGGAGGGTGGTCCTGCCTTGGTGCTGAAGAACGAAACAGAATAGTAGAACTGAAGCTTTGACTGAAGGACACCGTGGCCAAAAAGTGACTTTTGCCTGATTAAGGGTGATTTCAACAGCGAAACACACCCCCTGAATATGCTAATAAGCTTAATGAAGTCCATGTTACCACATACATGACTGACCATGCTGTATGTAAAGGAGGAGGAGAGGATTGGGCCATTCTGAATCCCTGGTTTGGTTCCTCCAAGACCCCCATATTTGTGAAGCTGTGACAGAGAAGGTTCTTATTGAACACGACCAGACTGATTGTGCCTAAACAGATAAAACCGGGAATTCAGCCCAGCCACCCCCCGTCCCTCTGATCACTTGGGACACAACAGGGTTTATTTTCAGCCAGATTTCATTCACTTAATGCAACAGCTGGAAACTCCTTTCAGGAGCAGCGTCTCCCTCCCGTTTTCTGTCCCTGAAGCAATTTATTCCCATTCAAATTTAACCTATTTCAGGCAAACCCAACTGCTTTGGGTAAAGAGCTTTCCTTCAGCAGAGCCTCACCAGGCACCTCTGCCTGGGGCTGATAAGGCAGTGCCTCTTCCAGCATTTCCAGCTCTCTCTCCATCCTGACAAGCAGATTCCCGGCTCTGCTCCCCGATGGAAGCCAAAAGGATGCTTTGCCAGGGATGTTTGGGAGGCACTGGAGGGACCCATCTCCTCTGGCAGCACCAGCCTGGTCACAGCCCCTTCCCTCGAGCTTTTGGGATCAATTTGGAGCGGAGACAGAGGGTGTGGCTGCCGGGGGAAGGGACCTGGGAGCCCTCAGCTTCGGGGGAAGAGATTTCCGAGCCTCCAGGTCCCGGTAAAGGGACCTGTGATCCCCCATCCCCGCTCCCCCATCCCAGATCCCCCATCCCGCTCCAGCCCTTCCCACGGGGGCCCTCTCGTGGCCGATCCCACGAACGGAGCTTCCCAGGAAAGGTCCTTTTCCCCCCCAATTCCATCTTTTCCGCGCTCAGGGGATGCTCCTCCACCCGGACTCATCCCGGCTCTGCCCGCACACGGCTGCGGGAGCAGCGGGGTGATGCTCCGGGAGGCACCGCCCGCATCCCTCCCTGCTCTGCCGCCCCGGGAACGGCGGGATGGGGAAAACTCCAAAATAATCAGGAGCTCGACGTTTACAAAGCCCAGGAGGTGCAGGGAATGCTGCCGGGCTGGAACAACGAGGCCCGGATTCTGCAGCTGGCAGCAGCCAAATGCTGAGCCGGAGTTTTCCTTCCCCAGCAGCAGCTCTTGGCAAGGGGGGCACCTCTGCCAGGCTGAGCTTCTCACCATGCACTTCTGGGCTTGGCACTGCCAGGGAAGCACCCAGAGGGGCCAAGCTGCCTTCCCCTGGGCACAGGTTACACCCCACGTGTCGCAGCCTCATCTCCTCCCTGTGAAACCACAGCAAACTGGGTGTTTGTGCCAGGGCTGTCCCTGCCTGGCACCGCACAGAACCACTGACCCTCACCCCCCACTTTGAGCCAAGACCCAAACTGGCAGGGTTAACCCAGCAAACCCAGCCCCTGGAGCTCCCTCAGACCTTCCCCAAACCCCTCCCTGCTGCTCCAGGGGCACTCAGGGCACAGAGCCTGCCTTGGTCCCACGGATTCCATGGAATTAATCCCTGTAGGACACGGGCATGGAGCCCCCCTTGCCATGGGAGGCATCCACAGTCCCCTCACCTCACCACCTGTGGGATAACACCCAAGGAATGGGAAAGGGGCCATGGCTGTCCCCCCATCATGTGTTCTGGGATCCCTCTGGGGATGGGGATCTGCAGAGGTGGCAGCAGGAACGGCTGGGTTGGCCAGAGGAGGGGCCTGGGGATGGAGGATGGTCCTGGTTTGGTGCTAAAGCCCCAAAAGGACCTTGGAGACAGTCGACAGGTGACTGTCCTGTCCCTCCTCCCAAGGGGGGACACCTTGGCAAGGTTTTGAGCCCCCCAAACCTTCTTGTCTCTGGGAACCAGCAGGAACAGAGGGGGGTACTTTCTGCCCAGTTTCATTCACTGAACCCAACACCACTCCCATCCCTTTGTCCAGGCAACCCTTGGCTGGGTGGAAATATTTCACCACTCCAGGGATTCAGGCTGCTCCTTGCTGGGCAGGTGGGTCCTGGGCTCTGGATCCCACAGACAGTACACACAGAGGATCTGACAAAAGCAATTTATTTTCTTTTATGAAGCTTATATTACATGCATTGACCAAAGCCAGTACAACAGGTAACAGCAGGGCTGGGATTTGTCCACATTCCATCATTTTTTCTGGAATAAAGAAGCCAAATTCAGGAATCTTTTGCCCTTAGAAAATACAATCATAATACAAGGAATGTTTTTTGTTGTTTTCACTTTAATTACTCCTCCCCTACTCCCTGTATACAGACAATGCTCCAAAAAAGGAGGCAGGAGAGGAAAATCCAACACCCACATACACTCCCCCCGCCCCAAACATCCCTAAACCCACTGAGATGGGAGGACCAAATCTAGCTCTATCCAGATCAAAAAAAAAAAAAAAAAAATACAAACAGAACAGCAGGAATAGAGCTCTGACACAAACCAGGAGCAGTACCCTCAAATTTTACCAGAAATAAAAATGTTTTACATGTTGTTCCATGAGATGCTACAAATTCCTTCTGCTCAGTTCTGCCTCAGTTCTCTGCATTTGAACAAGCAGCTGGATACACTGAAATATTGGTTTAAAAATAAAAATATTGCATTCTTCTCAGAGTCTGTTGGATATTCCCATACCCACCAGAGGAAGGTGTAGAGTGCACTGGAGACTGCAGCCTACTATAGGCTTACTACCAAGTGCAGGTACACAGAGCAGGTGTATTCATCAGACCAGGGTGGTTTGGCAAATGTTAAGGTGGTTTGTGTTGGTTCCACACGGAGAGGACTCCGTGTCCCTGCTCAGTCCCCTGTCACCTGCGTGGCCTGGGCGTCCGAGGTCTGGTTGGTGGACTGGATGAACATGGGCTGGGTGATGTCCTGGCCTGCTGGCATTGTCACCTGCTGGATCTGGTACAGCTGCTGCAGAGACAGCAGTTGGGAAAGGAATGACTGTCAGTGCCCATCACACTCAGAGCACCTTTGGAGGGCTGTGAACTGCACCTCTCAGGGGGCCCAAAAAACCAGAACCAGACCAGACATTTGCTGCTAAATCATTACAAAATAATTCTGTGAATTCCTTAGGCCCAGACTGACATCAGGCCAATTCTGTCCTGGAAGGGTGGGCAGGCCCTGGCACAGGTTGGGCAGAGAAGCTGTGGCTGCCCCAGCCCTGGAAGTGTCCAAGGCCAGGTTGGAACAACCTGGGCTAGGGGAAGGTGTCCCTGCCCATGGCAGGGGGTGGGACTGGATGGGCTTTAAGATTCATTCCAACCCAACCCTTCCATGATTCCATATCACTGACAGAACAGGCAATAACAGCTTGATGTTTAGACATCCTTCACTGGTTAAGACTAAAACGGATCCCAAACAGTGTGTGAGGGACCGGATTAATTAACGGGGAGCAAAGGCAGCAGAACGTGGAGAACCCACGTGAATCAAGACAGGCCCAACATTCCCATACCCTGTTCCATCTCAGGGTTTGGGAGCAGCAGCAGGGCTTTATGGGGAGGAGCTGAGCTGCAGGAACATGCAGGTCTAGGACAGTGTTTCTGCCCCTGCACCTCCGAGGGTGCAGCACCAGCATACCCCGAGTTCTTACCTGTCCATCCGTGAACTGGCTGAACTGCTGCTGCCCTTGCTGGACTTCTGTCTGCGTTATCTACGGGGACAAGAGCACTGTGATCACCGACAGCCCTTCCCAGAGGGTCACAACCCCACTAACACCACTCTGCTGCTGCCTTTGGAGAGCTTTTTAGGCTCTTCCAAACTCCATCACCCCACGGCTGGCACGACACGGCTCGTGCCGCCGACCGCATCAGGCTGCTGCTCAGGCACCAGGGCCACGGCACTCAGTCCTTCCAAAGCAAACACAACCATGTCCTGTCTGACCTTCCCGAGGAGCAGGGGGCCTCCAGGATCCCGAAAAGCAGCAGGAAGGCCGAGAAGAAATGCCTCAGCCTCCATGAGTACATGACCAGCAGACGACCTGCTGGCAGCACCGCCGGTCCTCGTGTTGCACCTCTCCCGAGAGGCTGCTCAGCTCCTCCCTCCCCCCGGCAGAAGGAGCAGGAGGAAAGAGAAGGTTGATGAAGCCCAGCGTTACCTGCAGTCAGCTCAGGGCAGCTCTGTCCACAGACACACACACACACTTTGCATGCACCTCGCACGGGCGGCTTCCTCGCTTTTTTGATTCGGACGGAAGGAACGGGGAGGAAAAGAAAGGCAGGAATCCTAGCCCAAGAGCGGGGCAATTCCCCTGGAATTCACAGATGCAGGAGCTGGGGAACAACACTTTACCAGTTAGGTGAGCCCTGCTGTGGAGTGCATACCTGCTGTGCATTGGTTGCAAGCGTCTGGATCTGCCCCTGGACTACCTGGGTGCCTGACACGGGTTGGGCTAAGCGGATATACTGCAGCTGGCCAGCATTCAACTGAACCTGGAGACAAGTGGAGGGGGCAGGGAAAGAAAATTAAACAGATAACTGTGTAACCTGAACACACACAAACTTGCCTTCTCGTTTCCACAACAGAAGCTGGAGTAATGGATGAGCCCCGGGAGCCTCAGGTGATTAACAGTTCCCAGGAGGAACCACGACAGATCCTGCCAAGGCAAGACCCAAGGGCACAGAACCTGCACGTCCCCAAAGCACAACATTCCTCCTTTCTCCAGGATGGGAGGGGTCAGGCAGGGGCTAAAACATACCAAGTGCTTCATTTCTCAGAGCTTTGAGAACACTTGTTTTTCCTTTTGGTTACGAGAACCGAGTTATTCCTTTGCTGCATCATTTCACACACAGAAAACTGTTCTGAGCTGGCTGCACATGACACCCCTATCACAGCCTGCCAAAAATGCTAAAGAATATATGGGATTTTTTCACATAAATAAAGACAGCAGAGATGACAAAACCCTTTGGAAGCTTTTAATGCAACTCTCTGCCAATGTGTGTCAACCCCCACCTGGCAAAGGCTGAGCCTTTCTGGGTCAATACTTCATGTGCAAGATTCAACCCCAAATTCATTCCCTACAACCCTGATCTCACAAGGCTGGATGCTTGGGGGTGTGGGACATGAAGACAATATATCATAACTGGTGATACAAACAGGTAACACTGTTAATTCACACCTGAGAGCAACAAAAAGGTCACAGTATGACTGTTACTACTGCTGGAATTTTCATTCTGTGTTATTTACATTTATATTTATTTTCACAGTCTTAAGGTTAATTATATACAAAAAATGTTTTGATTTTCCTTCTTTTTAAGAAAGGGAAAGAAGAACATAGAGAACACTTTCAAAACTGCTGACTGATAAAGGCTCAAGTGCCTGGAACGTGGTCTTGGCATTTGCACAAATGCCACCGACTTCACCAGCTGTGTCTAAAAGCTCCAATATTATTTCCAGAGCAAATAAACTCCCCACGAGCAACATTTCAATAAAGAATTTGTTTCTGCACCGAGATCTGAGATCATGTTTTCCATGCTGGGGGCTTAGGCTTTAACTACACAACTGGATGGGTGAAAGAGTTTTGGGAAGAAAGGAGAGGAAGCTCCAAGGAACCTGCCCGATGAGCTCTGGCTAAGACACAGATTAAATTAAACACAAAATTAATGTGGCCAAACAAGTGATTACCATTTAATTGACGGATTAACTGAGAAAAACTGGAAGAAGTGTATTGAAAAACAGAAGTCACCTCTCCACAGGCAAACTGTGGTCATGCAGTGAATGGTACCATGAGCAAGTGGAAAAGCAGCAGAATCCATGAGTGAGATTCAAACTGTCCTATTTGGGTGATGGAAGATTCTTTGATGGACCCTCACGGATATGGAACTATCAGAAGACGGCACTTACTATGCCAAGAGAGAAAGGAAATAAGGGAAAAATAAGAAAAGCACAGTAGAAAGAGCAGAAGAGACAGGAGAGCAAGGACTGGAATTGTGTGAAACCAAAGTGATTTCCAGGCTGGGGAAAAAAGCTCTCCCATGTGGCTCCATGTTCTGTTTGACTTCACTTGCTGGAAGCTCCTTCAGCACCAACTGTGGTTCTTCAACTCATCATGATTAAGAAGAATCCTCTTAATTACAGTCAAACCAGTATCTCTGCTGGACAGAGAGCTGTGAATTGTGACTTTCATCCAACATTGCTCCTGTGTTGCTGTTTTGCAGCCTTACAGCTGTCAGAGATCCAGGTGTTCCCAAAGATGCCACACTCTGGCCCATGGCAGCTTCTGTCTCACATCTGCAGCACAAGAAGCTTCTGAGGACGAGTCACAGCTCCCTGTTCTTCCACACTTCCAGGGAAGAGGGAGGTGGAAGGATATTCTTGCTCAAAATCAGACCCTTATTACTAAACCTCCAGTCTCAGTCTGAAAACACGGGGCCACATCCCACAGGATCCACCTGCAGAAGATTTTGGCCCCCTCATAGCTCTTTTACAGAGAATTCCTTCTCCTGACAGAGGTCCAGGCCCCTTCTTGTAGTTCCAGCATTTGCTGGAGATAACTGGGAACAAGTCTGAACTGTTTCAGTGCTGCTGATCCAACATCCAGTGCTGCTGTAATGGCTTCACTCAGCTGGAGATCTCCTTCCACAGTGCTTTGAGGGACAGGTTTCTTGGAGAGACTTTCAGAAGGAAATGAAGAAGAAAAGAACGTAAAAGAGAGTAGTGGGGAATGCAGAGGAGAAAAAAAAGGCTTCTTGTAGTAAACCAGCCTATCTGGCAGCTCCTTTCTTTCCAACACCTTATGGCAGCAGGGACCAGCTTTGGACCAGAAGACTTTGGAGATGAAAAGAATTTGTAAGTTGGAAAAATGTGGCAACTCCCCCAATGCAAACCCTTTTCAAGATGCTCTGGCACAGCACCAGAGTTTGCCAGACATGCAGAGGGAAGCTCAGCCAATCCTGAAAGGCAAAACCTGTGTGAAAGCCCAGTTTTGCCACAGCTGTGGGGACACAGGAACAGAAATCAAAGCAAAATGCTTGGCTCTGTCACTGGCCTGACCTTTGGGCTCTGTAAACACAGAACTAGGCTGGGGTATTTTTTTCTATAAGAGGTGTTAAGTTTTCCAGATGGGAACCAAAAGACCCAGCTCTGTTGTGATTGTAAGTTATAGAGAGGGGGGAAAAGGACTTTTTTTGACCCATGTGTTTCCCTAGGACATGTCAAGATGTTACTGCTGATGCTGGGTACCCAAAACCCCCTTTTTAAGCCACAGGAGGTCTGTGCTGATGTGAAAGCCAAGAGATTTCTTCTGGTTCTGCAAAGCCACTCCTCCATCTCTAAGCACTTGTAGAAATATTTCTTACAACATCAAAGTTTATTAATAACTCCCAGATGGCACCTTTCCCACTCAGCCTGCCAGGTCATGACTTCAGATTGCAGAGGCAGAACCAAGTAAAGGCAAAAGAACTGAATTCTGCTTTATTGAAACCACACTGTAGCAAAGAACCAGGGTTTAGCCAGGAAATATTTTATTTATTACTTCCTAATCATAACTATTTCACTCAGGGGAAGGTGTTTGGGGTGGGCAACGAATCTACACTGGATGGGTTGGATTTATATCCCCCTTCATGTCACACCTGGTTAGTTTTCCTCTCTGAAGTGCAGGAAACACACCACTCAATCCAAACTTCCTCTCCCAGTTAAAAAAGCAAACATGTCCAGCCTCATGCCAGAAAACACCAGCTCTCAGTTTGCTCACAGGGCTCTTCCACACTCCTGCTGGCAAAATCTTACCGGGATTTGCTGGATTTCTCCCGTGTTGGTGATGATCTGCTGCATGACTTGCATGGTCTGCCCAGTGCCGCTCTGAGCCTGCTGGCCCTGGCCCTGGGGCTGGGCCTGCACTATCTGCACCTGCTGCCCTTCTCCCACCTGCATGGTCACCGGGGTGCTCTGTGAGAGAAACCAGTGTGAGCACCCAGCCACGACTGGCACGGCGGGCACGGCCCCCAGACACCCGGGCTGGGACAGACACTGTGCCCTACTGCCCCCACTGCTGCTCGGTCAGGCTTAAACCACCATGAAGGGACCTCAGAACAAGAGGCTCTGAACTCCTGGGCATGACCAAAGAACACACTTGGCCCAGAGAAGCTGTGGCTGCCCCCTTGAAGCGTTCCGGGCCAGGCTGGAGTAACTCAGTCTAGTGGAAGGTGTCCCTGCCCATGGATGAGCACTGAGGTCCCTCCCAACCCAACCCAACCCAACCCAACCCAACCCAACCCAACCCAACCCAACCCATTCCATGATTCCACGATGCTGTGTGGATTTAAACATCCTGTCATAAGAAGCTTCCTCACTCCTCAGCAGCCCCTTGAGAATCCAGCCTGGGAGCAGGGAGGGAGATGGGGAAGGGCAGGAATTGTTGTGTCACAGCTACTCACTCCTGCACAGGTTAAGAATTATGTTGTTTTCTTGGCTTTTTTTGACTTTGCTTCATCATTTTTGATGTTTAGTTACTTAACTGAGGCACACGCCCTTCTTGGCAATTATTTGTAGTTGTTCCCTGTGAATTCTTGAACAAAACGCTCTTTATTAGGACTCAAAGCTTTCAAAGGCCTTGCAGAACTGATGGGATCCTGCACCACATGCTCGCCCTTAATTACATTCCCTAGATAGGATAATTCATTAGAAGAATATACTCAATAAGTTCTTTAAAGTGTGGTGTCGGCCTGTGGTTTCTGGAGTGTAACACAGGGTTCCGCTTTGCTGTTTACATTTGGGGGCAAAAATGAGGCTTTACATTGAAATTCAAATGAAATCGGAGCAGAATGAGGGGGTTTGTGGCAGAGCACCCCACTGAAATCTGTTCCTCCTGCCGAGCGTGGGGTTTCACGTGGCTGGAAGTGGCTGGGAAGGAGGAAAACGCTGCTGGAGGGTGTGAAAGCGATGGGGAATGGTGGGAGCGTGGGCTGGGGCTGGGGCTGGGCTGGGCTGGGGCTGGGAGGCAGCTTTGCAGCCAGGCTGTGATTTACACAGCACAGTCCCCGTGCTCCAGAGCCCCTTGGAATGCGGGGCTGCGTGACACCAGAGGGCTGAAAGGAACCCTGCACATCTCTTAAAAAAAGCACAAAAATCAGCTTTATTTTTGCATGTTTGAACAATGCAGCCATATGTGTTTCTTCTCATTAGACCCCTTTTTTCTGTAAGGAACTCCACCGCAGATCCGAGCGTGGAAGCTGACATAATTAAAGGCTTCTTTTTCCCCAGCCGTAGTCCTCTGGTCTTTGAAGAGCTCGGGGATCCCTGAGGAATGCTCTGAACTCGGCAATATTTTGATAGCTGCAATAACATAATCAAAAGATGCTTTCATGAAGGGAGCACCTTGTGTGGATTGCGGCCGCCCCTCTCCCCCGCCATCCCGCTTTAATGGGGTCCAGAGCTCGTGTGCAGATGGGGAGCTTGATTTTCTGCTGGGCCTTCTCCAGGGATGCTGCCTGAAGAGCTTGGGGGAAGAGCTGGAGCGTTTTCCTGCGCCGTGTGGCCCCGGCCCTTCTGCCCCAGCCCTGCTGGGCTCAGTGGGTGCCACAGCCCGGGGCTGGGGGTGACACAGAGAGCGGGGGCTGCAGCCCACCCGCCCCAGCCTGGGCTCTGCTGCCTCCAAATCACTGCACACAGCAATCCTCTGCTGCTTGAGAGCCCGCCAGGTTGTTATTCATCCTGAAATCCTCATTAAAACCCTTTAATGTCTCCCTTTCGTTCACTAACCGGCTCAGCTGTGGCCATGAATCCTCCTGCCTGTGCCCGAGCCATTGAAAGCCCCGTTTTGTTCTGTGGTGTCTCCCAAGCTGAGCCCCATGCGTGTCCGCTCCACCTGAGTTTTGGCAGGCAGGGCTGTTTGGAACGAGGAAATTGGGGCATTTCTTTAATCATTAAGCTGGAATCATTAAGCTTTAATCAGGCCAAATTAGGGTTTTGAATCCCGCTGCCTCGCATCAGTCTCTGATTGTATGAACTCAGTCACTCTTGAAGCAAAGCTGTCCTGGGGCTCTGTCCTCCCCGGGCAGGGAGCAGTGGGAATGGTGCCACCAGTGTGCCCCACACCAGGACCCTGGGGCTCTGTCCTCTCCAGGAGGAGAGCAGCAGGCACAGTGCCACCAGTGTCCCCTGCACTGCGACCCCATGGCTCTGGTGGCAGCCCCCATGGCTTTGGAGCCTTCTTGCTGCTTTAGGAACACCTCTGTGCCGGGGGTCCTGGGGCTGCTCTGTGGGAATCCTGCCTGGTCACATGCCCCCATGGCATCCCATGGCATCCCATGGCATCCCATGGCACTGTAGCTCCACTGCTGTTACGTTTCCTCCCTCCCTGAGGGGGTCGAGAGTCTGGGTCTGTCCCTGCAGAAGCTGCTCCTGCTCTTTGCCTTCCCCTGGCTCCATCTCTGCTCATCCCCAGCCCTGGCACGGGGGAGAGGGGGCGGTGATGCATGGTGGCATCTCTGCCAGTCATCTCCGCTCCGACTGGTTCATCACCTCTTGTCTCCCATAAAAGCAGCCATTCACCATATAATGTGAATGAATTCTCATTAAATCCTGCTAAATTACTCCGAGACAAAGCGAGGCGCCAGCGCGGGGGCTGCTTTGCCAATCCTTCACGGCATGTTTAATTTACCGCAGAGTCCTTCCAAGCCTTCCAGATTTGGGAGGGAGCTGCTCAGTCCCGGCTGGCACAGGGAGGGGAACAGCAGCACCTTCCTGCCCACAGCACCCCGGGGCTGCACCCTGGAGTCAGCTGGGGCTGGAGCTGCCTCTGTCAGCTGGGCCATGACATTTAGGTGAGCCCCACACAAATCCCAGCCCTGGGAGTGCCACCCTGAGGGGTGTCCATGCTGCACCAACCCCTGTCACGCTGTCCAGGCTAAAAATGAGCCATAAAAGTGCAGAATTCACACTGCTGATAGAATTTCACAGAATTCACCCTTTTTCTTTTTTTAAGGCGCGTATTTGCCCACGTGTTCTGAATTTCCCAGAGCTCAGCTGACTGCACTCACTTTCCTCCCACTCACACACTTGTACCAAGACAGCACAAGTGAGAGGTGGCCGGGTTGGTTTTGCCCCGGCAATGGTTCCCCAGAGCAGCTGATACAGCTGGGGAACAAATTATGGGGGTTTTGCAATTAACAAGTACTTTCCCCAAACCATCTGAATCTCAGTTTGTCTGAAACCTGGGTTTTATCTACAGTCCCCCAGAGGTGAAGCTTTGGGGACAACACCTGTAGCTTGGTCATGAGCCCGTGATGGCCAAAGGCTTTCTGGTGGTGGTGGAGGTGGTGAATCCCAGGACGGTTTGGGTTGGAAGAGACCTGAAAACTCATCCAGTCCCACCCCTGCCATGGGCAGGGACACCTCCCACCAGCCCAGGTTGCTCCAAGCCCCATCCAACCTGGCCTTGGACACT
>JAWMRC010000059.1:4112570-4144100 GCA_035584755.1 Thripadectes ignobilis | reverse complement strand
CCCCCAGACACCCGGGCTGGGACAGACACTGTGCCCTACTGCCCCCACTGCTGCTCGGTCAGGCTTAAACCACCACGAAGGGACCTCAGAACAAGAGGCTCTGAACTCCTGGGCATGACCAAAGAACACACTTGGCCCAGAGAAGCCGTGGCTGCCCCCTTGAAGCGTTCCAGGCCAGGCTGGAGTAACTCAGTCTAGTGGAAGGTGTCCCTGCTCATGGATGAGCTTTGAGGTCCCTCCCAACCCAACCCAACCCAACCCAACCCAACCCAACCCAACCCGTGATTTCCACATTGTCACTGAGTGTTCTGAGCAATCCACCCCCCTGTGAGCCCAGGGTTCCCCGGAGCTCCTGACTCACCTGGCCTTGCTGAGGCTGGGCGATGATGATCTGTCCTGGCTGGATGGTGGTGGTGGACGTGGTGGTCTGCTGGCCCTGCTGCTGGCCCTGCACCTGCACTGCAGCAGGCTGCTGAGCCAGGGTGAAATAATACTGCACAGGCTCAGCTGGGGTCACAGCCTGGCGCACCTCTTCCTGCAGCACAGGGAAAACAGAGGGCAATGGGCAGGGAACAGGCAGCACGCAGCCCCTCCCACCCTGCAGCTGAAATATCCCCCCTGAACATGCCCCACGGGAAAGGGGATTTAAGGCCTTGTTTGGAACAGTTTAACCAAGCCAACCTGAAAGGATGAATCCAAACAGGATGCTCATTTACTCAGCTGCATGGGAATCAAGGCCATTCCCAATGAACTATGGCTAATAATGGAGTCAGCAATGAGATGCTGTCGTCATTTTGAGAAGGAAATGAATAAAATTACCATAGTTGAAATCCATGCAACTCCTCATCAGTAAATTCCATCACTGCCTGTTATCTCAGCACAGGAGGAATTGCAAAAGCAGCAGGAAGATTTACAGAGCCTCATCTGCCACCAACCCCCTCCTCAGCTCCATGCCCAACACACACCTCAACCCAGCTCTGATGTTAAACCCCTGGGAATAAAAGTCATGGGCTTGATGTAACTGTCATGCCTTTAGTTAGTTATTTAAATCCAGCTTTTCCAGACTCTGTGTTTGCAGCTGATTCTGGTGGTGTGAAGAACCCAAGGCCCTGCTCTAACTCACTGTCACAGCACAGGCTGCGACGCTGCCGCTTTGTTTTATCTCAGGAGAGAAAAATCACTTGTATTTCAGGCAAAGAAGTGGATTTTCAGAGATTATGGTAAGTGGTGAGTTGTTAACACTCGAGCAGCAGAATTCCTAAGCTCCCCAGAGCAGTTCCCTGAGGGAAGATGCAGCTCCCAGACGTTCACTCCATGGCAGAAGGCGTAAACAATCCTCTCCCAGCCACCTCGAGTTCACAGCTGAGAGTGTAGGATGTTTACACGTGCTACAACATGGCACAGTCCCACTTCCCCCAGCCTGCTTGACTCCCCTGCTTTCACTGAGCTTTGCTCCTGCATTCCCTTCAGCACATCCAACTGGGCAGGAAAAGGACAATTCCCATTAAACCAGAGCACTGGATGATGTCTAGATGGGCATCAGCCTTGACTGAAGAGCCTGCTCACTTAGATGCTGTTTTTTTAGCAACTCATGACTTATTACTGGGGGGTTTCCCACCAGAAAATCACCCCCCAAAGACTAAACTGATCACAGCTGACTGTGAACAAGAACAGCTTCTCAGCCTGGCTCTCTCCAGCACCAGTCCAACACTGACACACTCCCTACTCCTGCAGCTTACTGGTCACTCCTACTCACTTCAGTAGTTCCTCTGGGGGATTAATACCAAATTTAAATGTGTTTTCACCAGGGCATGTCTCCAGTGAGCCACAAAACCACAGGCACTCAAGAGCTGTGGCTCTTCTAAGCCCAGTCCTCAGGCTAGTTATTTCTGGAGCGCTCCAATCCTCAATTCCTGCCTGAATCCTGAAATAATTATGGCAGCTGAGTACTTCTTTAAGTATCTATTCCAGGTTCAGCTGCATTTGCTACAGGCAGGAATGGCCTTACATCCAAATCTGCTTGAACTATGCTCCATGCCATCGTTTTCCATCTTTATTTCCCAGCCCCAGCTGTAGTTACCAGAGCAACACAACATCAGGGCTCCACTCCCAGCTCTTTCAGGGAACCAACACTGACTTGTCAAACAGTCTTTTCCACGGCAGAGAGAAAACACAGATCGTACCCCCAGCCAAAAACCCAGCCCAAGCAGCCACTTCTCCACACAGGATGATTCCAGGAGCAGCACTACCCAAGCAGAGCTGCTCCCTGGAAGGGGTGCCCTGATGGTATCCCAGGCTTTTCATCAACCAGCTTGCAAGGAGAAGAGATGAGCCATCACTGCAGTGGCCTCCCAGCCGAGAGCAGCAGCCTGCTGCTGTAAACATCCGACTGAAAGCTCCTTCCAGCACCTTCCAGCTTCCAGTCAAGGATGTTTACAGGAGCCCTGGCTGCCCCAAAGGATGCAGGAGGGGCATTTCTAAGGCAGGGAACTTGTTTCTCCCTTTACAAGTCAAAGGATGCAACTCAACACACTTCTGAAAGTTGATTTTTTAACATTTGGTAGCAGAGATATTCAGTGGTTTGGTTGGTTGGTTTTAAGTAACCCCCCCCCCCACCTCAAGCTCTATTTCCATAAAAAAACATTTTAAGAACCTGAAAACTGTAACAAATAAACATGTAAGACAGAGAGGCACAAACCTCATGGTGCAATGAGATTCTGTACTGCTCTGGTTTAAGCAGAGTCTGAAATCACACCAAGGGGAGGACAAGAATTGAATCAGTTTTGTGTCTCACCTGCCGCTTCGGGGGCTTCAGCTCGTCCCTCGGAACAATATCGATCAGGAAATCAAACTGATCAAACTTTGTGATTGCCATGGCAATGTCATTCCTCTGCAAGAACAAGGAGAAAACCACTCCTCAGCTTCAGGAGTCTGCTTTGTCACTGGATAAATAAAGTCAGAGCAGTTTGTAGCTCAGGCAAGTGGGAATGTCTTCTCCAGGTGCCAGGTTTTGGTACCAACACCACTTTCTTCTGCAAGAAGAGGCTCTTAAAAGTCATTTATTGACCCACCAGATCAGGCTCCCCACCACAGAACCACTGCAAACCACTGCAGAGGGCTCATGGCAACCACCACAAGCCTTTCAGCCTGTTAAAAAAGGGGGAATTCTTCTAAAAATGACTGAAAAATCCCAAATATATCTGACAAACAGCTTTGCAGAAGGACAGACCAGGATGAATGTCCCTGTATTCCCTGTATTCAAAATCAATATATGCACAACCTGAGCTGGGGATGGGATGAAAGAAAGAAAGAAATGAAGTATCACAGGATTTGGTTCAGGGCAGGGGAATCCCAAGGGATGAGAGAACAAGCTCCAGCATGTGGAGAGGCAGAATGGTTAAAAGAAAGCATGAAGATTAAAACACACTCAGCAAAGTGGCCAAACATGCAGCAGA
The DNA here is from genome assembly GCA_035584755.1 of Thripadectes ignobilis. Taxonomy (NCBI): domain Eukaryota; kingdom Metazoa; phylum Chordata; class Aves; order Passeriformes; family Furnariidae; genus Thripadectes; species Thripadectes ignobilis. The sequence goes on along the minus strand of JAWMRC010000059.1, from coordinate 4,140,645 downwards.
AAAAGGATGTGCAAGAGCCAAGGAGCTTTAAAAAAACTGGCAAGGTGAAGATCATCTTAAAACTTCCCTTTTATGACTTGCTTGAAAGAGAAAAAAGTCTAAAGAACAGCAGTAGGTCAAGGTATTAAAGACCTGAATAAAGAGCAATAAGTAATCAAGTAAATGTATTTGCTTAAGGTTTAAACCAACCCTCAGGATAGAAAAAAGCTGTATTTCTTACAAAAAAAAAAAAAAAAAGAGGTGCTTCTGTCCTCTTAAAATTCTTCCAAGCCATCTTATAAGCTGGGGTAATTCAAGAAGCTGGTAAAGTCTTGTTCTGAATTTGTAAAGCATTATATAGACAGATTTGAAATTTAAAAGACTCTCAATTCTCTCCTTTCAGGCTAGTTGGCATTTTTAAACCTTACAGTGCCTTCCCATTTAAGTGCCAAACAGTATCATGTAGAAAACACAAAAAAAGACCTTTTTTTGTTGTTGTTGTCAGATTGTAAAAGTATTTTCAGTAGGAAGAAAGCTTGGACTGAACAGATGGATCTCGTATTTCACTCTCCACACTGAGCATTGGCTTCATCCCAATTTCCTCAGGAATACACTTCCATAACTTCCACAGACCTCTTCCCTTCAAATTGGCTTCCCAAATTCTTGGGAAGCAGAGAGTGCCTTTCTCCAGCTGCACTGTCCACATGGAGAGCAGCTGCTCCAGGATGGCTGGGACAGGCAGTCACAAATCCAACCTGACTCAGTGCAGGGTCTTCTCCAGCAGGAGAAGGATTTAGGTGTGATCCCAAAATAAATGGATCCATCCCAGCTCAGAAATTCTGCCCAGGCCATGCCTGAGTCAGCAGCTGCACTTGGGAAGCATCTTGCTCATGGAATGTACATCCAATCCATCCCTCCCAGAGGAACTCATTAAAAGCTGGGACAAGGAGCAGCAGGAGCCCAGTGTAATGGAGAGGAGTGGTGGGATCCCATCCCATAGGGCAGCTTTGGCTGAAAGCAGCAAGGTCTCCTTCCCACCACAGCAATCCCTGCCTGGGGACAGGAGAGCTGACCTAAAGATCCCAATTTCACCCCTCTCAGCCTGAACTGAAGACTGTTGTAGTTTCAAGCAGTTCTGGCCAACATGTAACACTGAAAGCCTTTCATTTTTCTTCATAAAAAACCCTAAAAAGTTACAGTTTGCTCTTCAACCGTTAAAAAAATCACTATTATTGAGGGTCTCTCATTCCAGAAGAAACAAAAACCTGGACTTTTGCTGTATTTTGTTTTCAGCTCCACACAACACAAACTGAACAAGGTTACAGTGAAAAAAACCAGCCACAAGTTCAACAGCTCCAGCTGCAGAGAGTTGTCAGAGCAGGTCATAATTAGCACACAGCTGTAGATTAGTGTTTTGGTGGGCTTTTTTTTAAAATTCAATTAAGAAAAAAGCCTTTCAGCTGCACAGTTACACTGCTTTGCAGTGGTAAACACAGGTAGTGAAGTCCCTGTGTCCAAAACATGCCTCCTATTGTGGCAACAAAGGGCTGGGAGCAGGTTTGGGGTGGGTTTGGGAGCAGCTCCGTTACCTGCAGAGTCCTGCGCTTGTTGTCCTCGGTGTGGATCCAGGCTCGGAGGGTCAGCTCTGTTATGAAGATCTGAGCAGCCTTGGCAAAGAGCACAGGGGCCTCTGCACTGATCATCTGCAAGCAAAACACAGTTGGTTTCAAAGGTTTCCACTGGGCTGCAAAGAGCAGCTTTGTCATGGTGGTAAAATGTGAGTGCTGGGTGTGGATTTGGGGGAGTTTTCATGTCAGGGGATCCACAGGTCTGGCAGTGCAGACCTACCAGCCTGGAAGAGCATCTGGCACCTAAAATTTGCCTTGAAAAGCTGCTTCCTCTGTGCCCAGGCAGGTGCCAACTCCATGTTGGGCTGGATTGAGGTAGGGCAGGACACAGAATCACATGGAATGGCTTGGGGGGGAAGGGACCTCAAAGTTCACCTCATTCCATGGGCAGGGACACCTCCCACCAGCCCAGGGTGCTCCAAGCCTCATCCAACCTGGCCTTGGACACTTCCAGGGATGGGGCAGCCACAGCTTCTCTGGGACATCCATTCCAGCCCCTCAGCACCCTCACAGGGAGGAATTTTTGCCCAATATCCCACCTAAAATAGCTACAGTATCCTTCAAAAGGATCAGAAATACTTGAGGAAAAAGCCCTGAGTGTACCTTCACATCTTCATCCAGTTTCATGATCTTCTTGATGCGAGCCAAGGGCAGCTCTTGAACTCTGAAGTCTTTCTGCAGAGAGATTCACATTTGAGAGACTCTTTACTGATATTTAACTGAAAATAAAGGCAAAAAATGGTAAAAGAGGTCTGTATTGTCTAGAATTAAACTGGATAAAATCCATTTATTTTTCTTTGACCTATGGCAGCTTCTCCTCAGGGCTGAGAACTCTCTTGTCTGTATTTTATACTGATTTAATTCTCCTCAAACCTTCTGTCAGACACTTGGATTTACTCTTGCCCCCCACAGGCTGAAGTGGTTCTGCAGAACAGAATGTTTCTAATATTACCCACTTCTCCATCTATTTCTATTTGAAGCAACTCATTCAATGAAGTTTCCTGGGCCCTGGAAAACACTGGAATTTACCAAAAGTCACAAGAGAAAAGGAAACCAAACAAGGGCTTGATGAAAACTTTGCTTTATTTGTACTTCCCTGTTGCCCAGTCCTAATTTTGGGGTTAAAAACCTTGCAAGAACCTTGTTAAAAAAATAGCTTAACTTTTTAGGTGGATTTCTTGCTATTTTCCAGTAAATAATGGTGGTTTAGGAGCCAAAATGCATGAGAGGAGGCACCAACGTGTTCCTTAGAGAGAATTCCTGGGGTCAGGAAAACCACCAAGAAGCTTCACTGAAGCTTCTCCCATTCCTGAAGATAAAAAAGTGGAATTCAAGGAAATAAATCAATCCAATGTGCTGCTACCAGGAACCTCTTAAAAAGGCAGAAAGGCTGAGGCTGCATCCCACTGCAACAGGAATGCAGAATTCCTACTCACAAAGGGCTGCTAAAAAAAAAAAATCATCTTCCTTCTTAACAAAAATGTCATAGAAAAATAATAGGAAAGTCATTTCTCCAGGGGAAAAACACTGCAGGACGTGTTGGGGAAACAAAAGGGGGGGAAATGCTGAAAATGCTGTTTTCTATTCTAAATTTCTGCTCTAAAATCCTTCCTAGTGAAGAAAAATATGGATGTTGTGCGTGGGCCAGGCAGGACTCCAGCAGGGGCATTTTACTGAATTCATACACAGCACATTCAGGATGTTTATATACATTATGTCTATGTGTATATATATTAAAGAAGCTTTCTGTGCCTCTTTCTGCACAAAAACCTGCATGTGGTGCTCCTGATTAATTTGGGGTGGGGGTGTCCTTGCTTGGAGTGCTCAGGGCTGTCCCATCCTAAAGGGAAAATGGCATTTTGGAAGGATTTGGGGCAATAAAAGGGTTGGGACCTGCTCTTGAACACACAACACACTCAGGGTGGCCTTTGCAACCAGCACATAAACAAGTTAAGGGGTTGTTAAGACATGGAAAAAATCCCCAAGGGTTTTCTAAGTGGGGCTTTTATTGTTGTTTTGGGGGTTTTTACTGGTTGGTTTTTTTTCCTTTAAAGGGCCTCGTGAGCTTTGACTGAGACAGAAAAATAAGGAGACACTGTCTAATTTGTGATGCTGAACAGTTTTACTATCAACCTCTATGAACAGGCAAACCTCAGAAGTTTCCTCCACTAGAAAGAAATTCAGAATAGAAATCTGGAACAGAAAACACCATTTTCAGCATTTTCCCCTCTGCTCTTTCCCTAACACATCCTGCAGTGTTTTTTCCCTGGAGAAATGACTCTGCACAGGTACAACACTCTGAAAATCTTTAGCTTTAGAGAGAGAATGGGAGAAATTGTAAAAAATGAAGCTCTTTGACTGCTTTAAGGCCACCTCACATAAATCAGAACGCACAGGCCGGTCAGGGGAAGGGAAGCACGAGCAGGACTGGCCCCCACCCAGCAGGACAAGCCTCAGACACCAATTCCTCCTCTTTTCTTTTCTCCAAATTAGGTCTGGATGTTTCCACAGCCCTCTTGGAACTCACTGGGCAGCTGCAATGCTAAACTCAGCCTAGGCCTGGTTCTTGGTTCTGCAAGGCTGGGCTACACTTCTTCCCATTCTCTGAAAACCCTGGCTTGCTCCAAAGCAGCTCCCTTGAATTTCCCCCTCAATTTTAGTTCCTGCTGGCACGTGGCAAAAGCCCCAAACCAGGCAGAAATAGCCCCAAAAAGCAGGTGACCTACAGCTTTCCCCCACTGAGAGTTTATTGACAGCCACATAATACACACAATAAACTGCAGGACCTGGTCAGGGGGCACAGCACTGGAATGTTGTCCTGTGATCCCTTTTTCCTCCCCAACCCCACTGCCCTCAGTTCCATTTCCAATGAATTCCTCACTTGCAATGCAATAAATAGATCCTACGACAGTTAAAAATTAAGCTGCCCATACTTGATAAGCTGCATAATAAACCCCTTTCATGTGGAGATGAAGCCAAGCCACAGCTCCTGAACACAAGAATTCACTGTGCTGAAAGAGGAAAGTAATTAATTCTGGTTATGCATACAAATTTCTACATCTGTTTCTTTAATCAACTATCTGCACACAGGCTGAAAAAAGCAGCTTATCTTTGGACTAGTGGATTGGGGGTTTTACTTTGAAGAGCCTGTCTTGGACTGGAGTTCTTTTGTTTTCAGGCACATTAAAAGCACAGGAGAGTCATTTCAGGCCCACTGGATCACAGGAATGTATCAATCTCCCTTGAAAAGTCATTTTTATTATATGCCCTTGTTCCCACATCTCTTCTGGGGATGGAAAAAAATAGAAGCTACTTAGTCCAGTTCTTATTCTCAGCCTATCCAGGATTTTTTTAATCAAGCATCTCTAAATTAATAAAGCACCTGATAACGACACGCTTGGCATTCAGGATTTTCAACATTTCAAGCTTGTCAAAGGAGATGGTTCTGGAACAGGGCAGAGTAGTTTTATACAGAAGTCTAAACCCTGAAATTCATTCACAAAATTGGAATGAATAGGGAATTTAGGGAGAGGGGAAAAGACTGGATTTTGAACAGTGACTCCCTGGGGCCTGTCCTTTGGTGTGGACAAGGGATCCTTCACATGCTGCTCACACATTTATAGTTCACAATATGAACAGGAACACAGTGTGAGAGGTATCCTCAAATCCCTCCAACTCCTGTCAGATAAAACAGCTTCTGGCAGCTCCACTTATACCTGTGGCTATTTTAGAAGCCTTTCTCTTTTCCTCACAATCAGAATTGCCCTGTGATTCTCCAGGACACACACAGAGCCATCACTGAGCCCATTAAAACAACCTTTAAATCACCTCTGTCTTCTTGTTGAGCCCAGAAGGAGCTGAAGGTTTGACTGACCCACCTCACTCTGTTGCCCAGAGATGGACTCCCCATCCCTGGGAGTGTCCAAGGCCAGGTTGGAGCAACCTGGTCCAGTGGAAGATGTCCCTGTCCATGGCAGGGGTGCAATGAGATGAGCTTTCAGGGCCCTTCCAACCCCAACCATTCCATGATTCTGTCTGTATCCCCAGTTTTTTGGGAGCTGGAGCCAACAGCCCATCCGGGTGATTACTAATCAGCTCCTAAGGCCACTTTGGCCAGTGCAAACGGCCAATTTTAATTTCCCCAGATCCCAGAGCTGCAGGAATTATGTCCAAGCAGGGGTTTGTTTTGCCCCCAGACACTCCCAAGCCTCTTCCCTGCCAGGTGTCCAGGAACAGCCCGAGCCCTGGGGCCACTCACCATGGCCAGGTTGCGGATCTCCTCCATGACCCGGGGCCAGAAGGACTGCAGGCTCTGCTGGGCATCGCTGTTCCCCGCCGTGCCAAACCCGCCATCCGTGGACATCCTGGGGGCTGGGAGGGACAAAACCAGGAGTGAGCACTGAGGGAGGGCAAGAGCCAAAGGATCCCACGCACAGGGCGAGGGGGAATGGCTTCAAACTGAGAGGGAGCAGGGTTGGATGGGATACTGGGAAGGAATTCTGCCCTGGGAGGGTGGGCAGGCCCTGGCACAGGGTGCCCAGAGAAGCTGTGGCTGCTCCAGCCCTGGAAGTGTCCAAGGATGAGGCTCTGAGCAACCTGGGCTAGTGGGAGGTGTCCCTGTCCATGGCAGGGGGTGGAACAGGATGATCTTCAGGGCACCTTCCAACTGAAACTGTTCTGTGAGTCTATGATTCCAAGCCCCAGGAATTCAGGAAAGGGCCAGCCTGGCTAATGGCTCTGGAAAACTGTCAGAATAAGACATGACAGCCCAGGAGTCACAGCAACAATGAAGATATTCACAGCCTCTGGATCTGGTCTTTAAAATTTAATTTATTTTTCCAGAGACTGAAAAAGAACATTAAAGAAGTGTAATGTCACTTCTGTGCCTGTTCCAAAGTGTCACTTTTTGTGGCTTTACACGAGTTTTAAAATCCCTCTTTTCCTTAGGTATAATCAACAGGAGAAATTAACACTCTCTGCAATGCAGAATATCAAAAGCACAAAGATTTAAAATTCAAATCTTTTAATTGAAGCCAGTTTTACAAAGCCAAATGACAGGCATGGGGCTTTCTGCAACTGCAGGGTGTTCCAGTGTGGTTATTATTCCACTCCTACCCGAGGATGTCTGGGCATTCCTGAAGATCTGCATCTCTGCAAGCAGCTTTATTTACAGTGTGCACCAAGAAGGAACAAGGAGAAAACAAAGGGATCATAACTGGGATCACACTCTCCCTGTATCCAGGATGGGCTTCTGGGATGGTGGTGGGGCCATCAGGACACAGAGCATTGATGAACCTCATCCTCAGGTGAGCCAGTGACACGCTCCAAGTGTAGCTCAAGTTGCAGCTGACACAATTCCTTTCTCCCCATGAATTCCTGGATCAAGCTGTTCCTTTCTGACAAGGAACTCTCAAAGCAGCTCCAGTTAATATTAAGAGCAAGTCAGACACACAACATGGGAATCCCTTGGAGCACCAAGAGCAGCTTTGCTGGCTTTGTCTGGGTGACAGGAGCACGTGGCTCCGGCAGGATTCCCAATGGGATGGCAGCCTGGAAGGATGGGGCAGAGGTGCCAAAAGCAGAGGCACACACAGGGCCTGCTGAGACACATCCCAAGAGGATGGGGCTCAGGGATTCCCAGGCACTGGGAGCAGCTTGGGAATGCCAGGAGAGCCACCAGGGCAGCTCTGAGTGCCCAGGAATGACAGACAATAAATCCCTGTGTCTCCCACAACAGACAGGAAGGTGCTACATTTTCCACAGGGAAAGATCTCCGGCTCCACAGGGATATTTGTGTGTCTTTCTCCACCAAGCAGATTCAGCTCCAGCACAGGCACAACCCTGAGCCTCCAGGTAAAGGTTTCTTTCAGTCCTCCCTCAATGCACAGGGAATCACCAGGAATTCCAAAGCCCTGAGGATCCCTACCACGTTCCTCAGGGATCAAAGGGATGGACGTCAGACACCTCCTGCAAACTCCACTTGCCAAGGCAGGGAACGAACAGTTGGATTTTAATTCCAGGGTGTGGGAAGAGCCGGAGGGGATTCTGACAGGGAATGACAAGAAGGACATCAGGAGATTGTATTTTCAGTCTCAAAGCAAGACAGGAAGAAATCCAGGTAAGGAAACTCTGGAAATAAGTGACTGACAAGTTACCTGCTGACTCTTCAACAACTATTTGCATTATAATACAACCCGCCTACAAAGTGAGGTATTTCAAGTATTCCTAAGAAGATACAGAGATATAAATATTCTAATGAGTGTCAAATTGGTTCTCCCTCACCTTGATCTGCATTGTCAAATGCAGACAAAAAACAGTTTAGGTACATAAATAAAAGCTAATCCTTGAAAGCTGCTCTGGCCTGGCAATATTTCAACCCTAGACGGGGTCTTTGGTGCATGTGGGGATGGCAATTCATCTTTGGGGACAAGGCAAATCACTTCTCAAGGCTTTAAAAATATAAATTACTTGCATGTAACCCCCCTTAAATGCTGTACTGGGAAATAACCCTGCACATAACTCAAGGAAACAACAGGTTAAAATAAAAGGAAAAAAGGCAATGGAGGAGAGAGGAAGAAAATTTCACCACCATCAAATTTCTTGCATTAAATATCTGTGTATCCAGCCAGGTTTCAGGAAGGGCCAGAAATGGTTTCTTTGGTCACCTATAATTTAAAAAGTCCTGTGTTCCAGTTAAACACAGGATTTCAGAGTCATTCTCAGCTACCTCAGGAGACTGTTTAGGATCATTTTAGGATAAACTGAGTGAGAGCAGAAACCAGAGCCACCCATAGGCTGATTTTCTGAAATACTCACAGAAAAACATCACTATATAAAGGCCTGAGCTAGTTAAAACTGCTCAGAACAAGAGTGCAGTATTTTCTCCTCATTAAAATAGAAACAGCAATGGCTTGAAGGTGCCTGAAAGCACCAGAGGAGGATTGTAAAGGTAAAATCCCAACCTGTAACACAAACCTTCAGTGCTGGCTCTGTGAGACAAATCTCAGCAGAGAAACCATTCCTGGGCAATTAGGCAATTCCTTCACCCAAGGAGAAGGCAGAATTCTCCTCTTTCAGAAATCCTCCCAGCAGGATCAGTGCCAGCAAAAAGCTCCCCAAGCACAGCCAAGGGAGGCAGATCCTTGGATTTCACACACCTGTGTCGAAACCTGTTTGGTTTTTGATAGGGAGTCTGCAGGGAGATTTTACAGCTTCATTCTGCTTCAGTCTCTGATTTCCTCCCTCAGGAGGAGGGGAGAGGAGCCTGGAGGATCCCCAATGTAGGATCCAGGCTCTCCAGGGGTTTAGGAGCAAACTGGCTGCTCCAGCATCAAACTGTGCTGGAGAACACAGACCGGAGAGTCCACCTTTGGGTCACATTTGTGCCACAGGGTGTAACCACCATCAGAGAGAACCTGCTGATCACAGCAATGCTCTGTCCACACAGAAACTGGGGAAGTACCTCGTGAGCTTGACACACTTCTGCTCCTCAAAGCATGCTCTGGACAGGAGCTGTCACCTCACCAGAGCATCTCATGGCCAAGTGACCGAGTGACCAGGGCTATGGACACCACAAAGGGTCTGGAAGGGCTGTGTATCCAGCTCAGGATGTTCTAGGTGTGCTGTGGTGACCTCAGATGAGCTCAACTACCAGCCTGAGCCCCAGCAACTGCAGCCCAAACACCAAGCTGAAATGCTGTTGCAGGAGAATCTCGAGGAGGAGGTTCATGCCCCTGCAGAACACCCTAATTCAAGAGCATGGACACCTTACTAAGGACCGGCAAGAAAACAACACTCTCCCCCCAGAAAAAACCCAAGGGAAGAAGTTGCTGAGAGAGGTTGTGGCTATTCCATCCCAGGAAGTGTTCAAGGCCAGGTTAGACAAGGCTTGGAACAACCTGGTCTAGTGGAAGGTGTCCCTGCCCATGGCAGAAGGGCTGGAAATGGATAATCTTTCAGGGTCCTCCCAACCCAAGTCATTGTGTGATCCTGTAACAGGGAAGGCTGGGACATACCTGCATCCCAACAGCTGACCCACCTCCACAGCCTGGAATACACTCTACAAACACACACAGCTTCTTTCCAGACTAAGGGAAAGAGGAACTAAAGGCCAGAAGCAGATGAGAGCTCGGCACAAACTGCCCAGAGGTGATTACAGAGCACATTAACAGGCACATCCCAACAGCTTCACCAGCAGCAATTAGAGCTTTTCTGCTCCCCCGAGCACAACACCTTGGGCAGGCATCAAACTTCCCAAATCCTGGGGCAGCTGACAAATGTGGAACAGCTTCACTTCAGAGGAGAGCAAAGGAAGCATGAAGACACCTCTGGTGCCTGTGCCTGGGGTTTTGCTGTGACTGTTTTTCTAAACAGATGCTGGTTTGTGCTCTTTCTTGGCTGCCCTGGGAAGGGGGAGGCAGCCAAACGGAGCCGTCTCCCCCTGGACAATCCGCCACTTCAGCAGGAACTGAGATGGAAAACACAACCTGCAGTAGAATCACAAATAAACCCAAGATCTCTGAGCTTGCAGTTCCACCCAGAGCAGGTATCCAGAGCAATTTGTTTGGAAAAACACCGGGCAGGAGCAGCCCACCAGACCCATCCACAGCCATGGCACGTTCCCAGGCATCACCAGGTGAGTTTGGGAATGGGAACACAAGGACAATGTTCCCATCCAGTGAGGGTCATGTCACAGCTTCTCCCAAACTGGACTTGACTAAGAAGTCAACCAAACAGGGTGGGGAGCAGATCGAAATGGAATTTATCCAAATATCTGATGGGATATGCAAACAGCCAGAGGGAAGGAATTAAGGGCCTCAGGGCTCTCGCTGAAGGAGGCAACAGCTCAGCAGCATCTCCACGTGCCACAGGGCCTGGTGCTGTCAGAAATGGCAGGTTCTTTGCATACAAAACAGCCCCATTCCCAGGAATGAGATTATGGGAAAGAGCCTGTTGTGTGACATGGCAAAAGCAGCACATTCCACCCAAGTGTCTGGAAAAATGGCTGAAACTGAAGTATAACAGAAGCGAAGAAGAAATGAGACAGAAGCTCAAACGTTTTGCCTTAACATCCTTAAACTGTAGCTACAAATAAGGACAACACGCAAATATTTCTGGAAACAAATCCCCTCCAACAGATCCTACCGTGAGACAAATAAACATTCACCACCTCCATGCTGACAGCATTTGCAAGGTTCCCACCCCTCCACAAAACTCTTCTTAAGTGGTTTTACAAGCACCACCACCCCCAAAACTCACAAGTTAATTATTAGGAAGTAGCGTTAAAGAAAAAGAGGAAATTCATTGCTTGGTCTCTCCTTTTCTGTGTTTTAAATGCATCATTTCTACCAGGAAAAAAACCCAAACAAACCAAACGTAACACCACAGCACGTAGGAAAAAATCTCCTGGAAGGCTGAAGAATAAAAACAGAGCCAAAAAATGAATATTTAGACTCAATACTAATCCCAGCATTCCATGATCCTCCAAGTGTGCTGCAGGAACTCCCCCCACGGCGTGTTTTGGGCGCCCGTCCTTGATTTAAAAGTAAAATGCACTTGAATGTCTGAAGAATGAGCTCTGTGTAGCAATAAGTGGCAGACACCTGATCCTGGCAGGAGCAGGAGGAACAATCCAGCAACCCACAACTGGTTTCCCAAGAAGAATAAATACAGTTTGGTATGAATTCAGTAACACATTCCTTAAAACGGGAGCAAAGGGTTGGATGCAGCAGAAAGCACCTTCACAAGCTGCTGCTCTTACTTAAATTAGAGCAATTTGCAGCATCAAAACATCAACTGGAGAATAAATCCAGAGCCTGAAGTGGACTGTGAGAGCAATCTCAAGGAGTGAAGGTGTTCTGAAGTGCTGCAGCCCCACAGCAGCTGTTTTGCATGACATTCTGCCCTAATACTATTAGATTTTAAAGCAAGCCTTGGAGGAGTCCTGGAAATGGGCTAAAATTGCTCCTACAGACATCTCGTGCCTCCATAATAAAATTCACTGTGAATTCTCTCTGCTTTGAGACCTACTCAAGGCAATAGATGCAATTCCTCTCATGAAATAACATCAAATTTATTTCCTTTCCAGTTCCAAACGACACATTCACTCCAAGGAGGCAGCACCAGTGCTCGGCATGGCTGGGAACTCCAAGGTGCCACAAAACCCACCACCAATTACTTTTGGTTGCTTTGGGAGGTGGCAAGAGCAGGGCAAAAATAGTTAATTGTGTTTGTTATCAATGGTTTCTCCTTCCACCTCCATATTCAGGCCTTGCCTGCTCAATTATACAGAATTATTCAATCAATAGTGCAATACAGCACCTTAAGCCACACTGGCACCACAAGCTGGTATTTGATGCACAAATCAAGCCTGACATCTTGCAGAGGTCTGGAAAATAAGGAGTTGCCACCAAGATGGAAAAACCCTCTGGATTTGTGGCTGGCCCTGCTGAAGGGAAAGGGAAGACAAGCAGTAACATGCAAGGGGCTGGGGTTACAACACAGGAGCCTTTGGCTCTGGATGCTTTGAATGATTCCATGAGAAAGGCCTGGGAATGTGGCTCGGAGAGAGCCAGGCTGGGATGTGCTGCCACTGCCACACGTGCCCAACGCCTTCCAAAGGGGGAGTGGCTGCAACACACACATCCAGGGAGAGGCATTCCAGCTTGTTATGGCAACAGGAAGCACAGAAAAAGCTGTGCCTATAAAATATTCCCTGAACAAGCGCTGGGGGAGGAGGGAACAACATATGGAAGGGAAGACACTCATACAGTGGCTTTTCAGGTCAGCTCTGAACAAAACCCAACAGCACCAAGCACGGAATGGTTTGGTTTGGGAGGAAGCTCAAGGACCACCCAGTGCCACCCCCTGCCATGGGCAGGGACACCTTCCACTGTCCCAGGGTGTCCCAACCTGGCCTTGGGCACTTCCAGGGATGGGGCAGCCACAGCTTCTCTGGGAATTCCATCCCAGCCCCTCCCCACTCTCACAGGGAAGAATTTCTCCCAATATCCCATCCAACCCTGCCCTCTGGCAGTGGGAAGCCATTCCCCCTTTTCCTGTCACTCCAGTCCCTTCTCCAAAGTCTCTCTCCAGCTTCCAAAGCTATCCTAATAAAAAGGAAGCAGGACCACTTCAAAAATGAAACATAATTGACTATATAATCCACAGCACCACATTCACTACCCAATTAGTTCAGCACATCACTGCACTAATGACACTGGTATTCTTAAAGCATAAAAACTTCCATCATTACGGACAGGCAACAAATTAAGAATAAAATTACAGCTAAAAGACAGGCCAAAATCAGAACAGGAGATTTAACACTGTATTTATTTATCCAAAAGATACAAGAGCTCCCTTCCAGTTCTATAAATGAGAGCTGTAAAACCTAAGACAACATCCCAGGCAGTGGGAAAAGGGGATGAACACAAGCTCAGGGAAGCTTGAAGCTCTGCTCTTGATACAAACATCAAACCCCAAGTTTTTAAGCATTTTAGAACAAGTTTTTAGAGAGTTAAAAGGTTATTTCAAGAGTTAAATGCAGCAGTAAATTGCATACAGAAGCTACTGAGCACTTCTTGCTAAAGGCTTTTAAGAGAAGGTGGAAAAACTGTGTTTAAGTTGTGTTGATCTTGCCTTAGGGCAGGAAAACAAACAAGTGACCACTTCAGGTGCCTTCCAGTCATTTTTCCTAGGAATATTTAGCAGATTATTCCACCTTCAAGGCACTGTGGATCATCAGCTCCCCCAAACCTCTGTTTCATAGGAACAGCCTCAAAGTCCTTTACCTCCTGAGATCAGCAGATCTTAAACTTAACTCAAGCACGACCTGAACTGCTCAGGAGGCAGCAAGGCTGGTTAAATCAGGTCTTTATCTCTTTTAGTTTAGTTTTTACTTTGAAAAACCTGCTCCTTTATTATAAACATGCAAATCTCCACCCTCCTGGGTCACCTTCATTGCAGGAAAAGACACAACTCCAAGTGACCTGCTCTGATTTAGCAGGAAGTGACCAAATAAACAGCCAGCGGAAGAAAATCCCCCCAGTGAGATCTCAGCATGGAGAACTCAAGTTTTTGAGAACAAACAAAAAAACCTCCTTTTTAAAAACTCCTGGGAAGCTTTGGCAGGTGTCCTGAAGTTTGTTCTTGCTGTCAGTTCCCCTTGTAAGAGCTGCTGCATTTTCTGACCCTCTCAAATACAAGATAAACCGTCTTCTTTAGCATAACACAATAATTCAAGAGTTTAGGGTCACAAACCTACAAATCTGAATTCACTGGCAACATGGGCAGAGCAATAAGCCCTGAAATTAAGAAACCACTTCATGTGCCAACACCACTAAAATACAGAGGTCACCTCCATTATATAAATACAGGATATTAGTGCAATTAAATAAAATAAAGCCCAAAACACACTGGTTTGAAAGGTGACCTCCTGAGGGCACCCAGCACCTCACACTCACCCTTCTCCTCCTCCTCCCTGAGGTGTCCAACTGGAGGAGCCACTAAAATGTCCTTTACACCTTCCCTGCCTCATCTGGGACAAAAACCACGCGTGGAAAAGTCAGTGAAACAAGAAGATGAGCCTGTTTCCTGAGCTTCAACTTCCAGGTTAAAATGCCAGGAGGAAAAGAAGTAAAACTCCTCAAAAATTAAAAAAAACAACTCCTAGAAAATAAAACTCTTAAAAAAAACCTCTCAGGAAAGCCCAGGGGACGTTTGGGGCAAAGAGGACAAACAAACTTCACTTATTAAAATGGGACCTCAAGGACCTTCCTGCCCCTTATGGTGCTGGGAAAAAAAAGTCAGGAACTGGCATAATTTGTTAATAAATCCATTTACAGAGTTACCAGGCTCTTCCTGCTGCTCTTGACCTAGAAAGATCAAGCAACACCTATTCTTCCCCAGCCTCCTGCAAGCTGAAGCCACGGAAGATGACAAATATTGGGTGTAACCAAGCCTTCTGCAGGGGTTTTACTCTAATTTATGGGAGCTGCAGATTCCCTCATGTTCTGCCAACTCTTAAAAGCACATTGCAGCTCCACATACCCTACTTTTAAGGCGAGTGTATGAAAGCAGCTCATTTTTGCTCCGGGATGCTCACAATGACCTTCACACTCAGGGACAATCCCCCTGTCCTGGCCCACAATGTGCTCCTGAAGTTCCTGCTGCTCCTTTACCATCCCTCACCATTAAGAGGTGACTTGTGGGGGGACATTTGTGCTCCTGCTCCTTTCTCACACCGAGACTATGACACGCCAAGAACTTCAATAACCACGGACGAGGTGCTGCCGTTCACCACCTCCATTCAAATTAAAACACCCCCCGAACACCACTTTGGGGCTGTAAAAACTCACAGAGTGCCCAGCATGGAGCCCAAGCCCGTGGGAATCCTGACAGGAGGCGCGGAGCGGGTTCCTGGGCCCGGACCCACTTTATAAACCCCCCCTGAACAATGGAATCCCCTGATTTTCCAACCCTGCGCTTCCAAGGCCAACGAGGAGCCAGGAGGGAGCGGGAAAGGGGAGAGCTGGACAGCGGGGCTGTGTCACCCCCAGGGGACACACGGGGCAGCCACACCGAGCATCCCCCGCAGGAACACCCGCGATGCCACCCCCATGGCAAACCAACTCCAGTGCCACCCTCCCGGCCCTGCCCGGTGCCCCCGGTGCCCTCGCCCGGCGGGACCGGCCCCGTTTCCTTTCCCCCCTTTTTATGGGCGGGTGGGTTTTTTTTCGGTCCAAAGTGCCGCGAACAAACTTTGTCCTTCAGTGTGGCTGCTCGGAGCGCCGGGATTTCAAGGTCACTCGTGCAAGGCCCAGCTCCAACTTGTGCCGCGGCGGCCGAGCGCGCCCGGGGGGGCTCCGGGAGGGCCCGGGACCCCCGGTAGGGCTGCAGCCCCCCGGTCATCGCGGCTCCCACCGCCCGTGACCTTCGCGGCGCGTTCCCCCATCGGGACGGGCACAAAGCGCCGCCGGTGCGGGAGCCCCGCTGCCCTCCCGGAGCGGCCGCGGCGGGGCCCGGGGGATCCCGGGGAGGCCCCTCCGCGCTGGGAGCGCCGCGGGGAGGGGGATTCGCTGCTTTCGCCCCCCGTCCCGCACCCCCCGAGCCCTGGCCGGCTGCGGGGGCGGCTCCGCGGGCAGCCCCGGGGGTTTAAGCTCCGTTTGGGCTCCTGGGCCTTGCGCGGGCACCTCCCGCTGCCCCCCCCCCCGCCAATCCCACCGCGGCCGAGCATCCCCCGCGGCCTGGCCGTGCACAGGGCAGCGCCCCGGACTCACCGCGGGCGGGGTGTCCCGGCCATGGCCGTGTCGGTGCCGGACCGTATCGGTGCCCTGTCCGGCCCGGTCCGACTCCCCCCTCCCCACACCGGGGCCGGGCCGGGCCGTGCCCGCGGCCCCTTTAACGGCGCCGGCCTCGCGCGCCCCGCTGCGCGCGCCCGGCCCGCCCCACACCCGCGCCCATTGGCTGCGCGCCCCGCGGCCCCCCGCGCCTATTGGCTGAGGGCCCCGCTGCCCCCCGCGCCCATTGGCTGCACGGCCCCCCCCGCCCCGCGCCTATTGGCGCAGCCTCGCCGGCCGCTTCCTGCGTTTAAAGTTACCTTGAGCGGCGGCCGCAGGGGTCAGGCCCGGCCCCGCCCCTCGCCCGCTCCCATTGGCCGAGCCGCTCCCCTGCGGGCGAGCCGGGGAGGGCGCTGATTGGCCTGCGCGCCTGTCAGTCGCGGCGCGAGCGCGCGCAGGAGGGCGGCGGGGGCGCGCGCGGGGCCGGGTCATGGGATGGTTGAACCATGCAGGATTTGGGGCTGGAAGGGACTCTGGAGACCACCCTGTCCAAAACACTGCCCAGGCAGGGCCACTCGGGGCAGGGGACACAGGGACGTGTCCTGGGGGGCTGGAATGTCCCCACCACACAGGGCAGCTGCTCCAGGCTCGGCCACCTCCATGGGAAGAGGTTCTGCCTCGTGCTGAAGTGGAACTTGGGGTGTTTTGGCTCATGGCCATTGCTCCTTGTCCTGTCACTGGCACCACTGAGCAGAGCCTGAGACCGTCCTCTGACAGCCCTTGGAGATGTTTGTGTGGATTGATGGGATGTTTATATGGATTAAGGAGATCCCCTCTCAGCCCCCCCTTCTCCAGACTATCCAGCCCCAGCTCCCGCAGTGTCTCCCCATCGCAGAGATGCCCCAGACGCCAGGTGACCTTTGTGCCCCTCCCTCCACAGGACCCTCCCCAGCAGCTCCTGGTCCTTCTGGCCCGGAGGAGCCCAGAACTGGACCCAGCTCCAGATGTGCCTCCCCAGGGAGGAGCAGAGGGGCAGGATCCCCTCCCTGACCTGCTGGCCCCTTCCCTCCTGGCTGTTATCCCACGGGAAGGACTCCCCCGTGGAAACCTGGGAATCACCCTGGATCATACATTCCCACTCACACATGTCTGTGGAGACCAACAAATAACCCAAAGGATGAGGAAGAAACCCCACGGGTTGCTTTTCCAATTCCCTGATTCAGTAGGTGCAGATCCCTCTGACATTCCGGGTGGGAAGTGCCAGTGGATTGTTCACCTCCCACCCACAAACCCTTCACAGCTTTAACCCCCACCAGCCTCACCCTCTCTGAGCCTCCAGCACCGCTCTGGATGGGATGGAAAGGTGGGAATGTCGTGTTGTCCAAGCACAGGTGATGTTTTATCCCATGCACACACAATTCCCAGCACATTAGCAACAACACCCCAACGGATTTTCCAGCTGCATTCCAAGATATAATTTACTGCTTGGAAATGACACGCTGACGGGATTATCCAGAGGAAAAAATATTGGGAAGCATGGCCAAGGCTTCACTAGTCCTGCAGATTAAATCAGTTTGAATCTGATAGCAAGGAGAGATTAATTTAAAAATAGATTTTCCCGGTGGTTTAGTCAATACAAGTGGTTAAAACACATCTTTAAAATAAATAAATACACTCTGTTCTCTTCCTGTGTCATTCCTCAGATAAAAGCTGGGGCCTGGAAGCTGCGGAATTCTGACTATTGGAGGTATGTGAGGTACTTTGGGTGGTATGAAAAACAAACCCAAGCAGCCCCAGCACCTTTCCTCAGGAGCAGAGGAATGCCTGCCTGGAATTCCGACTGCCCAAGCACATTCCCATGTGCTTTGTCACATCCCAAAGGACCCCCTGTCACCCACAGACCACCAACTGCCCACTGAGCTGCTGCTCACAGAGTATTTAATAATTCCTCATGACACCAAAAACTGATCCGTTTTGGGAAGCCCTACAGTAAAGGGCTTATTTGTGGGGAAAAAACCCTCACCCCAATTAATGTGGGGAATCCTAAAATAAAGGGTTCATTTTTGGGGAAAATACTCATTTAGGAAGCCCTACAGTAACAGGTTTGTTTCAATCGTTGCAGTTGTTCTTGCTCTGAAATCACAAAGGCTTGAGGTAATACTTGGGAATTGCTGAAACCCTGCTTGGAGGATTCAACCAGGACCCAAAGGGAGTGGACACAAGAGATGGAGACAGACTATTTGCAAGGGCCTGGAGTGACAGGACAAGGGGGAATGGTTTCCTGCTGCCAGAGGGCAGGGTTAGGTGGGATATTGGGAAGGAATTGTTCCCTGGGAGGGTGGGCAGGCCCTGGCACAGGGTGCCCAGGGAAGCTGTGGCTGCCCCAGCCCTGGAAGTGTCCAAGGCCAGCTTGGAGCAACCTGGGCTAGTGGGAGGTGTCCCTGCCCATGGCAGGGGAAGGGATTGGATGGGCTTTGAGGTCCCTTCCAACCCAAACCATTCTGGGATTCTGTCAACTACAGAGCTACTGGGAAAACAAGGAGAAAGGAATGTCCTGAACTCCTTCCCCTGGGCCTGCACTTCGTGGCTTTGCAAGGAAGGTGTCCCTGCCCGTTATTCCCGTGTGGCAGGAGAACGTGCATGGACAAACACTGCTTATCTCTGGAAAGGACAGAGCAACGAGGGCCAGACCAGCCAGGCAGGAGAAACGACCGGCCCAAGGTCACGAGCCAACAGCAGCCACCGGAGAACCGGCGGGATCATCCCTGATTCCTGCTCGGAGCCAGGAGTTCTACGGTTTTTACCTTGACTATAAACTCTGTGTTTACCCCAAAATACAGAATCATGGAATATCCTGAGCTGGAAGGGACCCTCAAGGACCATCCTGGCCCTTCACAGACACCCCAACAATCCCACCCTGTCCCTCAGAGTGTTGTCCAAACCCTCCTGGAGCTCTGGCAGCCTTGGGGCCGTGCCCACTGCCCTGAGGAGCCTGGTCAGTGCCCACCACCCTCTGGGGGAAGAACCTTGTCCTGATACCCAACCCAAACCTGCCCTGGCACAGCTCCAGCTGTTCCCTGAGTCCTGTCCCTGGTTATGACAGAGCCAGACGTGACATCCCATCAGGCTGTCACCAAGGGACGGTACCTGGGCCCAGGTAAGTTGAGGCTGTAACAGAGCCCAGATCACCTGAGGACAAACAGACCCAGCAGGAATAGCCCAGTCCAAAAACAGAACCTAATTTAAGGAGGGCATGGATAAACCTAAGAAAAGACAGGGATGTTGCCAAGGGCAACAGCAGCCAAGGATGCTGGATGGCCCAGGAGGTCTGTTTTGTAGGACTGGAGGGAAAGGGAACCACAAGCTCACAGGCTGTTTGCTGGAGCCAGGCTTTTATTCACCTGTGTTCAGGCAGCTATGGAGACAGGCAAGATTTCTTCCTAAATACATGGAGAATACATCAGTCCACAAGACAAAGGTCTTAAAAGGTGCTACGAAGAGTCACATTCCAAAAGAAGGCACTATTATTTCTTTTTCCATGAAAATCCAAAGTCTGCCAGAGCTCCAGGTTCTGGAGCTGCCCTGGGACACAGCTCAGTCTGGAGCAGCTTCTTAAGGCTTGTGGGGCAAAACCCCCTCAAAGTTCAGTAGAATAGAATCACAGAATCCCAGAATGTTTTGGGTTGGAAGGGACCTTAAAGCCCATCCAGTCCCACTCCCCGCCATGGGCAGGGACACCTTCCACTAGCCCAGGTTGTTCCAACCTGGCCTTGGGCACTTCCAGGGATGGGGCAGCCACAACTTCTGTGCCCAACCTATGCCAGGGCCTGTCTACCCTCCCAGGGAACAATTCCTTCCTAAAATCTAATCCAAACCTAAACACCCAACTTTGTCTCTACCCCCTTTTCTCAGACAGGTCAGGATCACAACACGCCTTGGAACCACAGAATCCCAGAACAGCCTGGGTTGGGAGGGACCTTAAAGCCCACGCAGTCCCAGGGGCAGGGACACCTTCCCACTGCCCAAGGCCGAACCCACCCTGGCCTTGAACCCTTCCAAGGACGGGGCAGCCCCGCACGTCAAACCGAGCTCTCCCACCCCACGCACAGATCGGACTTGCCGCCTCCCGCCAGGGAAAGCACCGGGAGGGCCCTCGAGTGGGTTCAACGTGGACAGCCCTGAGACAGCGCTGTGTCACGGGCCGGGGGGTCCCGAAATCCGCCAGCACCGAGGGGTGCCCCTGCCGAGCCCCCTCCCGGTGGGGTCTCTCCTGCCGAGCCCCCGCCGGGCCAGGACCCCCCAGTCCGGTACCCCCACGGGTCAGGACCCCCAATCGAGACCCTCCCGGGTCGGGACCCTCCGATTCGGTACCCCCACGGTCGGGTCCCCTCCCGGCCGAGCCACCCCCGGGTCGGGACCCCCATCCGAGCCCCACCCCCCCCGCCCCATTGCGGTTCTCCCCTCGGTCCGCACACACCACCCCTCCCAATAACAACCCCGTGCCCGGTCTCGCGCACCGGGTGCCCCCCCATCACCCCAGTTATTCCCGCACCCCCTTATTTACCCCCGTGAGCCCCCCACAGTGCCCCCAGTGCCATCCAATGACCCCCAGTCCCTCCCAGTGCCCCCCCGCCACTACCGGGCGTCACCGCCACCCGCACCCGGAAGTGGGAACACCACGTGACGAGGCGTCTTCCGCTTCCACCGACCGGGGCAAAGGAAGCCGCCATGACACCTACCGAGGCAAAAGAGGCCGCCATGACACCTACCGGGGCAAACGAGGCCGCCATGACACCTACCGAGGCACAAGGCGGTTGCCATGACAACTCTGAAGGGACAGAAGCCACCATGGCACCTCCTGAGGCACAAAGAGGCCACCATGGTACGTACTGAGGCACAAAGAGGCCACCGTGACACTTTCACAGGCACAGGGAGGCTCTGAGGGGTCACATGTCAGCTCTGAAGGGACAAGGAGGCCGCTGTGCCACCTCCCAGGCAGCAGCTCTGGGGGATTTGGGTGGTCCAGGGAGTCCCCACGGTGCTCCCACCCTGCCCTTTTGGGGTCAGCAGTGGGGCTGGGGGTGCTGTCACTGCCCCCCCAGAGGTGGCCGTGATGGATGTCAACACCTCCACTGTCCCCTGTGCCGGTGCCACCCGGGTCCCCGGGGTGAGGACACTGCTGAGACCCTCCAGGCTGATCTCTGACCTTCCCAGCCACCAGATCTCTCTGAAGAGCAGATTTCCTTCAGGTTCTTGCACATCAGCTCTGGGTGCTCGTGGGGGGCAGCACAGGGGGCAGGGGGGACACCACTGCTCCTTGTCCTTGGAGCTCGTCACTCCCAAGGACATCCTGGCAGGAGCAGAGGCCTCCTGCTCAGCTGGGACAGCCCTGGCCGTGCACTGGAGGCCAAGGAGCCCTCCTGAAGGCAAAGAAACCCCACCAGCTTCTAAAAACATCAGCTTTATTTCCCTTTGGAGAAGGGGGAGTGTGGGATCTGCTCCCCCCGCCCCACACATCCATTTCCTCTGGCCTCCAGCCCCCAGCAGGAGCCATTCCTGTCCGTATGGAATCCTATCCGTAGGAATTCCTATCTGTAGGAATTGGCCTTGTGCTTTGGCAGGAAGGTGAAGCTGGGAGGGACAGGGCCCAGGAGCAGCTCACTGGAAGAAAGAATCAATCACAGGATCAGTCAAGAGACCTCAAAGCCCACCCAGTGCCACCCCTACCGTGGGGGGGGGACACCTCCCACCAGCCCAGGGTGCTCCAAGCCTCATCCAGCCTGGCTTTGGACACTTCCAGGGAAGAAAGACAAGGACAAGGACAACACCAAACCCAAGGAGAGGTTTGTATTCACCCCCCAGTTGTCACATGACCCTGTGGCTCCACAGGGCCTCTTTTTAGGCATTTAAATGAGTTTTTTACCTTATTTTAATCCAATCATCCACATTCTGGCTGGCCATGAGTGTCTCCAGGTAGTCCCTGCCCAGGTAATATGGCGGCCGCTCGTTAATTCTCTGAGGTAGATGTTCCAACAACCCCACTGGGATGTACCTGGGATGGAATGCAACAGCAGTGAGTGCTGGAGCTGAATGAAATATTGTTTAATTATCTTGGATCAGTCTAGGTTTGGGTGGGCAGAGTTACCTGCACAGGAAGGAGAGCCATTCCAGCAGGAATTTCCTGGTTTTCTCCACTCCCTGAGTGTCTGACCCCCAGTGCTCGAGGCCGTAGTTGGTGAAGTCCTTGAGGATGTCAAACCTCTCCCTGGAGGAGATATCCCAGTGCCTCTGCTCCTTAATTTCAGTGAACAGCCACGGTTTGATGAGTGCCCCCCTGCAGCCAAAGAAAAAGAGGGCATTGTTATTCATTGTTATTCCCATCACTGATGCTCCTGAAGATGCCACCTGATTTCAGCCATTTCCCAGCCCTTTTTACCAGCCAATTCCACTTTAAGTTTTGTTTTCCATTCCAACAAGAAGCTACTGGAAGTTCCCACCAATACAAACTGATTTTACCAGTTTTCAGAGTAGTTTCACCAAGAGGAAACTTCTTGTGTTTTGGGGGTTTTTAGGGACTTTTTTTTATTCCCTTTTTTTTTTGGATTCTTGAACACAGGCACTTGCCTTGCAATCATGATTCCAGAAACTCCCATCTCCATGGCTCGATTTGCATCTTCATAAGACAAAATATCCCCATTTCCTGCCCGGAAAGGAGGGAGAAGCCAAAGGTCAAAGTGATCCATAAGGACAAGTCAAAGTGAGTTAATACAGGCATGGGATAAAATTCCAAATGGACACAGAGTCCAAGAACCAGATTGACCAGAGAGACAAGGTTAGAGATTCCCAGGATGTTTATGATGGATGTTCCCTCACAAGGAAAAGAGAAGCCTTCCCCTCTCTTCTCCTCCATTCCCAGCTCCCAGGTTTAGGGATTGTCTGTGCCACAGGGCCCAAAAAACACCTGGAAAAACCCAAGTGGTTCATGTCCTGTCCCTCCCCCTCACCCCCAGGCAGAGCTGTCTGTAACTCCACCAGGGATGCTCCAACCTTTCCCCCAGGTGAAATATCCTTGGGAATATCCCATCCTCCTTTTTTAAAGGCATTTCCAATGTAACAGGTGGCAGAAGAAGCCCCACCTACCAAAGAGGGGCATGGGGCTGGCAATCCTGGCACACTGGGCGATGTATTCCCAGTCGGCGCTCCGCGTGTACCGCTGCTCCCGGGATCTGCCGTGGAGCTGGGGGAGAGATCCCAGTCACACCCTGCTGCAGAGGCAGGGCAGGAGGGGGGGAATGTGCTCCAGCAATGGGAATCCCACCAGGCTGGGGTAAGGGATCCTTGGGATCTGCCTCTGGATCTACAGGATGGGCTGAGCAGAGCTGAGAGGGCTGGAGGGTTTGGGGGGGATGTTTTGGCTATTTGTGAGCCAGAGCCAGAGTGGCTGTTCACAGGGAATGGGAATATTCTCCGTGGGCAGGGACTAATCCCCACACAATGAGCTGATCCCATTATTTCCCCAGGCCTGACAAAATGAGGCTTCTGTGGCTGAAATGAGTATTCCCCTACCGTGACCATGGATGCTCCCCACTCCCGGATCTTGGGGATGATTTTATGAGCCACATTAACCTTCTCCTGCACTCCAGTCCGTATCTTCACCGTCAGTGGGACATCCAGCACCTGCAGGAGTGGGAGAATGAGGCCAGGCCGAGGTGGCTCCACCAGCTCCATCATCTCCAGGTGCTCCGACTCACCGAGTTCATCCCGCGGACAATCTGTTCGAACTTGTTGGAGCGAGTCATGAGAGCACAACCTCCTCCCTGAGGGACAAAACGTGGCACAGTCAAGACTTTCAGCTTCCTTGCACAGTGAAGAGTCCTTGGAGCTGCTCAGGGAATGCAGGGAAGACTTGGAGGATCTGAAGGTTTGCAGAAAGCGGATTCTTCAACCAAAAAACCCAACCTGCAGCCCTCTCCTCCCAAATTATGCTGGGAAAAGACAGCCATTCCTTGCTCCTTGAGCAGCTTATTTGCCTTCCTGCTGAGGTCTTGTGCCCATAAGTGAGCTGGGAGCTCTGGATCAGGCTGGCAGGAGCAGATCAGGCAGCAGGGAGATGAGGGAAAAGACAAGGATCCCTGGAAGAAAGCAAAATGTGCTGCAGAACCTCTCACCTTCTTGTAGACCAGGTCAATGGGACAGCCCACGTTGATGTCCACAAAATCCACCTCAATTGTCCTGTTCAGGAGCTCTGCACACCTGGTCATGGTGTCTGGAAAGGCTCCCTCCAGCTGCCAAAGGGACACAGCTTGCCTGAGTTGCAGCTCCTCCTCAGAGGGGAGCCATTTGTTGGGTTAGCAAGGTGGGGACACTCACCTGCACCCCGAAAACATCCTCGGTGTGGTGGCGTTTGAGCAGGGCCCACTCGGAGGACTGGCCCTGGAGCAGGTTGGTGCACACAGCCATCTCCCCACAGGTCACATCGGCTCCAAAGCGCTTGCAAATCCGTCGGAAAGGGAGGTTGCCACACTGCCAGGGGCAGCAGGACACCGATGGTCAGACCTCTGTTCCAGCTGTGCCAAAGGCAAGTTTTGGCAAAAGGACGAAGTGATTGACCTACCGTGGTCAGTGGAGCCAAGTAGAGCTTGCCTTGGATTTCCAGCTGGAAAGCAGGGATGGAAGGGAATGTTAGCAATGCTGAGCCAGCAGTGGTTAAGATCATGGAACTGGAGAATCATGGAATGGTTTGTGGTGGGAGGGACTTTAAGGATCATCCGGTACCACCCCTGCCATGGGCAGGGACACCTTCCACCAGCCCAGGGTGCTCCAACCTGGCCTTGGACACTCCCAGGGCTGGGACAGCCACAGCTTCTCTGCCCACCCTGTGCCAGGGCCTGCCCACCCTCCCAGGGAGGAATTTCTTCCCTGTATAAGATAGTCCAGTTTTTATCCCTTGTCCTAGGTAGAACTCAGTGGGAAACCCAGGAAAACACCGAGAACCTCAAACTATTCCCAGGGAACGTCCCATTTGGATAAAAGAAACAGGAAATTGAACCAATCAATTTGTTTTTGCTCCTCAGCTTAGAGAGAGCTCAAAGGAATTACAGATTTGGGAGAGGGATTGGCTTAGGGAAGCAAGGATGGAGGTGAGGAGGAGGAGGAGGAAGAGGAGGAGGAGGAGGAGAAGAAGGCACTGCAGCACACACAAACCAGCCCAGTCTTGGCTCTCCTTACTCTTCCACCCTCCCTGACAGCTCAGTCCCTCCTTCCAGGATCTGGAAAATCCAGGGGCTGCAGCTTCCCTTGGTTCTCACCCATCCAAGGCCAACTCCAGATCCCCAAGCACTCACCCTCCTGCATCCTTCCTTTTGTGACAGGCATATGGAGCCCAGGAGCTCTGTCCTCCACCTGCCTCCCCCAGCTAAGGGGTCCCTGAGGGGTCTCTCTTCCATCTTTCCACATGCAATCCCCCCACTGGAGCAGCACACAAGGCTCAGCTGCCCTTCACCACACTCTCACCTTCTTCCTCTCACACGGCCGCAGCTTCGTGACGTCTTCATCGGTCAACGGGCCCACGGTTGGGATGGAGGGACCATTCCCATCCCCTTGGGAGCTGGGGGCTTCTGCTTGGGGATCTTCTCCCAGCTCAGGGCACTGGGGGGTGTCCCCATCTCCCAGGCCCTCCTGGGGTGCTGTGCAGTCGGACACCTCTTGCTCCTCCATGGAGCACCCCATGGCTTTGCCTCCCTTCCCACCACCACGGGGCTGGAGCCCACGGAGATACTCCTCAGCCTTCTGGAAGATGAACTTCCTCTTGCGCAGCTGCTGCTGGAGCTCCTTGGGGAGGTTGTTCCTCACCAGCAACTTGCCCTCCCACTGCTGGGCCAGGGTGGCATTGACAATGTTCTGGTGGCCGTCGCCGAGGTGGGCGCGGCCGAAGCGGCAGGTGACGCCGTAGGGACACCTGCCAAAGGTGTCGAAGAGGACGCAGCGCTCGCCCAGGTCCGAGGGCTTCCCCGCCAGGTACTCGCCCACGTCGTGCAGGAAGCGGCACCGCGGCCCGAAGTGGCACTTCCCGGGGCAGCCCTTGGGACAACACGGAGTGGGGCAGGGTCTGGGCTCAGGGGTGGGAGCAGCCCCTCCCAGGGGTGGGTGCTGGGCACCTGAGCTGCCCTGGCACATGGAATGCCCCCCGAGAACCCCAGTGTTGGGCTGTGCTGCAGGAGGGGAGGGATGGGCCCATCTGGAGGTGGTGCTTTGCTTGTCCCACTCAGCTCATCCCACTTCACCCTCTCCCAGCCCCCCTGATGGAGGTGGACTTCAGAGAACCCTGGAATGGTTTGGGAATGGGCCTTTAAGATCATCCCATCCCACCCCTGCCACGGGCAGGGACACCTTCCACGAGCCCAGGGTGCTCCAACCTGCCCTTGGACATTCCCAGGGCTGGGGCAGCCACAGCTTCTCTGCCCAACCTGTGCCAGGGCCTGCCCACCCTCCCAGGGAGGAATTCCACCCCATCATGCCCCCCAGCCCTGGAGTGTGGAGCAGGGCCCCGTGTCCTACCTGTGTGACCGAGGGGCACAGCCTGCTCTGCTCATAGTGCTTGGGTTTCATACAGGGCCTGCTCTTGTTCTGCCCCCGGGCCCGTTTCCGCTCCGGCTGCTCCTTCTCCTCCACTCCAGCCTCTTCCTGGTTTTCCCCATCCTGCTCAGGCTCCTCTGCCCTCACCCGTTTGGTGGGGGTCTCTCTGTGGCAGCTGCTGACCTGCTCCTCTTCCTTCTTCTCCTCCTTCTCCTTGTCCTGCTCCTTCTCCTCCTTGTCCTTCTCCTCCTCTCCCCCACCTCCCACCCGCTCTCCTGGCTCACCCCCGGCCCGCAGGAAGGCGTGGAATTCCTCCTTGGAAGTGAGGAACCTGTGGAGACACCGGGTCATCCTGGTGACAGCAGGGAGAGGGGTGTCCAGGGAGGGGAGGGGGTGTTCTGGGGAGGCTGGGAATGCTCCAAGGGGGTCATGGAGGGACTGGGAATGTACTGGGAGTGTTATGGAAGGGCTGGGAATGTACTGGGGGGGTCATGGAGGGACTGGGAATGTACTGGGGGGGTCATGGAGGGGCTGAGAATGTACTGAGGGGGTCATGGAGGGACTGGGAACGTACTGGGGGGCTCAAGGAGGGGTCGGGGATGGACCGAGGCGGGGTCTGGAGGGGTCAGGAAGAACAGAACCCGTACGGGATGGGGGGATACGGAGGGACCGGGAGGGTCCCTGAGGGGCCGTGTTGGGGCTGGGAGGGTCGCAGGGGCTCGGAGGGTCCCGGAAGGTCCGTGTTGGGGCTGGGGAGGTGGCGGAGGCCGCACCGGGCCCGGCCAGCCCCGACCCCGCACTCACCGGGCTCGAACCGGCGCCACGCCGGGCGCCGCCATGCTGCCGCGCGCAGCGATGACGTCAGCGGCGCTGGGGGGGGGTGGTCACGTGACGTCACGCGCCATATAAAAGCGCCGGCTGAGGCGGTGGCCGCCTCAGAAGGGCGGGAGCTGCGGCCGTGGAAAGATGGGTTTGTGAGGGATCCGTGAGGGGCCTCTGGGCTTGCTGAAGGGCTGCCCAAGCTGCCCTCGCACCGGAGAGAGGAGTCATCCCTGCGGCGGCACCTCCTGGGCCTGAGAGGTCCGCGGTTAAGAGGGTTCGCCTCAGCTGCTGCTTCCTCAGCCCTGGACCCGAGTGTGGGCATGGCTGGGAGGGCAAGGAAAAGCCCACCAGGCTCCTGGCTTGGGAGGGATTCACAGAATCGACGGCCTTAGGAGAGACCTTTGAGGTCATTGAGGCCAACCTGTGAGCCAGCTGAGTGCCACATGCAGCCTCCCCCTGAAAAATTGCCTACTTTTTGGTGTCTTGGCTGTCCGGCCCCCTCAGAGCTGTCCGAGGGACAGCACGGAGCTCTGCGGATGCGCAGGGCGCTTGGTGTGAGGTGTTTTTTCGTATATTTGAGGTTATTTTGAAGCAGTACAGACAAGGCTCGGCTGCTGGGGTTGAGCAGAGGTGGTGGCAGGATTTTCCACGTTCTCCTTTGGAAAATCTTCCAAGCTCGGCCCAACCAACACCAACCCCACTGGGGCTGTTTAATCTGGACAGGAGGAGGCTCAGGGGGGACTTTGGTGTTTTCTACAACTCCCTGACAGGAGGGGGTACCCAGGCAGGGTCAGT
>JAWMRC010000059.1:4089114-4107630 GCA_035584755.1 Thripadectes ignobilis | reverse complement strand
GCGGCGGCGGTTCGGGGTTTTTTGGGGGGGTGTTTTTTTTTGGGGGGATGCTCGCGGCGGATGCGGCGCGGGATGGGGAGCGGCGGGATGGAGGGGAAGGAGGTGGGAAAAGGGGCGCTGAGCGCCGTGGGGACAGCGCCGGCGCCCCTAAAACATCCCCCGGGCTCTGCGCGGGGACGGGAACACCCCAAAAACCTCGCTGCGCCCAAAGCACAGGACGGGGCTGCGGCCCCGAGGGCTCCCCGGGGCCGGCTCAGCGGAGCGGGGCGGGCGGGCAGCGCTCCCCGGGCAGCGGCTCGGCCACCGGAGCGCTTCGCCGTGCCACCATCCATCATCCCCGCTGAGAGAGAGCCCCTCGCCGTCAACCCCGTCCCGTGCCCGCCGGTCCCCACGGCCGGGGAAACCGGGAGAGGGACCCGGGAAAGCCGGCGGTGTCCTGCGGAGGGTTTGCCCTCGGGCACCGTCCGGGCACCGAGCAGCTCGGGTGCGGTCAGGGCTCGCCTCGCCCCCGGCTTCCCGGTGTCGCCAGCCTGGGCTCCGTGTCTCGGTTTGCCTCCTGCTCGATCCGGAGAGTCTGTGCTGCGCTCCGGGGCGTTTTGGGGCAGGTGCCGTGGTCGGTTCTGTAGGGAAATGTGTTAAGGAGAGGGTGAGGGAGAGGGAAACGGTGCCCCGGCATGGGCAGAGGCCCCTGCGCTGCTCTCTCTTAGTGTAACCGGGGTGACAGTGAGTGGGGAGAAGCCCGAGGGCAGCGTGGGCATCACTTCTCCCCTGGCACCCCAATGGGCACAGCTCTGGCCAGCCACCGTGTCTCCACTGTGTCCCTCTTGTGCTCTGCGCCTCAAAACAATCCCCAAGGCCACTGTGTGGGGGCTCACGGGTGCTCCCCACGAGGGATGGTGGCCGTGATGGGCTCTGTGGTGGCCACTGCCCACTCCTGGGGGTCTGGGAGGGATGGCAAGGGGGCTCCTGAGGCTGAATGGCACCTCTTGGTGCCCAGGGAACATCCCATGGGCTGTGCTGCCTGTCTCAACAGTGTGCTGAGAGCGGGAGGCTGTGGATCTCCCCTGGCCAGAGACACAGGGATGGGCTTTGCTTGCAGGCCAGAGCTGGGCTTTGGTGCCAGGCACAGCAGCCTGGGGTCCTCCTGGTGTGGGACCACCTGCCCAAAGCAGCCCTAGCCCCTTCCCTCTCAGCCCAGTGGCTGCTCTGCACCTCTCACCTCCAGCCCCAGTTCGACGTGTGCCCGTTTCTTTCGGCACCAACACCTCCCAAAAGCCACTCCTGCTGTGCTCACACTTCTCTCCCGATGCGCCTTCCACGACATCCTTTTGTGAGGGCAAACTTGTGCCACCTCCCACGTCCCAGCACTCCGAGTTCTTGCCTTGTCCCCATTCCAGCCCCGTCCTTGCAGCACCGGTTGCAACAGCCTTTGTGGGACAGAGACAGAGGATGAGTTTGTGGCATCTCGGTCTGGTCCTTGCTTGGCCTCTTTCACCCCAATTCAGGGGGAAAATCCTCTCCAGCTTCTCCCCACAAACACCCCCAGTCCATCCCCCTCAAGCTCAGCCCTCCGTGGGCTCTCACTGCAGCACAGCCCTCGGGGAAACATCACATGGATACGAGATGCAGTTTAAGGTGATGAAAATCCCTAATTTCCCTGCTTATTAAAACCCAAGCCGTGCGGCAGCAGCTCCTTGCATCCCTGTCAACGCACTTAAAATGTTTTGTCACAGCATCTCAAAGAGCAGGAAAGCAGCCTCGCTTAGGAGTTCCTGTAAAGTGATTTAGCTCCGACTGACAGCCCTGCTGGCACTCCGTGTTCCTCAGGGGCTCCTTTCCCACCCCGGGATGCTGTGTTGGATCACCGTGGGAGCCTCTCCGAGCTCCTCATCCTCCCCACAGACAAAGGCACTCCTGGAGCTGGAGGTCTCAGCCTGAAAACAGGGAATTGCACCGCTCTTGGTTGTTAGGTGGTGGAGCAACACGAGAGCTTTTGGCCTCATCTCGATGCCCTGCGTCACCCTTGTCCCCAGCCGTGGCACCTTGCCGGGATCAGCTCCTCCAGTGCTCCATCATCCCGTCCTCCAGGGGTGCAGGTGCTGAGGGCACCCCGGGTGTTCGCAGAGGTGGTGGAGTGCTGGGTGTTTGCTGCAGGCTCCCGCTGCCTCCTGGCATCGCTCCGGCTCACGGAACTCTTCCTACGGCAAGCAAGTTTTCTGCTGATCCCCCAAGAAGCTTTGGAATAATAGTGCAGCCTTAGCATTTAAAAAAGCAACTTTTTCAGCAAACCAACCTGCTCCCCCCCTCCGGTTCCTGCTGGGCTCTGGAGCGAGCTGGGACTGCCAGGCTGGATGTGGTTGGACAGGGAAAATGGGATCCAGCCAGGCAGGGTCTGGGCTGTTGGCACCTCCTGCTGCTGGACATGGGGTTGGGGGGCAGTGGAAGGTGTGGGTGGGTTTAGTCACCCATCCTGGAGCTGCTGGCTCGGCCCTGGAGACACTTTGGCCGTCGCTGCTGCGAGCAGGCAGGAGCAAGCAGGGGTGGAATCTGGTCAGCACTTTGATTTGAACCTGAGGGGACTTCAGAGCTCTTGGCCCATGTGGGATACGAAGCCCCCGGGAGGCAAAGGGATATTTGCCAATGCAGAACGGGGAGGGAAAGGGGGGGCTGCTGAGTGCTGGCCACCGGTGCAAGGAAATCAGCTGTTCTGTGCGAGCAGCCGAGCGCTGGTAGGAGCAGCAGAAAGCCAGAGCTGATAGCAGTGCTTCCCCTGGAGGAAGCAGCTCCATGAAATATTGATGGGATTCACACACAGCAGACGAGCTGTGTGAGCTGCATTGCAGAGCTGGGAGCCGTGCAGCCGGAAAGGCAGCGGCAGCTGGGTAACGGGAAAAGCTCCTTTCCACATCCCCTCCTTCCCACATCCCCCTCTTCCCACATCTCCTCCTTCCCACATCCCCTCCGTGCAGCAGGAGATCGGTCCCGGCCCTGGCATGACAGTGCCAGCCCTCGGTGTCCGAGCACCAGGGGCGAGGGGTTGGGGTCTGAGCAAGGTGCTCCCATTCCCGACCCATCCCCGGGGGCCATCCAAGACCCTGGGCTGGTTTCTTGCGTCCCTGTGGAACTGTCCCAGATTTTGGGGCCACGTGGCTGCCGGTGGTGGCCACGGGCCGGCTCGTGCGTGTCCCCAGCGGGGTCCTGCTCTGTCCCCAGCCCCCCATCATGGTCACAACCAGCACCAGGCTGCTGCCAGGGGCTCTGAGCTCAGCCTTGGCATCCTGCTCCATCCTGGGATGAGCCTGGACCATCAGGGATGCCCGGTGCTCGCCGCAGTGCCACGAGCCCCCCGTGCCTCTCCTGGCCACTTGGGCTCGGCAGGACCTGGCTGTCCCCCAGCCACAGCCTTGCCGGGTGGCTTCGGCTCCTCTGATTCCTTGATGTTGCCTTGGAAACGCTGGGATTCTGCACAGATCTGATTTGCCCGGGCAGCAGACGTCATGCAGGGCCATGGGGGAAAGGGACGGCGCGGTCAGGGCGCAGCTCTGGGCTCCTGGTGCCTCAGGAGGGGCTTAGCCCAAAATCAGCCCACCAGGCAGGGTCAGGCACAGAAGACCTCACATTCCACACCTGTCCCACCCCCCAGTGAAAGATGGCCATGAGGTGGGTGTGGGAAGATGGTGTTTTCCTCCTGTTCCACTGGAAAACACTTGGTTCCCTGCGCTGGTACCCTTGGATGGATCCCACCTTCCAGGAGCTTCTGCTGGAGCTGTGGCATCCAGGCTGGATGGAGATGGACACAGGCTTTGGGGATGGGGATGGAAAGTGAATTACTGTGGCCAAGGTGCATCTGGACACGCTGGGGCTGAGGAAGACTCCGGCATGGGACAGTTGGTTCTCCTGTGTCATTCCTGCTTGGAGACCCCCATGCAGGGCTGTGGCTCCAGTCACCTCTGGGTCCCAGTGGTGTCCCCAGTCCATCCCAGTGCAGGAGCAGCACGGAGGAGAGCACCTGGAGCAGACCCACCTGCTGCCACGCTGGAGGAACACCATCCCACTGTTCATCCCAGAGGAGCTGTGATGCATTGCCTGGGTCCTGGCAGAGCTGATCTCCACAGAACCACCTCTCAGCCCTTGGGGACAGCCCTGGTCCCTGTCACCACCATCCCACTGACGTGGCTGTGCAGGACACGGAGCTCTCCACCCACACCACGACCACCAGCACGTCCCATCCCCATGGAAAACACAGACCTGCTCCCACCCAAGCACCCGCCTTTTGGGGAATCATCTGGACTGGAACACGCTGTGGGATTTGCCCCGTGGCCTTCCTCTTCTTCTTCCTCCCAGGCACAGACTCACTAAACCTCCCTCATCCAACAGCCAGGCCTTTTCCCAGGAGCAGGAGCTGTTCCCACAGGACTCTTGAGCACAGCCCCATCCAAACTCTTCTTTTCCTGCAACTGAAGCACATTTGGACCCATCCTTGAATTTCAAGATGTCTGTTTCCCATGGGGCTGCAGGATTAACCTGCAGCAAGTTCCAGCCAGGGTATAACTTTTATAATCTGCCTGACCCATGAGGTGCTCAATTCCAGTACCTGGAGTTCCTCCCAAGTTCTCAGCTCACCTCCACCCAATTATACCCCTTGTTGGGCATTTAAATTTATATGAGCAACTGCCTATCAAAGCTGAAGCAATTAATTAGAATGAAGTACTTTTAGGGGAAATAAGCCCTTGCCTTATTCCCAAACACAAGGAGGAGCATGTCTGTGTGAGCTGTGCTGCTGTGGCTTGCCCTGGTGCATTGTGCCTGCTCAGGACTGGCAGGGCCTCAAAGTAGCAGCTCTAGCAAGCTTTTTTTTTCCCCAAAAAAATGCTGACTTTAGGACCTCTGTGCTCCAGACATCAGCAGGTTTCAGTGCTCTCCCTCCAGGCTTGAGGCAGCCCCAGCACAGGGGTCAAGAAGAACCTGCTGCCCCATTGCTGGAGGTTTCCAACCCCAAATCTCCCTGG
Organism: Thripadectes ignobilis; assembly: GCA_035584755.1. NCBI lineage: Eukaryota > Metazoa > Chordata > Aves > Passeriformes > Furnariidae > Thripadectes > Thripadectes ignobilis. The sequence goes on along the minus strand of JAWMRC010000059.1, from coordinate 4,102,621 downwards.
GAACACCCACCCTGAGGTTTTTGAGGGAGCAGGCAGCCCTCAAAATCCCTCTGCCTCCTTCCCTGACAAGGCAGCTTCCCAACCACCCCCACTGTGCTCATTTATAACCTTCCTCCTCCTCCTCCTCCTCTCCCCACCCACTGTCAGGGGCTCTTTCCCACCTGAGTGGGGGCACCTGCAGGGCTCCTCCCTCCTTCTCCAGAGCCTTTTCCAGAGCACCCCTTTTGCTTATCAATATTTTGCCCCTCGTTTCTGTATCTGTGGAGTTTTTGGGGCCAGGGCTCCCTCCCAGCCAGCCCCAGATTGTTCCTTTCCACACCCGCAGCCCCTGGCTCTTTAGGATCACTGGGTTCTCTCTCCTCCTGGGGTCACCTGTGACCCCCCACCCCCTGTGCTGCCTTGATCCCCTCTTTTCCCTGCCCTGCCATCCCCAGCAGCTCCGTGGCATCAGTCTTAGAGATTCACTGGGATCCCCAGACCCCCCAAACCCGGCACAGGGGATGCCCCCAGCCCCGCCGGGGCACTCCCCACCCCGCTGGACCACTCTGCCCCTGCTCGGGGCTGGGAGGAGAACTGGGTCAGCCATGTAACCATGGAGATGCTGAGGGAGATGCTGAAGCAGCGCCAGCACAGCCCCGCTCTCCAGAACCCTGGGAAGATTCCCCAGCCCTGGCACCGTCCGTCTGCGGCCGGGATGGGGCTGGGGAGCTGAGCTGAGCCTCCTCCAGGGCGCAGGGCGGTAAGATGCCTTCGTCTCCTCTTGATTTGCCCCTGCCGGGGTGCCGGGAGCGGGGAGGGCAGAGCCCCGCCGGGGTTCCCGCATCGCAGCCGCCATCCGAACGCAACAGGGAGCCGGTTTTCCTGCCTGGCTGTGCTTATCCCTGCCTTGTGCTGCGTGTCCAGGGGATGCTCCAGCCATGACACGGCTCCCAGCGGCTCGGCCGGGTCCCCGGGGGGCTCCGTGCATCCCGCATCCATCCCAGCCGCGGGGGGAGCCAGGGCTGGCTCGCTGGAGAACTTCCCGGCGCTGGCGGTCGTGGTTGTTTCCCGCAAGGACGGTGCGGGGTGGTGGGAAGGGCTGCTCCCACCCCGGCAGCTCGGGAATGTGTTCCCACGGCAGGGCAGGAGGAGGAGGAGAGGGCTTGGATGCGGCGTTGTGGTCGTTTGCTCTGAGAATCCTGGTGGTTTGGGATATAGGGGAATAAATATATATATATAGGGTGGGAGAGGTGTGTGAGGGGAAACCTGGTGCCGTTCCCTGAATCCCTGCACGTTTCTGGGGAAAGGGAAGTGGAGCAGAGGCAGCATCAGGGCTGCGTGTTCATCATCGGGCTGAGGGTGCTGTTGTGGTCCTGAGGATGCTGAGGCCGGGCTGAGGATGCTGTGCTGGTACCAAGGATGCTGTGCTGGTACCAAGGATGCTGTGCTGGTACCAAGGATGCTGTGGCCGTGCTGAGGATGCTGTGCTGGTACCAAGGATGCTGAGGCCGTGCTGAGGATGCTGTGCTGGTACCAAGGATGCTGTGGCCATGCTGAGGATGCTGTGCTGGTACCAAGGATGCTGTGACCACACTGAGGATGCTGTGCTGGTACCAAGGATGCTGTGGCCATGCCGAGGATGCTGTGCTGGTACCAAGGGTGCTGTGGCCGTGCCAAGGATGCTGTGGCCAAGCCAAGGGTGCTGAGGCCGTGCCAAGGATGCTGTGACCATGCTGAGCATGGTGGTGCCAAGGATGCCATGGCTGTGCCAAGGCCAGCTCAGCAGTGGGAGCCACAGGCTCCAGCACTCAAACACTGTCACCAGCCCAGCACCGAGCACCAGGCACCCCCTTCACCCCCCAGCCAGCACCTGCCCTGTGCAGAAGGAGATCATGCAGAGAGATGAGGGGTAAAATGAGGGGCAGGGTAAAGAAAACCCTTCCTCCGAGCTGAGGAGCTTCCCTCGAGGCGGATTATCCCTGTGTGTGTTGCATTGGAAATGATCCCATTAGCGCTCTGCTCTCCTGATCTAATTTGCTCCCACCAGAGCCCGGTGCTCTCCGGGCAGCTGGGGTGGGAAACAGCAGCAGGAGCCTTTTGTGCTTCCCTGGCCCTACAGATATTGGGGATGGGTCGTGCCGTGGATTCCTCACCCGTGGAGGGGCCTGGGCTGGGCTGAGCCCTCGTGCCCAGGGATGTGTGTTTGTTTAGGCACAGCCTCATGCCAGGTTTGCCCTTGGGGAAGCTGAGGCACAGGGAAGGGGTAAGCCAGGCTGTGGCTGGGGAAGGGCTTGGGATCCATTCCCTGCAGCAGGTGCTTCCTCAGAGAGAACTCGGTGGTGGCAGCGAGTTTGGAGCTGGAGCGTGCCTGGAGAGCGGCGGGTGGGGTTGGAAAATGCTCATCCCAAATGGCCCAAAGGCAGTGGCTCAGCCCTGGCTCCTCCTAGGACTGGAGCTGCTGGCTCTTCTCTCCTGCCATCAGCTCATGGATGTGCCGGGGTGGCTCCAGAGCTGGGGCTCACCCCACACCCTCAGCTTTATCCAAGGGAATGCAGCCCTCATGCAGGTGTCTGGTCAGTGGCAAAGACAGCAAATCCCCCTTCCCCGTGTGGGGAATCCCCCCAAATCTTGCCCAGTGCAGGTTCAACTCAGCAATGACCCCACTGGGCACAAGGAGTGTGGGGGGTGAGGGCTGTGGGTCAGTGCCACGTGCTCACCCAAGGGAGCCCAGGCAGGTAAACACCGGCCAGGACGGAGCTCTGGGAGCTCATTAATGATATTAATGACTAATTGCCCACTTGCCCTGCAATTGATAAATCCATGAGTTCAGCAGTGCTGGAGCTGGGCCCGTGGTTCCCACCAGGTCTCCTCCCAACCGTGCCCTGAGTCTGTGCATCCCATCAGATCTCATCCCAACTCTGTTCCCTTTGAAACCCCTCTCTCCAATGGCAGAACCCCCCACCCTGTCCCTCTCCCCATCCCCAGGCAGAACTTCTCTTTGCTCATGGCCATTTCTCTCTCTCTCAGAAGAGAAATATTTTTCCAGGCGCTGCCTCCATCCATTATCATAAAGTGGCTTCACTTGGCCTGCAGTTAATAATTCACCTTCCCTTGGAAGACGGATGCTCTGTCCTGCTGGAGTTTAAATATTCATGGGGAAGGGAAGGCAGCAGGTCTGGCACCAGCAGTAGCACAGCCTCTGCCACCAGCACATGCTCCAGTCCCCCTGGCTCCTCCAGGGATTCCCATCCTGGCCTGGAGCAGCACACAGGGCTGCCACAGCCATGGTTTGGAGAAGGAGATGTGCAGGAAGATCTTGGCTGGTTTCAATTTTGGGTGCCTTGGCTGTATCCAAGGGTCACCTCGTCCCAGCCCGGGTGGGTTGGTGACAGTCTGAGCCTTCTGCTCATCCAGGACTCATCCAGGTCCAGTGGAATTCTGGGGAAAGGCTGGTGTGTTCACCCCGTGACCTGCCTGCACAGGAGCTCTGCACCCTCTTCCCGTGCAGGGAAGAATCACAGAATGCACTGAGTTGGAAGGAACCCACAGGGATCATCCAGTCCAACCCCTGGCCCTGCACAGACACCCCAACCATCCCACCCTGTCCCTGTCCCATTGTCCAAACCCTCCTGGAGCTCTGGCAGCCTTGGGGCTGTGCCCACTGCCCTGGGGAGCCTGGTCAGTGCCCACCACCCTCTGGGGGAAGAACCTTTTCCCGAGCTCCATCCCAACCCTCAGTGGGCTGTGTCACCTGAACTCCATGGATCTTTAAGTGCCTTGGGGGGCCCATCCACCCCCTTGGGGTTTCTCTGGGTTCCCCCACCCGAGCACTGCTGCCCCTGACACGTGTCCTGCCTTACCCCCACAGCTGATCCCACGGAGCGGAGCCGGTGCCGGCGGGCGCGCAGCGGCCGACCATGTTCAACGGGGATGCCAGCTCCATCAGCAGCTCCATCTCCGGCTCCATCTCCGGCTCCATCTCCAGCTCCATCGCCGGCTCCTCGGCGGCCAGGAATGTGGTGCGCAGCTCCAGCATCAGCGGGGAGATGTACAGCCTGGAGAAGAGCGCGCGGGGCAGCGCCGACTCCGTCTCCATCACCGCCAGCAAGAAGAGGCGCTCCAGCCTGGGCGCAAAGATGGTGGCCATCGTGGGGCTGTCCCAGTGGAGCAAGAGCACCCTCCAGCTCAACCAGACTGGTGAGCAGCTCAGCCCTCCCCCTGGCCCACCATTGTTTTGCCTACCCCCAGCGCCCTGGCTGCCCGGGTGTGATGAGGGCGCCTAAAAAAGGCACCTGAAAAAGGGCATTTTAGCCCCGCCGGGAACCTCTCCCAGTGCCAAATCCAAGGTGGGGATGTTGCTGGAGCTCTGCCCATGCTGGGGTCTGGCCTGAGTGTCCCCCCCAGTTACACCCAGAGCTGGCAGTGGGCAGGGAGGGAGCTCAGAGACAGGACTTGTCCAATGCTCTGGCTCTGGGAAATATTTAAATGCTTAAAATAACTGTTTGAGGGGCGGGGGAAGAACAAAGCTCATTTTAGTGCAGGCTTTTCCTCTAGTTATTGCTTCTTTATTCTGCTTCTTGTGGGCATTCCATGGGCTGGGAAATGCTCTGTAAGGAGGAGTTAATGCAGAGCCCTCCAGCCATCTGAAGTGGGTTTAATTATCCCCAAAAGCCAAGCAGAAAAGGGTGGGAGCCACAGAACTGGCAGGACGGGACCCTCCGGCTGCCACTTCCCGGGGGAGCTGCCAGGACCGGGCAAACCGTGCCATGGGGACAGCCCGGAATTAGCAGGACAAACCTGGCTCCCCCAGGGCAGTGCCAGCACACACATGGTCACACAGCAGGTGCCAGGGGCGATGCCAGGACTGGCTGCTCGTGCCACCCTCCTGCCATCTGCCACCGCCTGGGACACGTGGCAGTGGGGAGCGGGGAGAAAGGGGGACATCGATGTCGGGGCTGTACCCTCTCGGTGGCACTGGGGGGATTCCTGTCCCCCCTGGCATGGGAACATGGGCACATGGGGATTTGGGAGGGCAAGGAGGTGGTCTGGGGTGGTGCCAGCACTTGGGAGCTGAGTGTGGCAGGTCTCAGCAGAGGGGGTGCTGCTGTGGTGCAGGTGAGGGGTACCTGGGGTGCAGGGGGGGGTGTCTGGGGTACGGAGGGGGTGTCTGGGGTGCAGGGGGGGTGTCTGGGGTACGGAGGAGGTGTCTGGGGTACGGAAGGGGTGTCTGGGGTGCAGAGGGGGAGTCTGGGGTGCAGAGGGGACTCTCAGCCATACGAAGCCACACTGGCACCGGTGCTGAGTGAGGACTGTGAGAGGTGGGTTTGGGGCATGGGGTCACGGGCAGCCCGTGGCTCTCCAGCACGGCACACACACGGCCCCGGGATGAGCGGGATCCTGCGGGAATTCATCCCCGGGGAAAGGCACCTGAACTCCCGCGGGCGATGTGCGGAAGGCAGGCAGGGAGGGGCAGCTGCCAGGGCTCACCTCCCGCCTCCCCTTCCAGAGGGGGGCCCCAAAAAGCTGCGCAGCACCATCCGGAGGAGCACCGAGACCGGCATCGCGGTGGAGATGAGGACCAGGGTCACCCGGCAGGGCAGCCGGGAATCCACCGACGGCAGCACCAACAGCAACAGCTCCGACGGCACGTAAGGCTGGGGCAGAGGGGCTGGAGCGGGGCTGGGCACCCTCCCGCTGCCCGGGGGTCCCGCTCGGGACGGGCAGCCGGGTGCTCCATCAAAGCCCTTTGCAGGTTCATCTTCCCCACGACCCGGTTCGGTGCCGAGAGCCAGTTCAGCGACTTCCTCGACGGGCTGGGGCCGGGGCAGCTGGTGGGGCGGCAGACGCTGGCAACGCCCCCGATGGGTGAGTGCCCACCGGAGCGGGGATGCTCCAGCCGGAGGGGAGGGCTGCGGGGGAAGGTGCTTCTCCGCTGGGGATGGGCTCCATCCCGGCACATCCCGCTGGATGTGCTGCATCCCGGCACATCCCGCTGGACGGGCTCTATCCCGCTGGACGGGCTCCATCCCGGCACATCCCGCTGGACGGGCTGCATCCCGGCGCATCCCGCTGGACGGGCTCCATCACGGTACATCCCCCTGGACGGGCTGCATCCCCCTGGATGTGCTGCATCCCGGCACATCCCGCTGGTCCGGCTCCATCCCGGCACATCCCGCTGGACGGGCTCCATCCCGCTGGATGTGCTGCATCCTAACACATCCCGCTGGACGGGCTCCATCCCGGCACATCCCCCTGGACGGGCTCCATCCCGGCACATCCCCCTGGACGGGCTCCATCCCGACACATCCCGCTGGATGGGCTCCATCCCCGCACATCCCCCTGGACGGATTCCATCCCGCTGGATGTGCTGCATCCCAACACATCCCCCTGGACGGGCCCCATCCCGGCACATCCCGCTGGATGCTCTGCCCTTCCCGTGCCGCTCCCGCTGTGGGGCTCAGGGCAGGACTGGGCAGTTCTGCCTTTTCCCGAGGCTCCCTCTGCCCCTCCGAGCATCCCGATGCAAAAAGGCACCAAAACAACGGCCTTTTGTTCCGTTTTCCCCTCTTAAATCCAGAATGATGGGGGAGTGTTGGAAGCCAGGTCTGGATTCGCAGCCTCCAGAGACACTCCAAAGTGTCTGCCCCGTGTCCTGCTGGGGCTGGAGCTGCTGGAATAGAGGGAGCTGCTTGGAAGGGGTGGGGTAAGGGGGGTCCCCCATCCTGCCCCCCAGTCCCTGCAGCACGGGGGACCACAGAAACCCCCACTGGGAGGGCAGGGAAGTGAAAGGGGGGGTTCTGGGTTTGCCCATCCTCCCTGTGAGGGAACACCACCAGCTCCCCCAGGGATGAGATCCCACAGTGCTGGAGTCACCCCGAGTCCCTGCAGTTCCTGCTGCTGCTCCTGCCAGCCCCTCCTGCTCTTGCTGGAGCTCAGCTGTCCCTCAGCCGAGGGAGTCAGCCACCCAAGGTTTTCCCAGCCTTTGTCCCATCACGAGGGGGAAAACCCCTCTGTGATGCTGCTGTGGGATGGAGCTGATGGGGAGGAGGGGGCTCACCCAGCTCTCTCTTTGCTGCACATTGTCCTCCTGTCAGTCCTCCCTCCCAATTCCCACCAGATCAGTGGCTGAGCTCTGGGTGCTGAGGGCAGGGGGGCCCTGGAGAGGACACCCCCCACCTGCTTTTTGGCAGCACCAAGGAGGATGTGGGGCTGTGGCCATCCCTGGGGCGAGGTGGCCACTGGGGAAGGTGCCAAGCTCGTCTCATCCCTCCATCCAGGCGATGTCCACGTCGGCATGACTGACCGGAACGGGCAGCTGGAGGTGGAGGTGATCCAGGCAAGGGGACTCATCCCAAAGATGGGCTCCAAGTGCATCCCTGGTAGGTGGGCTGGAGAGGGAGGGGTTTGGGATGGAGGGGGATGGACACCATGCCAGGATCATCACAGGATCCTGCTCCCTGTCACTGTTTCTCTGCCGTTCTCCATGGCAGCCACCTATGTGAAGGTTTACCTGCTGGAGAATGGCGTCTGCCTGGCCAAGAAGAAGACCAAGGTGGTGAAGAAAACCTGTGACCCATCATACCAGCAGCCTCTGCTCTTCGAGGAGAGTCCCCAGGGCAAAGTCCTGCAGGTGACAATTCCCTGGCATTTGGGACAGGGAGGGATCACAGAATCGTGGAATGAGTTGAGAGGGACCTTAAAGCTCACCCAATTCCACCCCCTGCCGTGGGCAGGGACACCTTCCAGTAGACCAGGTTGCTCCAATCTGGCTTTGGGTGCTCCCAGGGATGGGGCAGCCACAGCTTCCCTGGCCCCGGGGTGAGGGGGGCAAGGACAGGGCACAGAACCCCAGTGCCCACCCCGCTGTCCTTCACACCTTCCCTACCCCAAGCACGGCAGGTCCTCTCCATCCATCCACGCTGAGCTTGCCAAGATCCCCCAGAATTCCCACCTGGCAGCAACATGACCCCTCCTCTGCCCGCAGGTCATCGTCTGGGGCGATTACGGCCGCATGGACCACAAGTGCTTCATGGGGATGGCCCAGATCATCCTGGAGGAGCTGGATCTCTCCAGCACCGTGGCGGGCTGGTACAAACTCTTCCCCACCTCCTCGCTGGCCGACTCCAGCATCGGACCTCTGACCCGGCGCCTCTCCCAGTCCTCCCTGGAGAGCTCCACCAGCCCCTCCTGCCCGTAGAGGGCAGGGCAGTGGCAGAGAGGAGGGAGAAGGAGACATCCTGACCTACCAAAACTGGTCGTGGAAAGCTGTAAATATCCTTCTTTTTTTTTTTTCCCCTCCTTTTTTTTTTTTGTTTTTAATTTTTAAACCTCCTTCCCCAACCAAACCTGCTCCCCCCCACGCCCGTGTCCCGGGGGATGTTGGAAGAGGGAGCGAGGGGGAAGGAGGAGCAAATAAACCCCCCTTGAGGGCTGCGACTGCCGATGATCCCAGACTGTTCCCACACCTCGTCCCAGCACTGAGTGTCCTGGAGGGCCTCGAGGTTCCCAGTCCTCTGCTGATCCTGGTGAGAGCGGCTTGGGAGCGACGAGGTTCCTTTCCTTCCATTTCCTTTCCCTGCCTCCAAGTTAAAAAGGGAGCTTTCCAAGGGAAAAAAAGAAAAAACAACAAAAAACCCAACGACAAAACTCAGAAAAAAACCCAACTCAGCACTACTTTTGTTTTCCAAGGAATGTAGCATCTTCTCTTATGTAGCTTGCCACGTGCTAACAACACACTCACTGCAATATCCAAGAGACTCCGGATGGACCGGGAACATCTGCCAGTCACGTCTCCTTTGTTTGTTTTCCTGAGCCCTTTTTGGGTGGCCGTTTTTTCCCTTTGGGTTTTTTTCCCCCACCTTTTCTCCCGGTAGCATGTAGCCTGTGACCAGTGCCATTGCCAAAGCAAGAGGGGACAGGGAAAGGTGCACTCGCCTCACCTCGGCGGTCGCTGGTCTTCTCCTCGTCTTTCACCACTGGCCCTGGGCTTGTCCAGCCAAAACGAGACCCAAAAATAAACTCTGTGATGCCTCGCGTGGAAATTCCAGTCGGGAGAAGGCGACCCAGTGGAGAAGGAAGACCAGGATGCTGGGTGATCATCTGCCTCCCAGCCCCTTCCTCCCCTGAGGGCTGGGACATCCTTCAGAAGGTCTGGATGCCTCCTCGGGGTCCTCCAGGTTGGGATGTTCTCTCTGAGGACTGGGATGCCCCCTCGAGGTCTGGAACGATCGCCTTGATGTTGGGACACCCTTCTCAAGGTCTGGAATAGCCTCCTCGAGGCCCAGGAATGCCCACCTTGAAGTTGGGATTCCCTCCTCGAGGCCCAGGAATGCCCACCTTGGTGTTGGGCTGCTTTCCTCGAGGTTTGGGGTGCCCTCCTTGGGGCTGCAATGCTGTCCTTGAGGTCTGGGATGCCCTTCTTAAGGTCTGGGGTGCCCTCCTTGGGGCCAGGATGTCCTCCTCCAGGCTGGGATGCCCTCCCTGGGGTGTGGGCTGTCCTTCTCAGGGGTTGGGATGCCCTCCCTGAGGTGTGGAATGACCTTCTCAGGGGTTGGGATGCTCTTTTTGGGGACGGGATGTCTTCCTTGGGGTCGGGATGTCCTCCTCCATGGTGGGATGTCTTCCTCAGGGGTTGGGATGCTCTCCTCGAGCTCTGGGGTGTCCTCCTCGGGGTTAGGATGCCCTTCTCAAGAGCTGGAACGCCCTCCTTGGGGTGGGGATGCTCCCCTTGAGGTCTGGGATGCCCTCCTGGATACTTGAATTCCAAGCAGGAGCGGAGGGTTTGCCCAACCCTGTTCTCCAGCTCTGGACTTGCTGGTTTGCTACAGGGGAACATCTCAACAGCAGCTTGTTCTGCTCTGGAATTCGGGTGCCGGGGAGGGGACGGGCAAGGGACTCGACGGGTTGAGTTTCTCATCAGGATGAGTGTTTTGGGCTTTTTGTTTGTGTATGTTTTGTTTGTTTTTAAAGCAGCATTTTGGTTCCCTCGGAGGGACCCAGTTCTTGTAGCAAACCCGAGAATCACGGAAGCTTTTTTTGAAGGTGCCTAATGAAATTTGCTGAAAATACTCAGGGGAGACACCACTAGAAACTCTGGTTTCTTCATAAAATAAACCTAATCCAATGACTGTCCTGAAGGATCAGTTCCCAAAAGAGAGGGGGGAAAAACCCAACATGCCAAAAGATGAGCAGTTTGGAGACTGGAAGAGGACAAGAGGTTAATGGGGAATTTTTGCCGACCAGCTGGCTCTGACCTTCAGTCTGTACCACAAACCAACCCACAGCACAGTTGGGATTTTTATACGATTCTTTCATGGCAAAAGAGGATTCCACACTGCACAGAGCACAACAAACCAGCTGGGGCTCTCCTGGGGCCACCGGGAGTGATGAACCAGCTCAGCCACAACAGGACAGAACCAAACCTGAAGGAAAAGACTGTTGGGATGAAGCTGTTCCCTCCACAGACCCCAATCTGGGGGTCCACAAACCCAAACCCTGGGGTCCACAACCCCCAGCCCGGGGGTCCACAGACCCAAACTTGGGGGTTCAAAACCCCAAACTTAAAGGGGTCACAAACCCAAACCCCTGGGGTCCAAAACCCCATATCTGTGGGTTGCCAAACCCAAATCTTGAAGTCCACAAACCCAAATCTTGGGGTCCACAAACCCAAATCTTGGGGTCCACGAACCTAAGGGTTCCCAAACCCAAACCTTGGAGTCCACAAACCCAAACCTGAGGGTTCCCAAACCCAATCCTGGGGGTCAGCAGGACTCCACTATATGGTGACGCCACCAAATTTCAGTGACACCGTGACAAGGACTTTCTGCTGCTGTCGTGACTTTGCCGACTCAGAACCACTGTGGACCTCTGAGAAAGGAGTGGGTCTGGTGCTGCTGGGCTGGGATGGTGGAAGGCTCATCCTGTCCCTTCAGAGAGGAGGAAATGCTCTAGTGGAGCAGCAAGTTTGAGCGCTCGCTGCGATTCCCGAGCTCGTGCTGGATGGTGACGGACAGGAACGTGGGATGTGCTGGATTTGGGGAAGCAGAGCCGGTGCCCTGGGCACTGAAACAGGAACAATGCCTGCTCTGAACACGATGTTCCCTCCAGAGCACGGAGCAGCGGTGCCAGGATGGCGCTGAGCTCCCTCTGCCCAATCTTTGTCCGGGAGGGAAAGCATCCCGAGAGGAAAACCTTCCTGCTCCTCCCGGCTGACACCGTTCCCTTTGGCTTCACCAACTCTGTCTCAAGGGGAGAATGCCCGAGCTGCCCGTGGTGGGCAGAGCATCCCACCCCCTCCCTTCCCAGCACGGAGCTCTCTCTGCATTCCTGCAGAGCTCGCCTGCTCCTCTGCCTGCCAGGAACATCACACGCCCGAGTTCTGACAGGGAACAGAGGCGGGGGAGCAGCAGCAGAACATCCTGACCACGCGCCCGGCCAGAGCCGCGCTGGTTCTGCCCCAGTTAGAGAACACCCTGCTGGAAAAATGCAGGGGGAAGAGCTGCCACCTGGAAGGCACACCTGGCTGTGCCAGGGAACGAGGAGAACCCAAAGGCTTCGGCCTCTTTTTGGATGTGCTGGGGGATGATGGAGAAACTGCTCCCCGGTCCTTCCTCGGGGCTGGATCCGTCTTTGCTGCTCCATGTGGGGCTCATTCCTCCTGCTCCTCGAGGCTGGTGAGGTGGAGCCACCATGCAGTGACTTCAAACACCCATCACTTCCTCACCAGACGGAGCAAAACCCATCAAAACCTTCCCTTCTTCCCTGCCAGTGCCCCCAGGAGCTCCCACTCCCTTCCCTGGGGAAGCACCTGGGGCAGGACCCACCTCATCCTGGTGTGGGAGGACCGGACTGGGGCAGGAGCCTGGACTGTGCCACATTTACACCCCAACATCAGCCCCTTCTGGTCTCTCCCAGCCCCAGAGACCACGGGCCAGACGTTTGTCCTCCTCCAACAACGAGACCAACAATGCCAAGACACCCCATTGCTTTCTACAGGACACACCAGAAATCCAAAACTCAGCCCCGTGGGAAATTAAGTCTATCCAGGACAAAGCAGGAGCTTCTGCACTGCAGAAGTGCTTTTTTTTGCTGGGGGAATATTTTGTTGCCAAGGGCATTTTGTATGTACAATGTGATTTGCAAGAGGTGGCTGCCTCGGGATTATGGGTTAGATTATTTCCTCTCCCTTCCATCGGGACAGGAAAGTCAAACCCCTGGATTTAGCAGATATTTCCCCCCTAGAAAGAGGAATTAATAGGAAGTTAAATGAGCTTTGCAGGCTGTTTTCCACCCAGCCCCCAGCAGTGAGGAGCAGCCCCCACCTGACACAGAGCTCACCGAGGCACTGACGGTGCTGCTGGGGCTGCAATCACAGCCCCCAGCCTGAGTCACAAGGATGGATTTTACCAAAATAGCCTTCAAATGATACTTAAACAGCCCATCAAGGCTAATAAAAGTCACAGCCACGCAGCAAAGCACAGAAAACACCCCGTGATTCCAGGCCTGAGTTATCCCTGGCTTTTCTACCAGCCTGGAACGGGCTGAATTTGCCAAAGTTGAGTGAAAATTCTCTGGGGCAGGAGGAGCTGGGCTTGGTCAGAAATCACCTCTTCTCTCACCATGGCGTGTTGAAAACATGGGAGAGGAGGCTTAAGTGGAGCTTTCCTGATACCCAGTGGGATACAGAAACATTCCCAGGAAGCAGAAAACTCAACCTACTGCCAGAGAGCACCTGAGATGGTGGGAAGAATTCCCTCCACCTCTGCCAGCCTTTTCTCCAGAAGCTGTTCCAGATGCAGCTTTTGGATAGGAATCCAAGAGCAGGAATTCCTCAGGAGTGGGGTCAGGATTCCCTTTGCTGACAGGGCATCTCTCCTGTGACACGGTGGCTCAAGCAGAGATGGGACATGGGAAGTCCAGCCTGGACTGTGTGAGAGGAGAAGTCCCATTTCACACCTTGGCTGCTTTCCCTGGGCTCCCAAAGCCCCAACCAGAACAGTCCAAGGGTCTTTACTGATACAAAACAACGCCTAAAATCAGCACCAGTGATGTTTTTCCAGGCAGAAAGGATCCACCTTCGCTCCGGATTGATGGGAAATGCTCGGACAATGCACATCTCTCAACTTCCCAAAGTGTGGAATTGCCCACTGAGCTGCAAAACTGTCCAGCCCAAGGGACAGTGTCCCAGCCCCTTTTGTCTCTCTGGCTGAACCCAAAGCCTGGCTGTGTTTGGCATCGTGCATGGAAGGAGATGTGCAGAGCTCTCCCTGCTTTCCTGGGGGATTTCCTGCCTGAATCACCTGCAGCAACAGCAGGGATTGTATCCCAGTGTGCCAAAGGCATGGTGGCCCTTCCACTGCTCCTCTAGCAAAGCTGCTCCAACTGGAAATCTTCCTTCTGCTCCACAGAATCCAGGAATGGTTTAGTTTGGAAGGGACCTCGAAGGGCAACTGATTCCACCCCCCTGCCATGGGCAGGGACACCTTCCACCAGCCCAGGTTGCTCCAAGCCCTGTCCAACCTGGCCTTGG
>JAWMRC010000059.1:4068432-4088257 GCA_035584755.1 Thripadectes ignobilis | reverse complement strand
CCATGGGCAGGGACACCTTCCACCAGCCCAGGTTGCTCCAAGCCCTGTCCAACCTGGCCTTGGACCCTTCCAGGGATGGGGCAGGATTTCTTTTTCACAGAGAAACCCCCCCCAGCCCTTGGCTGGTTGTTAGAGGTGCAAGAATCACGTTTAGGAGCTAAAAAGAAAGTTGAAAAGCTGCAGGAGGGACTGGTTATGGAAAAGGAATAAAAAGCATCTGCAATAGCATGGTTGGAATTTTGGGATGAAGATGCTCCTGCTCACCTGAACCCACCTGGTTCTTTGGGAGAAGAAAGTAGGGTTTAAAACAGACCTGGAAGAACGTCCAGCAAAGGGCCCAAGTGTTTGTGTCGCTGTCTGAGGAGCTGCCACAGTTGGAGCCCCACCACCCACCTTGGACACCAGGACAGGGCAGGGGCAGCAGGCTGGGGCAGAGACCCCAGGAGTGCAGGAGGAACCAGCGTGGCCCCACAGCTGCCCCAGGGCCAGGAGCTGCTGTGCCCCCCGTGCCCGCTGGAGCTCCCGTTGTTGCTATACCTCATCCTTTTGATTTCCCCCCCCCACCCTCCTTCCCCTCTCCTTTCTCATTTAAGACCCAGAGCTTGTGCACTCGACCACATTCAGGTTCTTTTTTGTTGTACCTGTGCAATGAAGAGCAATCCACGACCCGGGCTGTGCATCCTCCTGCTCCCACCCTCTGCTTCCTTTGGCACCTGCACTATGGATTGCTGAGCTCAAGGCAAGGGAAGCACGAACCTGGCGGGCTCTCTGGGGGGAGGGATGGTTTGGGGGGCCCCCTCTGAGCCCCCCTTTCATCCCTCCTGTTAAACAGCCCCCCAAGGGCTCCCCTGAGCCCCCCAAGCCCCTGCCAGGGGCTCCATGCCACGAGCCAAGGCCAGCTCTGCTCCCAAACGCCTCCCAAAGCACGGATGGAGAGGGAGCCTCTGGAGGGGCAGGGAGGGGGTCCTGGAGCCCTGATCCCATCCCCTGACACGTGTGAACACCCCCATCCCAGCGCTCCCCAAAAGAAGGGGATTTTGGTCCTGATGCAGTGAGAAGGGGAAGCAATTCCTGAGGTGTGGAAGGAGCAGCTCCCCCTCCCCGTGCCCACCTGGCCAGGGCCCCTGGCAGCGGGTGCCCCGTGAATGTCAAGAGCACTTTGAAGTTGGTGGCCTTGTTTTTTCTTAAAGGGCTTGATTTTTGTTCCTGCAGTTCAATGGAATAACATCCCCCCCCCTTCTTCACGCCATCCCACCTCCAAACCACCGCTCCGAGAGAGCACCTGGATCGTGGAAGAAACTACCCAGGACTCCAGAATCTGTCATTAATCTCCAAAGTTTATACCTCAGAGAGAAAAACACGGCTTAGGAGCAGCTCTGGGGGAAGCAGCAGCCTCCAGGCTGGAAGGTTATCCCTGAATTGGGTTCTTAACAACACCAGGGGAATCAAACCCAAAGGAGCACGTGGAGAAAAAGCACCCGTGAGGTTTTTAGGGAAGTTTGGAAAGGCTCATCCTATCCAAAAATTCCGAGTTTGTGCTCCCAGCTGAGGCACCCTGAGGGATTTTCTCTCTAACTAACAAATCTATGCCTTTAAACTGTGTCAACCCCCCCACCTTGAAAAGTCTGAGGGGGCATAAAAGAATCCAAAATTGTTCCAGGTAGGATGAGGGATGAGATCATTCAAGGCAAGGAGATGCACCCAGAGCTCAGGCAGTCCTTGCAATGCCAGCCCTTCCCCTGGCACTGGAGCTAAAAGGGGTAATTGTGACAGGGGTGCAGCTCCAAGGGATGCAACCACACAAGGACACACAATTCTTCCCATTTTCCAGCCTGAAGTCCCCTCCCCGAAATTGCATTTAAGGATTACCTGAACCGAGAGAGCCCCAGGAGGCTGGGAAGGTGTCAGAGCCCAATTAGCCACGAGTTAATTGCTACTGAATGAGGTGACAGGAATGTCACCATCACACCAGAGCATCCCTTGCCTGAGGGGAAAGGAGAGTCAGGAGAACTCACAGGACTGACACACTCACCTTGGATACCTTTGGATTTCGGGAGCCAGGATGGAACCCGTGGGAGAACCCCCCTGGCTCCTCCACCCCCACTCCTGTGTCGTGATAAACTTGGTTTGATGACAGATTCCTCCTATTGTACAACTCCACCTTACAAAAATCCCCACAGAGGGAGAACTGGAGGCTCCTTCGAGCCCCAGTTCCACGTCCAAGACAAGGGGATGGGCTTGTGATGGATCCTTGAGAGCGGGAATAGATTTCAAACAAGCAAATGGCAATTTTCTACCTGTGTTCTGTAACGTTTTCTATGTGTGTGGTCTTTCTTAATGTCAAACTCTTGTATTTTTGTGGTTTCTATATGCAGCAGGACTGATGGCTGTGAGGGTGCACGCTGTTTTGTAAAATATTCCTAGCCAGTTTTCCCCAGAGAAAGAGGGGAAAACCTGAATTATTCACATTTTCATTGGCTTGTACCTGCATGTACAGTATTGGGGCAGCAAGTGGAGATGATTAAAGCCAGCTTGAAAACTTTCTTCTGTGCTTGAGTCGAGCTTTTCAAAACATCCAGCCCCAAGAAGTCACCCAACAGATACATTGGGGAGGAGGGGAGAGGAGCAAACTCTTCCCTTTTTTTTTTTCTGGAAAAAGCAGGTTTTGACTTAAGGAAAGAAATACCGTAATTAACATGCAGAGAAGCATCAGCTCAAGGCTCCCCCAAGGAGCTGAGCTCTCCCTGCAGCTGCACAGCCACCCACAAACCTTCCAGGCTGTGCCTCAGGTGACTCCCAAATCCCACCCAGCCTTCCCTAAGGATGGGATGGGATTTGGACAAGGGATGGAGGGACAGGGCATGGGGGAATGGACCCCAAAGCAGAGTCTCTTTTATATAAAGTGGCAACTGACCTGATTGTGCCTGGGCTGAGCCCTGTTCTCAGAGAGCTGGCAGCCCTCACTCCCTGCCATTTGGGACACTCTGGAATTGGGCTGTTTTGGATGAAAACACCCCAAATCCCCCCAGCTGGAGTGAACAACTCACCCTGAGACCAGCCCTGAACAGAGCCTGCCACGTGCTGCTTAAAGACCCGAGGAGGCAAGTGGAGATTTCACTGCAGTCTTTTATTTGGGAATTTACATATCCACAGGAGAAAGCAGACCACGAGTCTGACCTCTTGCTCACGCTGATGACTTGAAGCAGTTTGTGTTCTACTGGAGATGAGAAAAGAAACCTGCCTAAGATTAAAATGTCCAAAGCGAGCCAGGAAAGGGTACTGGGATTACACAGGAACAACAACAACAACAAAAAAATATGAAAAAAGTATAAATTAGGATGTCGTAGTCATTTTAAAAGTGTAAGAAAACTTGCAGTGGGCTCTCAGCCCTGGATAAGTTAACTCTCAGTTAGATTGTTAAAAGTTAAATACATCAAATACCAACATCAGACAGAAAAGCCACTCTGAAGTGCAAGTTTCACATTCCATCGGCTTTGCCCCCGCACCGGGCGAGAATCCTGCTTGCTCAGGGGGGGAGGGAGGGGGGTCTTCCCAAGGACTTTGGTTCCAATGAGGGTCAGAGAGCCTCAGCTCTGGAGAACTCCGCTCAAGGGAGGAGGTAGCAAGGCTTGCTTGCCCCTGGGCTTGGGTTAAATCCAGTTCCTCAGCACCAGACAAGGTTTCCCACCCCTCTACTAACCCAAATCTACTAATACTGGAGTTGAAGTGACAAGGCCTGGCTTTAGCAGGCAGAACAAAGTCGAGATTTCCCAGCCCCACCTCTGCCCAGGTGCCCAGCAGGACATCAAGTGCTACCCAGAAGCATTGGTGGAGGTTTGTGCAAGGAGGGGGATCCACCCCAAAGTGTGCATTGACTGTGCTAAGGACAGGGGAGCTCATGTTCTGGTCACTGAGGTTTCACCGTGTCTGACAGTGAAAAGGCAGAGATGGGTCTCAAGGATGGAAGGGTCCGGGCTGGGCAGCCCCAAAGAAAAACCCTGAATGTCTCATGGAGCAGGTTTGAAGAACAGAACAGAAGGCAGAAATGGTCACAACGCGAGGGCTCATTTCCACATGGGAGAGCTGAGGGACTGATTGCTGCCCTGGGCTCCTCCTCCACCCATGGACTGTCCATAGCCCATCATCCCATTGGCTCCATAGAAGTTCATCCCAGCCATCTGCTGGGTCATCTGCAAAGAGAGGAGACAGGTCAGGGCTGTGTCCTGGGCACTGCCAGCCCAAGGCAGCCAGGGGTGGAACTCTGGCCCCACAACACATTTCAGGCTTCAGCACAAGTTCTTCTAAAGAGGGAAGGTGAGCAGGACTCTGGCTCCCAGGCAGCAGAGGCACATTAAAGCTGTGCCAGGGGAGGTTTAGCTTGGGCATCAGGAGGAATTTCTGCATGGAAAGGGTTGCCCAGGGAGGTTTGGAGCCCCCACCCCTGGAGGTGTCCAAGGAAGGACTGGATGTGGCGCTCGGTGCTCTAGGCTGGGGGACAAGGTGGGCAATGGGCACAGGGTGGGTTCCCTGGGCTGGGAGGCCTTTCTCAGCCTCAGCAATCCTGGGATTCCCAGATGTGCCCCAGTCCCCCCTCTCCCAGATGTGCCATCCTCTCCCGGCTGCACAAGTCCAGCTGAGCTGATGCCACCCCGCTGTCTGCTCTCCCCCTGCCCTGCAGCCCCAGCCCCCCCCAGGAGAGCTGTCCAGGTGACATGCCAGGCTGTGCCCCTGCCCTGGCTCACCTGGGCGATGTTCCACTGCAGCTGCTGTGCCGGCTGTACCCCGTACACGGGCTGGGGCACCGCCGCCATCCCGGCCACGTACCCGCCCTGCTGGGCGCCCAGCATCCCGTTGGGCACGCCGAGCACGGCCGCCTGCACGTTGCCCACGTATCCTGCCGGGATGGCCATGGGTGCCACCATCCCCGTGGCCCCAGGCTGGGCCACCATGCCCACGGACGGGGCCATCAAGCCCCCCATCATGCTGCTGGAGGGGGTCACTGCCGGGAAGGCGGGATACGCCGCTGCGGGATACGCCATCTGAGCCGGGGCCATGAACATCGCTCCTGGGGAGAGGCAGGAAGAGCTGCTGGTCCTTGGCAGGGCTGCAATGGGGACCTTCCCCGGCACAACCAGCCCACATGTGGCTGTGGATCCACGCTCAGCAGCTCCTGGGGCTGCTCAGAGATCCCAAGGGAGCTGGAGAGGGGCTTTGGAAAGGGGCATGTGGTGACAGGAGGCAGGGAATGGCTTCCCGCTGCCAGAGGGCAGGGTTAGGTGGGATATTGGGAAGGAATTCCTCCCTGGGAGGGTGGGCAGGCCCTGGCACAGGTTTACCCAGGGAAGCTGTGGCTGCCTCATCCCTGGAAGTGTCCAAGGTCATGTTGGTGCAACCTGGGCTAGTGGGAGGTGTCCCTGCCCATGGCAAGGGGGAAAACAGGGTGAGCTTTAAGGTCCCTCCCACCCCAAACCATTCTGGGATTCTCAAGGACCACCTACATTCCCAGATCTCTGCCAGCTTCCAGGACACCCTCCACCCCAACTGTGTTTTCCAGGGACCAGCTCAGCCCTGTGGTACCTTGGGCAGGCAGCTGAGGGGTTTGGGAGCCATACAAGGAGAGGATGGAGTCCTTGGAGAGCTGTTTCTTCCCCACTTCGTCCCCTTTGCCTCCTGGCTCAGGGAACAGGTTCAGGTTTTCGGGCACAGAACCGGCACTCCCAGAGGTCGGCATAGAGCCAATGACCTGAGACAGAGGCAGGATTAGTGCAACATCTGTATCCAGCACCAGGGAGGGCACCAGGGAGGGCACCATCTCAGCCCAGCAGCTCTCCACAGGGACACGTGGTAGGACAAGGGGTGATGGCTTTAACATGAAAGAGGGCAAATTTAGATTAAGAAGGATATTTTAGGAATTAATTTCAATCCCTGGAAGTGCTCGAGGTCAGGTTGAACAGGGTTTGGAGCAACTGGAAGATGTCCCTGCTCACTGCAAGGACTAGATGGCCTTTAAGGTCCCTTCCAACCCAAATTATGCCATGGTTCTATGACCTAACCAAGCTCTGCCAAGCACCACCATTCCCTGCTCACCTTCCTGGAGTCTGTGCTTGATCCCATGGATGCAAAGAGGTCAAGGTCCTTCTCCAAGCTGCTGGGCCTGCCATTGGTGACAGGGGTGGTCACAGGAGCATCTGGGAGAGATGGAGCTGTGGTGGGTGTTCCCACACTGGGCTGGGGGCACCTCCTCACCAATGTGCCACCCCACCCAGTGCCCTGACCCACACTGCCACTTCAGGGGCACAGGGGGAACTGGAGCAGGACTCAGGAAGTGTGTCCTATTAACCCCAGAGCCTCAGTGTGAGCCCCAGGAGACCACAGAGCTGCTCCTCTATCACTTCAGGCACAAAACTGCTCCAGCATAAAGGAAAACACATGGAAAACTCTTCCTGCTGCAGCACTGAGGGCTCTGCCTGGGCTGCTCTGGAGCACTTCAAGCAGAACACTCCAGTATTCCTATTGTTCACCTGACAGGGAAAATCAGCACTAAAAGCCCATCAAATTCACCAGATGGTCTATCAAGTGTCTCAAATGAGGGCAATAGGGCTGGAAAGGCTCTTACCAAGTCCCAGCAAGTCCATTACTGGCTCAGATTTAGGAGAACTTTTTCTAGACTGCTGCATTTCGTCTTTCTTTTGAGGCTGGGGGGAAAAGAACACCACAGGTCTTGATCACATTTTGAGTTTACTTTGGTAGGTCAGAGGCTTTCAGGAGATTAACCCTTAAAATCCTTTTCCTTTTTTTCAGTGGGCTTAAGCCAAAGAAGTGGAAAATGAAAGTGAAATTGTCTTTGCTCATCCAAAAGGAGAATTTCAGAGTGAATTTTACAGAGCTGTTTTATTGCCCCAATAGGTCAGAGCCCACTGTCAAATTCAAGCAGGCTCTAAACCAGGGAAAAGGAGCTGCTCAGGCTGGAAAACTAAGGAGGGAATAGCTGGATTCCAATCTGCTCTGCAGTGCAAGGCAGAGCACATCTGCTTAATATCTGGGTGAGCAGAGGAAAACAAGCTCCCACCACCAGAGTGACTCAAAGCACCCACTGCTGT
Organism: Thripadectes ignobilis; assembly: GCA_035584755.1. Taxonomy (NCBI): domain Eukaryota; kingdom Metazoa; phylum Chordata; class Aves; order Passeriformes; family Furnariidae; genus Thripadectes; species Thripadectes ignobilis. The sequence continues at coordinate 4,081,157 of JAWMRC010000059.1, read as the reverse complement.
GACTGAGGCCAGAAAAATGCTCCCAGAGCAGGCTGGATCCCTCTGCTCTGCCTGAGGTGTCTGCACAGCAGAGCCACGACCAGTCCCTTCTGCTCTTACCATTTTCACCTTCTCAAAGATGATGGGTTCCAGTTTTCTTTCTGATACAGGCTCGTTACTCCTTTTCCATTTGTCATCCTTTTCTTTCTGGAAGGAAAAATGCACTGATGAGGGTCAAAGCTCATCCAAGAGATGGTTCATACATGATGCTGTCACTGCTCAAAACCCCTCAGATGCAGCTGAAGAGCTGTATTTGGGCTAAAGATTTGCATCTGTCCTGCTCTGAGCCAGAACTGGACAAGACCCTGCTCGGTCACCTCCAGTTTAAACTCTCCCCCCACGACTGAGTGCAACCAGCCCGGAGCAGGGATTAGCAACTAAACCAGGGACTATTTAAACAGCACTGTCACACAGGCACTCCTCACTCCCAAGACAGGCAGACCCACACTCACACCTTCACACCCACTCAGGGAGTGCTCAGAGACTGACCCTGAAGGCATTGATGTCGATGCTTCTGTCCATGTATTTCTTCTTCTCGTATTTATCCCGGATGAAACTCTCCACGGCTCTGCAGCAGCTCGTTAAAGACAAATGAGGCCAGAATAGCAGCCTTACATAGCATTATTTGACATGTAGGTACAAGGTACAGGCTGTAACTAAACTAATGACTGTTTAAAGAGCATTTCCAGCAGTAACTTTCTTAAAATAATTTAGTGTTGGATCCAAACTCCTTTCGCTGCTCGATTTTTGCCCTTGGGTTATTCCAAACATGACAGTGCTATAAAAGGTACATTAAACCAGGGCTTAGATTCTCAGGGTGTTTTCTCCACTGTTATATTTACTCCATGTCATTTGCACAGATTACAGTGGCCAGAGCTCCATCCTGCACACAAAAAAGCACCTCTGGCACTAATTTAAGACAAGAAGAGATGGTGGAGAGGTGCTCCTGTGGGGTTTTTTAGGGAAGTTCCCAGAAGCATTAAACCTTTTTATCATAAAACCCCAGAATGGGTCGGGTTGGAAAGGACCTTAAAGCCCACCCAGTCCCACCCTCTTAGACACCTTCCTGTATCCCAGGGTGCTCCAACCTGGCCTTGGACATTCCCAGGGATGGGGCAGCCACAACTGTCCTGTGCCAGGGCCTGCCCACCCTCACAGGGAAGGATTTCTCCCTAAGATCCCACCTAACCCTCCCTCTGGCAGTGGGAAGCCATTCCCTGTATCCTGGCACTCCAGGCCCTTGTCCAAAGTCCCTTCCCTTCTTTCTTGTGGCTCCTTCAGGCACTCAAGGCCACAATTAGGTCTCCACTGAGCCTTTTGAACACTCAGCACTTTTGAAAGCCAACCCTCCTACTTCCCACAGCTCTAAAGTCTGGAATAGCTTCATGTGGTGACACTGGTGTCCCAGTTCTCCACCCTCAGAGCTCAGCACCAATCCTTCCCCCTCCCTGCTCCATGGCCAGGCTCAGAGGGAGCTCAGGGGGCTCATCTCAGAGCCCAAGCTCCTGTTCAGCTCCAAAGCTCCAGGGTGAAGGGGCTCCATGAGTCTCCCTGAAGGAAGGATGCTGGTCTGTTTGAGGTCTCCTGAAGTTCTCAGGCAGGAAGGCTTCATAGAGACGGTTTGCTTTGCCATTGCCCATCTCCTGCACACACTGCAAGGCAAAAAGAGTCCCTGGGGTGGTGCTTGCACAGACACCAAGGCTCTCACACACAGCCCTGACAGCTCCAGGCTGCTGTGGAATTCTGAGGTCTGTCTGCACCCAAAGCCACTCTTCACCTGCCAGGGGGATCCTGAGGTGGCTGCTACAACCCCCTCCTGCACAATTAGCCAATTCCAAGCACCACAGCAGAGGCTTTAGTGAAAGGCAAGGTAAATATCACATTAGCAAGCCAGAGCCTCCCTGGAAATGGAGGATGTGAGTCCTGGAAACCTCAAGGAGAGGAGGTGGGAGCAGCTCCACAGCAGCAGCCTCTGGCAGTTTAACAGAACCTGCAGCTCCTTTGCCTTTCCCCTCTGATGTTTGCTGAGCTTAAAAAGGTGACATTTGCCCTGCCAACACAACCAAGCTGGGTACCTTCTTCCTGCTGCACTTCCCCCATCTTTGGGCTCCTGGGGCTTTGTTTCACCTCCCAGCTTCCTGAAGCCCCACTGTGTTCACCCCACCCTCGTTACCTGGATCTGTTCTTGTGTCCACTGGTCGAGGTTGACAGATTTGACCCTGGATATGTGCACTCCCAGGTTCCTGTGGATGCCAGCACAGCGGATACAGATGAACACGCCGATGTTCCACGAGGCCCATCGTGGCCCTGCAAAGACACACGAGTGTTTGCCACCAGCTCAACCCAGGCTTGCCTTGAGCAGCTCAGAAACTGTACCAAGTGAACTGGGACTGAGGTGTTTGCATGGCCCTCCACATTAGAAATTGGAATTAGACAGCAGCAGGATGTTGAAATCACTCTGCTCGGAGATTTATTGCCTCCCTCTTCCATCGACACAAAACAAACAATGCTAAGAGGAAGAGGGAAGAAAACAACACCACAACCCCCTGAGTTCTGCTTACACAGATGCAACAGTCATTTCAACATAAGTCTCTGCTCCTGCTTTTCCCCCTTCTTTCTCAGATAACCTCACTGCAGTGGGATGAGCTCCAGAACATTCCCTACTGCTGTAGGAATAGCAGCAAAGAGTCCTCAGCATGGGAGCTGCACCACCAAATCTCCTTGGTCTTATGCAGGAAGGCCCAGCTGAGCCAGGAGAGCAGCTCCAAGCCCAGGATTTGGCCCCCCAAAACGTGGAGCCCCGGGCTGCAATCCCAGCACAAGACACTTGATCAGTTCACTGCACAGTTTCCAGAGCTCCACGAGTGGAATTCCCATTCCCAGCAGGTTCCCAGTTTGCATGCAGCTGGGGCAGGCACGAGAGCTCCAAGGTGGGGATGGGACATCATGCCAGGGGAAAAGAAAAACCACAAGGGGAAGATGAACAAGCTCAGAGTTCCTCCCTGCACCCAGGATGCCAGCAGAGCATTACCCAGGGGGTCACAGCCCCTCTCCCAGCCAGGACCAGCCCCTCAGTCCTGCTGAAGGAAGAGCAGCTTTGGAAGGAGTGTTTTAAAACTCCTTTTTTCCAAACTAACCCCCCTGGCTGGAGCTTCCAGGCAGCCCCACTTTGGGTGCCCAGCTGCCACCACGGGCTGGGTGTCACCATGCACAGGGAAGTGACCCAAGTGAAGCCACAGCCTGACTTAGGGACCTGAGAGCCCCCAATAAGCTGTGCCAGCCCCTTTTCCAGGCATTATTGCAGATGGAGAGTTATCCTGCCTCGTCTTGCCACTGCTAAAATAGCAAAGCCTAAAGCTAATGAGAGTGAGGTGGGAGGGGGAAGAGGGGGAAAGTGTAATTTCAAAGCCCTAAAAAAGCAGTGCTGTATTTGAGTCTCCAGATATGCAGTAACAGTTTAACTCCTATTTATGGGGAAAGTCTGGAGTATCCTGAGGGATTTGGAGCTGTTAATGTGAGCTGTGGCTCACAGAGCCTTCCAGGACAACCCCTAACTTACCTCCAGGACCTGTTCCAGGGAACTCATGACTTTAAAAAAGGTTTTATTATTAAGTCTTCTGGCCTTCCCTGCCATTACTTGCTGCTTTTTCACTCAGGAGTGGCCCCTGAGAACAATATTAATTTCATGGAGCTGATGAATTCACTGCCTGGTATAGGAACAGCTCCTGGTAAAGACCTGATTAAAGACACCCCCTTGTTCATTTATTATACCCACCAAAATGTAGGATTGACTCAATCAGGGCAAAATCCATAACTACAGCATGTCAAAAAGTAAGGAATTGGAATACAAGCCTTGGGCAGTGTCAGCCAGGACCCCTCAAGGGGTTCACACATGGCACTCTCTCCCAGCTACACCTCGAGGGCTATAACGTGAGACCGTGGGCAGGATTAAGCACGAGCTTCAAGGTTAGATTTAAACTCTGGATATATTTAGCCTTTATAGGACTAAAAGGATTAATAGGCAGATACTACAGCCAGGCTGGAGTAATCAGCTCACTGTTGTCACATGGACCAGCTCAAGCCACCACAACCTCCCACCCCACGATGCCACCACGAGCATGACTCAGGGGTGCCGTGTCACCCTCCCACTTCGGGGTCACCTCAGTGTCACCTCAGGGCTGATGCAGGTCTGGAACAGCGAGGCCTGAGCTCAGGACTTGCAGCTGCACTCCTAAAGCCCAGCTCTGGGGGACCCCAGGGTGAAGGAGCCTGGTTCTGCCAGGGAATATTTCCAACAAATTAATACACAGGCTTTCCCAAATCCTCCCAGCAGCCAGCAGGTGCTTTGGCAATAAACACATTACACAACCAGGGGGTTGCTCCTCACTGCTGAGGTTCCAGCTGGGGTGTCCTTGCAGGGCCAGGAGGTGCCACAAGGAAGCCTCCAAATCTGTGGATTGCAGGAAGCTGGGGCTGTGGGGTTGTTCATACCAGAGCTCAGCCTGCCCTCTGCCACGGGGGTGACTCTAAAGCCACACACCAGGGTGTTTGGGTGGCTTTTAAAGCACTGCCCAGGTCTGCAGCCACCCCAGAGACCCTGGTTGGGTCAGCTCTGATGCCACATGCTCAAACACACTCTCACTGCACCTCCAGCTTGAGCTAAACCAACATTTCAACCTTTATATTTCTTACAAAGCCCTTGTTTCGTGCCCCAGAGGGAGGGTTTGATGCAGATGTCAACAACCTCCCACTTCCCTCTTTGGAGGAGCTGCCACCAAAACATCTCCTGGGGAAGGGCCCAGCTCAGATCGGGCTGGGCAGAGCTTTGAGAGGGATTTCCCCCCAGTTTCACATCTGTTTTCAAGGTGACAGACTTGAGAAAGCCCCAGGTGGGATTTACAGCTGGGAGTTCCATCCCATGCTGCAGCATTTGACACCCCAAAACCACCACCAAGCCAAGGCTGGGCAGAAACTTCAGGCTGAAGTCAAGGGGAAAGTTGTTGAGAGAAAACCGGTTTTGTAGCAGTAAATAAGGACAGAGCAGCATTAATGAGCACTGCCAGAGCTGCCCCGCAGCACTATCACCCTTTGCAGCCCTGGGGCACACCCTGACACTCACCACTAAGTGCTCACAGTGACCCTCCAGGGTCAGGGGATCGTGGATTTATCTCCAGGAGGTTTGAGGACACGGTAACAGAAAGTTTTACCTTGTTAAACCACTAGAAAGAAACATTAAAGAAATTGCTCCTCACGGGAATACTCTGGTTAATGCTCCAAAAACAGTTCCCCTGAGGCTGAGCATCCTCAGAGCCACCAGAGCTTAAGGGTGAAACAGAACTCCCTTCTCACCTGGAAAACTGGGAATTTGCTCCAGTGACAACCAGTACCAGCCATTCCTGGTGCTGCCATCACTCGTGTTGCAGCATCAGGGCTGATTTTACCAGCCAAGGAAAACAAGTCTCTTGGCAGGAACCCAGCTGGGCAAAGCTCATCCTGATGTTTGCCCCCCTGTGCCTCACCTCTCACCTGCCCAAACCCTTCCTGAATTCAAGAAAACAAGTTTTGAGGTTGAATCCCAAGAGGTTTCAAAGCCCAGCCTGGGATCCATCCCCAGCCTGGCAGTGGCTGCAGGGAGATCAGGAGCTTAGAAGCATCCCTTGCTCTGCCACTTCTGACTCCACAAAGCTGCACTGAATCCCTGAGTGGATTCCTGAGGGAGGATGCACCATCCAGAGGCTCAGCCAGTGCTCCAGGAGACACTTCCACAGCCTGTTTTATATCCCAGCCTGTCAAAATAAACACCACATACCAGGCTGGTCAGAGCAGCTCCAGCTCCCATCTAAGTCATTAATGCCACAAGGGCTGCTGAATGATCTGAATTACTGAAAAGGCTCCCAATTCCCTCTAAAACCCCAGCAGAGCCCGAGGAGCCCACTTCAAAATGAGTCACTTGCTCTGAGTTCACACCCCTGAGTGGTTTTAATTGAGAAATCCTAAAGGGATTCACTCCTCACCCTTTATTCAGGCCCTACATTTTGGCTCAGGCTCCTCCTGCAACTTTCTGCAATAATAACCCTCCAGAAGGCATTTAAAAATAAAACAGAAGTTGGCTGCAGAAAGAGGGGGGGGGGTCAGGAAAAAATAGCTGCTTTCATGGGCAGGAAGGAGAGAGCATCACTATTCAGGGCCTAATGAAATATTCCAAGGGCAAACAATCCCTGCCTGGGAGCACCCAGAAGTCCCAGGAAAATGAGCCTGCTCACTGATCCCACCCACACTGCCCCATGTGCTGGGATACAGCAGCTCCCAGGCACTCCCTGGGCAAAGGGATTTGGGAAATTCTCCCTGGAGCAGGATAACCCCTGGGAGGTGGAAATTCTCCCACTGGGATGTGGAGAGCCCACACTGAAAAGGCCCCGTTTTTGCAGAGCCAAAAGAGGAAATAACCCAGGATCCAAGAGCTTCCTTTGCCTTGTGGTTTCCTTGCTCTGGAAGGAGATTGCTCAAGGGCTCACTGGCTGTGCTGCCCCAAAGGAGCTGGGACAGAGCCTGTCCTGCAAAACCACTTCCTCTGCTCTTGGCTGGAAGGCTCTGTCCTGCAGCCCAGTGTTCCAGGAGCTTGGGGGAAGGAGGGAAGCTCTAAAAATCCCAATTAAACTCAGACTCAAGACCCCTAAATGGTGCTGGGACACAGGAGATTCTGGGTTGGAAAGGACCCAGGAGGATCATTGAGTCCAACCCTTCAGAGACTGGCTCAAACCCACAGCCTTGGTGCTCCTTAAGCACCATTTCCCAACCAACTGAGCATAACTCAGGTTGTGTTAGTTATTAGCAGGGGTTAATTACAGGTTAATTACTGACCTGAGCATGGCTCCTGCTGCAGGGGTCATGGGTCCAGCTCAGATTTCTCACCAATACCTGTTGCAGCCCCAGATTTACCCCTGGAGCTTTCAGGAATCCAGGGAAAGAGGGATGTATAAGACACCTTGGGAGGGATCAAATGGTGTAAAAATCCTATTTTACACCACCAGAATTCAACTCAGTGCCCGTGTGACCTTCCATCCTGCTGCTCTTCACAGGTGCCTTTGGGCACAGGGCTGCTGTTTGCCCACCACCTGATTTTTTTGCATTTCATGGAAATTCAGGTCTCCCTGAAACCTCCAAGCCCTGGTGTGTCAAAAACTCAACTTTAGGCCACCCTTTGAAACAAAAAAAGAGCTGTTTGGGGTTTTTTTCTTTGTCCTTTCTTCCCCCCTCAGTAATTACAGGCCTTAACCACTCTTTGCAGGAGAAAGGAAGAGCCAGAAGCATCTCCAGGGCTTGGCAATATTCCTTCCAGCAGTTTCCAGCTCGGCCTTAACAACCTTCTTGGTGTTTTGGCAGCCAGGCCACTCTGCTTCCCCAGACCATGAAGCCAAGCCCCACCAAGCTGGTGCTGGTTCTTCTCAGAACAAGCTTTAAATCCTGCAGTTTGCTCAAAATTCCCAATATTTGAGGGCCCCGTGGCTCTGAAGGCAGAATTGGTGCAGCTTTTAGAGCAGACCTTATCAGTGTTACCATCTTGTGCTTTGAAGGGCTGTGGTGAGACCAGCAGAGATGAGGGAGGTGGAGGAGAGGAAGAGATGCTGTGAACAGCAGGGTGGGTCCTTCCTGCTGCTGGGGAAGGTGATGGTCATGCCTTGAGAACAATCAGCTGGGAAAGGGACAATTTCAAGCTCTGATATGACAGGAATCCGTGCAAGAAGACTGGGTGACGTCACCAATATTGATGACACAGACTAAAAATACATCTGGAAAGTCAGTCCATGTATTTACTGGATCATTTTTAAGCAAAACTACACACCAGTGAGCCCTAGAAGCTGCAGACTCCAAGGAGGCCTGAATTTCCATGAATTACATCAAATTTAAGTAGAAGGCAAACACCATCCCCCTGCCCAAAGGCACCTGTGAACAGCAGCAGGGTGGATGCTCTCCTAACACCACTAAGTTGAATTTTGATGGTAGAAAATAGAATTCAATCCCTTACAAGATGCTTTTAACTCATCACTTCATACTAAAAAGATTCAGGCTCTATTTTCCAATCTCATTTCACCTGTGGAGCTTTCAGAAGTCACCAAGTCCCTAAAACAGCCCTGAAAAGGGGAAGGAGTGGCAGGTCCTGGGTCACTTTTTTGCTTGATTGAGAATCTCCTTGATATCTGGAGCTAAACATGGACTATTTTTCACTATCACTTGACATTCCTGAGGAAAAAGCATAGCCTGGCTAGTAGGAATGACAAGTTTTGCCAAAAATAGAGGCAAGAAGTTTATCAAGGCACTGCATGTCCAGTCCCAGCACAGGTAAATCCAGCCCCACACTTGGAGGCAGCATCTCCTCAAAGCTCCAACCCTGCCCTAGATTTCCTGGGACACATGGAATGACCATTGCTGAGGATCATCCTGCAGGAGACCAAACTCCCTCCCTCTGGCTGGTTTGAAAACCTGCCTGCATTTTGGAGGATGAGCTACCTTTGCACTGCAGAGCCTGGCACAGGAGCCTGTGGGATTCCTTATGTAACTCCTGGCAGTTACTATAGGAACAAACTTTCCTGAAGTTGCAGCCTGGCATTTTTGGAGCCTGAATTTCCACCCTCTGCCCTCCTGCTGTCCCCAGGTGGGTCAGTGAAGCTGCTCCAGAGCCAGGATATCAGAGCCAGGTGCCTGTGCTTGGAGGATTATCCCTGTTACCTATTCCTGGCAGCGGTGGGGACACAAATCCAGAGGCTTTTCTTAAAGGGGATCTTCCCACAACTCTCCCAAGCACACACTAATTCCACAGTGAGTCCCCCCTGGTGCTTGAATGGGAAGTTACAACTTCAGGCAGCTGTTTGGAGGGTCAGGGTGGACAGAGCTGTGATCCCTCCCAGAGCCTTGTACTTGGAAATGCTTCTCAGATCAAACCCACTAAAGGATAAAGTTCATTTCGGAACATTTACACTCAAACTGAAATCAATACTCCCTTTATGCCCCAGACTCTCCTTTCAGACCTGCCTTTAGAAGAGCAGAACAGCTCCAAAGCAGAAGCATGGAAGATCACAGAGAATATTGTGGCTCAGAATGAAAATGAATGCACAAGCCCACGTGCCTCCCTCTGGCAAGCTTCCCTTACATAAGGCTGAGCTTTCTCCTCTCACAAGCTTCCCTAAGCCAAGCTGAGCTCTTTCAGTGCCACCACCGTGGTTTTTGGAGCCCACTGCAGGCACAGGCTGCAGCACTCCCCACAGTGATCATCCCCCTCCCATGCAGCTGTTCCACCAGCTATTTAAAAAGTTACTCTTTGAACTGCTTTGACTGAAAAGGAAATTCAGCTGCGACTCAAGAGGCTGCTGATGGAGGAGTTGAGTCACACACACTTTTGGGGAATATTTGCAGCGTGCTTTAGATTCATATTAGTCTGGCTGCACTAAGCCAATTCCCCCATTCCACTGGAAGTCATCCTTCCTGAACCACCTGCTCTAGCCACGAGCTCTTCACCCTGCTTTTCCTCCTCCCATCCCATATTTAACCACCTCTGCACAGGTATTGTCACAGTTCCTCCTGGTTTTTGGCCAACACTGAAGAATTAACCCGGCTCTGGGCCGTGCTCAGTGACACTTCTCCCCTCTAATCACTCGAGGTGGAAGGGGCTGATTTGGGCACAGAACCCACAAGGTCTCACAAGACAAGGGATGAAGGGAAGAGTCAGACAAACCAGGAGGAGCACAGGGCAACCTTAACTGCTGGGCACCCCGAAATCCTCGCTGGTGCTCCCTGGGCAGGACCTGCCGCTCCGCCGTCAGCCCAAGGGGATCCAAGGAGCCTGTGGGATGGACAGGGCTGGAGAGCAGAGGGGGAGAGTTTGGGACAAGGAGAGAATCAAACAGAATTAGCTGTAGGGGACACAAGACCAGCTTTAGAGGTAGAAATGAAGAATCCAGTTAGTGCTGCTCAACACAGGCACCCTCCAGCGACTGGAAGGCATGGGAATGCTCAGGCTGAGCCCAGGGGTCACACCACATCCCCCACCTCCTCTGCCTTCTCAGCCTCCAGACTGGGGGGTTCAGCAGTGGATCTGCTGCCAGATGCTCAGCACAGGCTGTTCCACAGCCCTCTCATCTCACAGACCCACACAAGGAACCACAGCACCCTGGGAAGGGCCTTGGCCACGGGAAAGGCTCTGGGAGGAGAGATCCCACCTGGGAGAGCAGCAGTTGCTCTTCTAAGGGGTTTGGTTCCAGTGATTCCAACAGAAAAAGGCCTTCAAAAAGAGGATTATGGCCACTCATCAGCCCCTGCCCTGCCCTGGCACAGGGTGTAACCCACCCCGTGGTCCTGCTCAGCTGCCCCAGTTCCCCTGGGCAGGAGCTTTGCAGAGAAAAGAGGAAGCAGCAGAGAGAGATGTCACCAACTTCCTCCCAACCAGGGGCCTCTTGAGCACTGCAGGGTTTGTGGCTGCAGAGGCAAAAACACCCTGAGATTCCACAGAATCGTTTGGGGTGGGAGGGACCTTAAAGCTGACCCAGTTCCACCACCAGCCATGGGCAGGGAGACCTTCCACCAGCCCAGGTTGCTCCAACCTGGCCTTGAGCACTTCAGTCCCCTGTCCAGAGGAGCAGCTTGGCTTCCAGGTATCCCTGGAAGTGCTGAGAGGGGCCATCTGGAGCCAGCAAACATCACGTGGCCTCCCATCAGCACAGCTTGCCTGATTAAGAAGCCATATATCAAATAAAATGCTCTCTTTGCCCTCCACAGGTCCACCTGGGGCTCACTGCCATCATTTCCACAGCCAAAGTGGAACCTTGCAGTTAGTCCAGGAGGAACATCAGCCCTTTCTTGCCATCACCACCCAGGGCCTCGCTGGGAGAGCACCACAACCACCAAAACTGCCCCCAAAGATGCTCTGGCTGGCAGGAACTACCCAGAGCTCCTGGCACAGACACCTCCTGTGGCCACACAGGCCCTCGAGGAGGAGATTTCCCACCTCCAGGAATCTCATTAGTGTAGGGGGTAATTATGGGATCAGATAACTCAGAGGATAATTATTGTATTAGATAACTCAGTACAACACCAGCCTGCTCTCCAGGACTGATGCAATCCCTCTTCCCAGCCAGGAGCTGCTTCCACCTTTGGTGGCAGGGCTGAACTCTAACCCTTGCCTTAATGACAGTAATTATAATAACAATTAGCTAGAATCCTGCACTTCCAGGATGTCCCATGAACAGCAGAGGCTGCTCCATCACATCCCAACAGGTAACCTGGAGCTGTGGGTAAATTTGCTCCCGTTTTGGGGCTCTTGCTGTCTCGTGCCTCAGGAGACAAGATAAAGCAGCTATTTTTGCCCTCAGTGCTGGCTCTGGGTGCCAAGAGATAAAGGATTTGCATGTGAGGGGCACGTTCTGCCCTCTGCCAACCCACGTGGTCCAAAGCCAGGTGGGGACCAGGGAAGCACCTGCAAGATAAAACAGGTTCTTGGGATGAGGTTCCTGGGGGCTTGGGGGTTTTAAGAGCAGGGCTGAAAACAAACCCCAGTATTATAATGTTTAGTGCTCAGAGGTGCCCTGCAGTTCTCAGAGGTCACACTGAGGTCACCAATGCCCTGTTTACAGATGGAGAAAGAGAAGGTCCCTCTTCCAAGTTCATTTCCAGCAGCTCTTGGGAAACAAGGCTCAAGTCCAGATCTCCAAGAGATTAGAATGGCTCATTAAAACAGGATTTTAGGCAACCTTAACTCTTTTGCCACAGGAAAACAAGCATTTCCCAGCAGTAACTCCAGGACTGTGTCTGCACCACCAGGGGACAAGCAGCAGCCATTCCATTCCCTTGTTTTGTCTTCTGGAGCTCAAACCTTGAGATAGCAGTTCCTCTGTGCCCCCTCCCACTCCCTTCTCAGACAGCTCAGGATCACAACAGGCCTTGAAATCACAGAAACATGGAATGGTTTCGGTTGGGAGGGACCTTAGAGCTCCTCCATTCCCACCCCCTGCCATGAGCAGGGACACTTTCCACCAACCCAGGGTGCTCCAGCCTGGCCTTGGGCCCTTCCAGAGGTTTTTTTCTGTGCCAGGGCCTGCCCAGCCTCCCAAGGAAGAATCCAGTGGAAAAGGAAGCAGGGGATAAAAGCCTGGAATTCCTGCAGTGACCCATTGCCCCAGGGTGATGTTACACCTCCTCCTCCTCCCTGCAATGTCCCTTCAAACCTCAGTCACCTCAGGACCAGCCCCGGGTGACAGGATGTGACTCCCCAGCTGGAATTCCCTCCCCAGTTACACAACAGCAGCTCTCCAGCTCCCTCCTCACCCCGAGGAGAGGCCCCCACTCCCGAGGGAGCATTTCCCACATCCCGGGAGCCTCTGGATTCCCACGGCGAGCTGCCAGGCTGTTCCCGCCCCGTCTGCCCCCGAGCTCAGGGCACTGGGAACCACTGGCACATCCTGCTGGGGCCAAACCAGCCTCTCATTGGGAGTTTTTTTACCCCAAACCCACCCTCTCCTGTCCCCCCAAACCCACCGTGTCCTGTGCCCCAACCCTCCGTGTCCTGTCCCCCCATCCCACCCTCTCCTGTCGCCCCAAACACCGTGTTCTGTCCCCAAAACCCAACCTGTCCTGTCCCCAATCCCACCCTCTCCTGTCCACCCATCCCACCCCCTCCTGTCCCCCCGGTGTCCCCC
>JAWMRC010000059.1:4008888-4054604 GCA_035584755.1 Thripadectes ignobilis | reverse complement strand
GATGGGATGGGATGGGATGGGATGGGATGGGATGGGATGGGATGGGATGGGATGGGATGGGATGGGATGGGATGGAGCAGGGGCTGGTCCGGCTCATCCCACGCCCTCTGGAGCCAGCCCGGCCTCCCAAAATATGCTGATTTGCAGCCCTGAGCGAGCTCTGCTTTGGCAAGAGGCAGCTTTGACCTTGCAGAGACTGCCCAGCACATGCCAGGAGAGGCCATGGCACCAGCACAGCCACCACTGGGTGCTGAGCCACGGGAGCCTGGCAAGGCTGGTGTCTGGGAAGGTGAAGAAGAGCAGGATTTCATTAAAATGCCAAGGAAGGGCTGTCTGGGGCTCTTGCTCTTTCCTCTCCCATCTGTTCGTGCCTTGTGGATTCTCCTGAGGCTGCTGGGAGCCAGCCCAGGTCCTTGTCACCTCAGCCACTCCCTGTCCCCAGCCGTTCCAACCTCAGGGACCTGGCCGTGGCCAGTCTTGACTCATTTTCAAAGCCAAAACACGTGGAATCTTGACTTAAAAAGCCTCTCAAGGGTTTTAAGAACCCACTCCCACGCTCATCCCTGCAGCTCCAAAGGCTCTGGACCACGAAGGTGTGGAGTCCAGCACCAGCACTGGTGTTCAGGGCATGGGAAAGACAAAAGGGAAAAGTGAAAGGGAATCAAGGCACATCCTTTTGGGTTTTGCACAAACTGCCCCGTCAGACCTGCTGAGACTCCTGCAGGAGCTTCTCTTCCCCTCCCACCCCCTCTGAAAGCCGTGGGAAAAAGAGAAAAGCAGGAAGCTTTCTAATTTCTATTACCTGGAGTAATTAATTCCACCTTCCCCTAACCCAGGGTGCTCCAACCTGGCCTCGGGCACTTCCAGGGCTGGGGCAGCCACAGCTTCTCTGTGCCAACTGTGCCAGGGCCTGCCCACCCTCCCAGGGAAGGATTCCTTCCCAATATTTGAACGAAACCATCCCACGGACCACCCTTAGACCTAAAGGGCGCTGTCCCCTCCTTGGTCACCATCACCATCCTCACATCCCACCCCGGTGACATTTCCCTGGCACAGGGGGCACGGAGAACGTGCCCGGGGCAAAGCTGGCACATGAATAATTCAGGAATGACATAAAAGTTTCCTTGAGCTGATGCATTGATGAGACCAAATTGCCTCCCTCACCCTCAAGGAGGTAAAGATGAGCTAATCACCGTTTGTTCTCTCTTGATAGATGATTAACCACGAATTAGAATATTAAACAGAGGACTTTGGGTACGTAAATTAACAGCTGAGAACTAAGTTAATTATTGGAGGAGCCATAAAACGGCTTATTTTGATTCTTGCGTTATTGTTTGATGCTTTTTTGCCTCTTTTGAAGAGGGAGTTATTTTTAAAATGGCTCGTTCTGCTGCTGGTGGCTGCAGGAGCTGGGTCAGCTGGGGCACACGGGGCAAATCCCACCAGTCTGAAGGTCCTTTGCCCTTCCTCTCCCCATTTTCCAACCACCAGAAACGACTTTCGGAGCTCCAGAATATTCTGAGTTGAACGGGACCCACGTGGATCCTCGAATCCAAGTCTGGAGTGGATACAGGGATGGAACCCCCAAAATGAACCTCCTGCTCCATGAAAACACAGGGAATGATGCTCCCAGCCTTGGCTGCTTCCAGGGATGGGGCAGCTCCTCTGGGGACTAACCCCGAGGCAGATGCTGTGCAAGGAGCTCCTTGCAAGCATCCCCCTTCCCCCCTGATCCCAATTAGCGGTGACAGTGGTGACAGTGGTGGCATCGAGGCCACCAGCACAGCGAGTCCTGTCCCCTCCTTCCAGGGGTCCTGCCACGGCGCTCCCGCACCCGGCAAAGGGGGAAGGAGCTGCTCACAAAAGGCTGATTTAATTACTAGAATTGTTCTGATTACAGCCTGCAAACACTGTTATCTTGTAATTATTGCCAAGAACATGCCATTAGTACATGATTAAACACAACGTCTTGTGGGCTGCTGCTGATTGTCTGATGCCTTATGAACTTAATTACTTCATGCTGATAGGAAGCAACTGGAAGGATGGGATGGGGCAGGGGCTCCGGAGGGGAGCTGGGCACCCTCAGCTCCCTTGGCAGCTGCTTGGCCCCAGCCAGAACCCAAACAGGGGCAGGATTAGCTCCTCCATCCTTCCCTTGCTCTGTTAGATGCTGCTTGTCCTGTTTTTAAACTCACCCCCCTGGAGAAGCCAACACAGAGCACCAACTCTTTGTCCAGGGCTGTTAAAGTTCAGGAGTCTCCGCCTGACAGAGATAAATCCAAAAGTTTCTCAGTATGTGCAGATGGGAAGGTGGTTTTTGGGGTGTCTGGGCACACGCCGTGCCTGGGGGTCATGGAGGGGTGGATGGGTTTGGGATGCTGATCCTGCCCCTCACACACAGCCTCGGGACAGGGTTTGGGTCCTGGCAGGCAAAGTGAGGGAGTCCCTGTCATTGGTAGGTGAAGGTCCTGCCATCCCACCCCTCATTCCCAGCTCCCTCAGCCCTGGGAGCCCCCGAGGTGCCTCCCAGCCCAGGGTGCCCATGGGCAGTTTGGGCTCCTTCCAGGGAAAATCAAGTGGGTGCTGCCTCAGGGACCCTTCAGCCCCTCTCTCACGCTGTCACCCTGCCCTGGTGACAAGGACACGCAAACTAATCCTGACAGTCTCATTAGCAGGATTAATTTTCACCCTCAGTCTCCTCCCGGATGAGAAATTGGCACTTCCACTTTCCTGGCCACTGAACTGCTCAGGCTCCAGCTGAGCAGAAAGCAGGAAAACAAACTCCTGCCCTGTTTTCCCTGCCCTGGAATTCAGTGCTCGGGTGGCCTCTGGCTGGTCACCTCCCTCCCGCACCCCCCTTTGTGCCCCCTTCTTCCAGAGGATCCATCACCTCCCTGCCCCTCACCAGCCAGGACACCCCAAGCTTGATGATCCCCATGGATTCACTGCATTTAACTCCATGAAAAATCCACCGTCCTGGACTCAGAAAGGCGTTAAATGGGGAAAAGTAGAGGAAAAGGTGAAAAAGCTGCTTTTGGGATGGGGTGGGAGGTGGGAGAGCCCCAGGATGGTGCAGCCTGAGCTGTTTGTGTTTTCCTAAGAGATAATTCCCCTTGCAATAGCTTTGCTCCCATCAGGAGGCAGCCTGGTGTCAGAAGCAGTTCTGTAACCCACGGAAAATGCCTTTTCTCTTTCCCTTTTGTCCTTTTATTTCCTGTCTTGCAGGAAAAGGAGAGAAAATCCCCAGCAGATTTGCTGTTTATAGAGTCGTGTTCAGCACGAGCAAATCGATACAACAAAGTGTTCCATGTGATTCCGGAATAAACAAGGTCCCAGGCAATTCAGCCCGATGCCTGTCATGTTCAGGTACCCTGTGGATCACAGGCTGAAATGAACCCAAAATGTCTCTTTGCAGGATTTAATCACAGCTCGAAATTCCTCAGCTCTCTTCACCACCAGTTCTATTTCAGCGGGGCTGGAGGGGGCACTCTGTGTGCCCAGGCAGGGAATTTTGGGGAGGGGAAATGCTTAGACAGGGAATTTTGGGGAGGGGAAGTGCCCAGGCAGGAGATTTTGGAGAGGGGAAATGCCCAGGCAGGGGATTTTGGGGAGGGAAAATGCTCAGCTCAGACAGGGGATTTTGGAGAGGAAAAATGCCCAGGCAGGGGATTTTGGAGAGGGGACTGGGGAAATGGATGTAAAGGCAAGAGGAGGACCAGGATTCAGCCCAAATCTCTCCTGGAGAGCGAGGGCTCTCCGTGCTCCTTGGACACTGATTCCTGGGAATGCCAGGCTGGGGGGGGTGGTGTGGTGGGATTTAGATCCCTCACCATGCTGGGGGACTGCAGCCCCTGTTCAGGGGCACCTCTGAAGCAGCCCGAGAGCCCCAGGGGAGGAGGGGCTGGAGAGGAAGGTGTTACCAAACCCCAGAGAGGCCATCAATCATCTCACCTGACTGCCCCAATCCCATATTCCTTATTGATGGACTCAGCCCTGCCGGGCTCCAGCCTGATCAATAACCTTAATCATTCCCTCAAGGTCACACCAGCTTTGATTTCCCTCCAGGGGGTTCCAGGGGAAAGTTCTTTGGGAAAGCCAGAGGTGAAGGTGCTGGGTCTGACCCAGGGGAGCTCTGGGGCAATGTGGGGCTGTGGGACCCACCAGAGCCTTGCTGGGCTCCTCAGGAGTCAGGACACCCCTGGATGGGCTCAGGGAGCCACAGCCAGGTACCCAAGCAGTGTTTGTGTCCCCCCCGAGGCTTGGGGATGGAGGGACACACAGCTCAGGGCAGCACAGCCCATCCACCCCCCTTGGACGTCCCTCACTCCCAGACAGCCCCTGCTGTCCTTCAGAGTGGATTTTACTCCCTGCCCTAACACGAGGTGTAAGGAAATCAATCTGAGCCGATGGGGTTTATAATGGCAGCTTAGGGAATGAGGGAAGCATTAATATCCACCTCCTTGGAAGCCTGCAACAGTAGGGTCCCAAAATTCAAATCTCTTCTGCTTCAGGGACTTTAATGAGGTAAAGATGAGGCTTGACCCTCAAGCCACGAGCTCCTGCTGTTTGCCCAAAGGAGCAACATCATCCCCTGGCTCCTGGGAAGGGAAAAATGAGCAATTATAGAGGAAATGTTGGTTGTTGGGACCACAGTTAGGAGGTTGGGGGGAAAATCTCTGTGTCTGCTCCTCCAGCCGGTCCCTGGGTCTGTTGGAGCAGCTCCCACTGAGATGCCTCCAAAGCTCCTAAAAGGAGCCAAAATAAATGGACCTATAAATATCTCCGTCCCTAACTACTCATCTCGCAGTTGCAGATGTCCTTTGGCACCGGGAATCCCCTTGGCCCCTTTTAGCTTGGACATATTTAATGGCAAATTAGGTCTTAAATCCTCCGTCTCCTTCCCGGCTGCCGCTGAGGGCAGGCAAAGGATTGGCCCAAGGCCGAGGGCAGGATCAGCACTCAGCATTTCTGGGGTGGATCCAAGGACTGGCACCTTCCTCTGGGAATCCTGCCTCTGCTTTTCACCCACCCTGCCCACAACCAGAGGCTGGAGAGAGCCAGGCTCAAAAACCGGGAGGGAAGGATGGGGCATCACCTGCTCCATTTACCTCAGTCCTTCACCAGCCCCAAATATCTCCCAGTGTGACCCCACGGGGCTCTCCTGGTCTCTGGGGTCTCCCAAGGGAATGGGGCCACCCAGACATCCTCCTTCCTCCATAAACCTGCTCCCCAGGGAGGGGAACCACGAGAGAAACCAGGAGAGGCACCAGGGACAGCAGTTTCCTCCTCTGCCTCTTGGCCAGGTCAGCCTTTCCCAGGCAGGGGCTCATGGCCCTGAATCAACCTGGGATTTATGGAGCTGGGTGGGAAAAGGAGGGTTTCCTGGCTCCCTTTCCTGGTTTGGATCAGGGAATTCTGCAGCCAGTTCAGCCTCCAAACCGGGCAATGAACCCTTCCTGCTTCTCCTGTGCCCATCCTTGCTGGGAGCTGGGTGGGCTTGG
The DNA here is from genome assembly GCA_035584755.1 of Thripadectes ignobilis. Classification (NCBI taxonomy): domain Eukaryota; kingdom Metazoa; phylum Chordata; class Aves; order Passeriformes; family Furnariidae; genus Thripadectes; species Thripadectes ignobilis. The sequence continues at coordinate 4,049,103 of JAWMRC010000059.1, read as the reverse complement.
CATGGGAGGAGAGGCAGAGGATGGAGCAGCTCCCCCAGACCTGCATGTTGGCTGCTGCAGGGAGGCTCCAAAGCCCTTCCTTGGGAATATCCCTGGAATGTGGGCTCTGGATGCTGAAGAGCCCTTCCACGGGAACATCCTGAGAGCCCTTCCATGGGAACATCCTGAGAGCCCTTCCATGGAAACATCCTCAGATCCCTTCCACGGGAACATCCCTGGATGTTTGTCCACTGCTCAGCACCCTCTGCTTCCCTGGAGCAGGAAGGAGAGGGCCGGGACACAGTGGGAAGCACATCCCAGCCCTTCTCCCCCAAATCTGAGGTGATCCTGAGGAAGATGTTCCCTGCCCTGAGGATGCTCCTGGACCAGCTCCTCTCCCACCTCAGCATTCCCAGCACAAGCCCCTCCCGGCCACCAGAGGGGCCCTTTTCCCACCTCCAGGGGACCGAGCAATTTTCCCTTTAAAGCACCACTACGGAGCATCTTTTGGGCTCAGCTCCCTCCTGCCCCAGGGATGTGGGAAGATTGATCCATGGGATCCCACTGCACACCCTGGGAATTCCCAGAGCAGAGCCCGTGGCCAGCGAGGAGACCCCACTGAGCCATTTTTAGGGCTGGTTTTCCTGCCAATTCCCATCCAGGAATGAATTGATTCTGTGCAATCTCCACGTAAGATACAAATTACATCCCATAATCTGGGAAAAGCCAGGATTTATCCCCTCTTTGATAAGCAGCCCTTTCCTTCCTCTGGTGTTTAACCTTAAATCCCTCTCATTATACTTTAGCACCAGGCAAACAGTTTGGGGAGAAGGATATTTTAAATGCTGAATTAACAACATGAATGTTAAAAAACACCCCACCCCAACAACCCAAACCCGAGCCCTGCAAGAGCAGCATAAATATGGAGCAAAATAATTGTGCATTAATGCTAATTGAAACAGTGAGGGCCCCACTTAGGCCATTTGAATATGCATCAATTGAACAAAGTATTAATGCAGCTAAATCAAAAAAATCCTGATAAAAGAGCCGCTGTTTCCTTTCCACCATTAATATTGTTAAAGTGTTTTACATCCTGGGAGTAATTGTTTGTTTGTGGGTGTGAATTAACCCATAACTCATCAAATCGTTGGGTGCTATTATCTTTAATGGTGATTAGTATTTTGATGCTGCTCAGGGTGGTGCTGAACACCCACAAAACCAAAGCAGAGCCAGTATTTGGGGTTCAAATGAAAGTCACAGCCCGGGATTGTGTGTTGAGCTGCTCTAAGTGGTTTCCTTGCCTCAGTTTCCACAGGTCACTCCCTCCAGTTTCCCTCCTTGGCCAGGACCTGCCTCTTTGTGGTCCTTCCTGACCCACACGGGGACCTTCCTCCTTCCCCAAACCATCAGCATCCTCCTTGGATGGAATTCCCCCGTGTCATGGTCCAGCATCCAGGCCCTCAGCACCTCCAGGTGCTCCCAGTCCCTCCTTCCTCTCCATCAATTCCCTTTTCCTCCCTTTTCTCCAGCTGCTTTCTCTCCAGCCTCGCCACATCCCTCTCCTCCAGGCTTGGACAGCCTTCAGATGCCCAAAGCAGCCCCACCACTGAGGCTGGGGCTATAAATGTGGGATGGAGCCAATTCCTCCCTGCTGCGGGCACGGGGTGTGGAAACCCAGGCTCTGAGGAGGCTGGAGAAGCTTTGGAGCTGAGAGGAAAACAATCCATCCCCTTCCTTTAGGAGGCAAAATGCCACCTCTGCACATCTCCCCCTCCCTGCCCTCGGGGAGGGGCTGCCTTTGCAGAGGGGGATGTTGGAGCAGCCAGAACCTTCTCCAGGTGGCACCTGGATGAAGATTCCCATCCAGGCTGCTCCGAGGATGCTCCCAGGGCACCCAGCCAGCTCCATCCCCCCTTCAGGTGGGCTCTGGGCAGCTCCACGGGAGACATTTCCATCTCTGCGGGCAGCCCAGCCCCAGTGAAGGCAAAATCAGCCACGATGCCAAGGGGTGCCAAGGAAAGCTGCATCTCTGCCCTCCTGGGGAGCCGGGAAGGTGAGAGCAGGTTTTTCCTGACATTCTCTCGGCTTGGCAGGCGGCAGCAGCACGTGGGCTGGAGCTGAGGGAGCTGAGAGGGCTGTGACAGCCCCGAGCAGGGGACAAATTGCCGAGGACAGTGATGGATGGCGTGGCTGTGCCTCCCCGGCTGCTCCCGCCTCTGGAGTTAACTCCGGCATGGCTCCAGGGCAGGGTCAGTCGCATCAAATCTGACCCTGCTGCCAAATCCATTATCCTCCTCCCCCCGGGGCCCCCACCCCGGGGAATTGGTACCCAAAGGGCCTCTCCGGACCACGACATGGAGATGTTGCCAAGGGATAAAAACATCCACCTTGGTGATTTTTCCAAGGGATAAAAACATCCACCTCGGTGATGTCCCGGGTTCTGCAACCCTCCCTTGAGCTGGTGGAGGTTCAGGGGGTCCTCTCTGTCCCCCCCAGATGGTGTGAATCCCACTGGAGCCATGTGGATCCAGGCAGGGGATGCTTCATGGATCCACCACACATCCCTGTGCTGCTGTGACATGGGAATGCTCTTGGAACACTCTTGGAACACTCTTGGAAGAGGTACCACCTATCCCTGTGCTGCTGTGACATGGGAATGCTCTTGGAACACTCTTGGAACAGTCTTGGAACAGGTACCACCTATCCCTGAGCTGCCGTGACATGGGAATGCTCTTGGAACACTCTTGGAACACTCTTGGAACACTCTTGGAACAGGTACCACCTATCCCTGAGCTGCCCTGACATGGGAATGCTCTTGGAACACTCTTGGAACACTCTTGGAACAGGTACCAGGCAAATGCAGCCCCCCCTCCCAGGCAGCCGTGCAGGAAGGGGTTAATGCCTGGGACAATGATCCCTGCATGCAAAGCAGGGGGCAGCTGCTTCCTGGGCTAAGTGAAATAATGTTGATTGGGCTCTTAATGATGCTTTGCCACCGAGCTAATTAGCTCCGGAGCCTCGGCAGATGTTGGAAGGGGGTCAGTGGCAGCGAGGCAGGAGGAGGGGGCAGAGGAGGGGCCAGATGTGGAGGTTCCCAACACACCCCATTCCCAGGGTGCAGGATTCCTGTTGTTTCCCTTGCCTTGCCCTCACACCCTGGCACTGGCTCTGCTCACCTCCCTGGCCTGCAGACAACCTTTGGATGTGGGATCTTTAAACCACACTCTGCTGCCAACATCATTTTGCTCCCATCTGTTCACCAGGGGGTTTCCAAAGGAGCTCAGCACATCCCAACTCCGACTTGGCAGCTCCAAAAAAACCCTCTCTCCATTCCTTTGGTGCAGCATCATTAGAATCCCAGAATCCCAGAACGGTTTAGGTTGGGAGGGACCTTAAAACCCACCCAGTGCCACCCCCTGCCATGGGCAGGGGCACCTCCCACTGGCCCAGGTTGCTCCAAGCCCCGTCCAACCTGGCCTTGGACACTTCCAGGGCTGGGGCAGCCACAAGTCACCAACACGGGACCATGGAGGAATGACCTGGTGTTTTGGGATGTAGCTGCTCCCTCTTTCCTTCCAGTGATCCCTGGCTGAACCCTCTGCACTCCCTGGCGTGCCAGGCTGGTCTGGGCACTGACTGTGCTGCTGCCAAATGTGCACCCTCGAGCAAATGTAGGATAAAAATTATCAAAATCCATCAGAAAATGGACTTTGGGAGCCAATACCCTCTGGGGTGGCAGTGCCAGCAGGCAGGAGCTGCTTCCCAGCAGGACTGGGTGGTTCAGAGCCCAGGTCAAGGTGCCCCCCTTTGCAATGGTGCCCACACCCAGGTGCTCCAGGTCCTGGCAGGTGGGACACAGGGCAGTCAATTCATGGATTCCTATCCAACTCCATGTGTCTTGGCCCACTGAGGTGGGACATGGAGTGTGTTCCCAAGCCCTTCCCGTGGGAGAGCTGATTGTGGGGCTTGGGAAGCCCCTCTGAGCTGACCCCAAGTGCAGGTTAAAGCCCCTCCATCCCTCTGGTCGTGTACAGCTCCAAACAGAGTGTGCTACTGGGCTCTTTTGTGGTGTGTGAACACGGATTTTAAGTGGTTCCTTTCAATTTTGGGAAGAATTTGCTGGTAGGACAGCGAGGTAACACGCAGGGACATTGTCTGCTGAGCTCCTGCAATTACGAGGCTGCCCCAGAGTGACTGTCATTTGCTCCAGCAATGTTTTCCAGAAACTGAAGAGTGGGAGAAGCAGGGGAAAAAAAAATCAATAGCTACAATCCCAGTGGCTCCATTGTGCCAACGAGCTGTGCTTCTGAACCACGGAATTACTGCGTGGAGCAGAAGGTTTTCAGTTGGCCAGAAACAATTTGGGTGTCTGAGAGGGGGAGAGGTTCGATGTGGAAAAGCTTCACTGGACTTCTGAGGCTTTAAAGAACAAATCTGGGCAATAATAATAATAATAATAATAATAATAATAATAATAATAATAATAAAAGAGCTCTGATTAAAAGCGTGGGGCTGCAGTGACCGTGGGCTGCTCCTCACTCGGCTCCCAGCACGATGCAGGGATGGAGGGAAGATTATTTGGGTCTAAACCTTCAGCAGAGCTGCAGCAGATGGTGATGCCTCGCTCCTCCCACGAGTTAGGGAGTCATAGAAACATTAAGGTTGGAAAAGCCCTCCAATATTTAGCCCACCCTGTGCCCGATGCCCACCTTTTTCCCCAGCCCAGGGCACTGAGTGCCACAGCCAGTCCTTCCCTGGACACCTCCAGGGCTGGGCACTCCAAACCTCCCTGGGCAGCCCCTGCCAAAGCCTGACCACCCTTTCCATGCAGAAATTCCTCCTGATGTCCAACCTGACCCTGCCCTGGGGCAATTTGAGGCCATTCCCTCTCCTGTCCCGTTCCCTGGGAGCAGACCCAGGTTCTCCATCCCTGTGTGCTCACCCAGGCTGTGGCAGAGCCTGGAATTTGGGGGGATTGAGGCAGGAGCAGCCCAGGGGTTTGTGATCTTCAGCTCCTGGGGGTGGGAAAGGGGCTGGGTAAGTCTCAGTTCCATTTGGGACAAACCCCAACCATGTCACTGGGGGGAAATGCTGGCTCTGGTGCTGCTGCCAGCCATCCACCCCAAGGATTCCTCTAAAGGTGGCACTGGTGCCCTGCAAAGGAGGCACAGAGGGTGGCAGAGAGGAGCAGGGCACGGCTGAGGCAGCGGGAGGGAGGCAGGGCTGCCTTTTAGGGACAATAAATCACTGTCACAGCATGCAAATGTGGGTCACTCGGCACGGGTGGCTTCTCCCAGGCGGGGCAGGCAGCCGTGTGGGATCAAGACCCAGGCTTTTAAAAACCAAAGGCATTTGACTCTTCTTGCAGTCAGTATTTGTCAAGCAGGATTTGCGGGCTGATTCCCTTCCCTGCAAGCTGGAGAGTGGCTGAGGGAGGCCTGGGAAGGCTGGCTGTCCTTTCAGAGCAAACAGCCCTGCAGAGCTGCCCAGAGGGGCACAATTCCTCCTGCTCTGCATGGGCAGGAAATCTGCCCCGGGTCCCATTTCCACGCGGGTATTGCAGGAGTGGGGCAGAGCCCATCCCTCCCCTGAGTCCCACCCCTCCCCGTGATGCTGGTGGGAGCTGAGGCAGCAGCAGAAGGCAGGGGGTGGGAATATCCCAGCGTTTGTCCCCATTCCTTTTCCCAAATCCAGGCTGTAGCGATGAGGCAGCTGCAGGGGAGACATCAGGATCTCCCCAGGAGAGGCTGCAGGATTCCCAACCCCTGGATGGGGGAACGGGAACTTTCTGGGGCTCTCAGGAGTGGCAGAAGCTGCTCCTTGAGCTGTCCCAGGGAGCAATGGCTGTCCTGGGCTTTGACAGCCTCCCCTCCAGTGCCCTCTGCTGCCTCTTCCACTTAACCTTCCCCAACCTGATGTCTCTGTTCAAGGTGCAAACACGCCCCTCCAATTCCGAGGCTTAATTTAATAACCCCGCTGATGTGCTCCGGGTCCTGCAGCGGGAGGGAGGCCAAGGATTGCTGCCGAGGTGAAGGATTCTGCCACTGCCCCAGCGCCGTGTTCCGGAACCAGCTGAAATAACTCTTTCAAAGGGCAAATGGAGCAATATTTCCTGAGAGTCATTCCCGGCCAAGGCCCGTCCCTGCCTCTCACCCCCTTATCTCGCCATCTTCAAGCTGCAGGGCTGACTTGGGCTTATATTTCATTTATAAAAAGCCTTTTTATAAAAGTGGGAAATCACGGGTGGGAGAAACCACCGAGTCGGTCTTTTCCCCTCCTCTTGCTCTCCCCTGTGTGTCTTCCAGGGCTTGTTTTCACTGGAGCTCGGATTATTTCAGGGTGGCAGATGGTTGTTTTCTGAGTAAGTTGTAGCTCGGGGCTGGAGGGGATTTCGTTTAAAACACAAAAAAAACCTAATTAAAATCATCTCACGACTTTTGGGGATGAGGCAGTTACCGAGAACGGGGTATGAACCTCTCCAGTGCCTCTCCCTGGGGGCACTGGCACAGCTGGAGCACTGGCACAGCGGGGGCACTGGCACAATGCACAGCTGGAGCACTGGCACAGCCGGGACACTGGCACAGCTGGGGCACTGGAACAATGCACAGCTGGAGCACTGGCACAGCTGGAGCACTGGCACAGCCGGGGCACTGGCACAGCCGGGGCACTGGCACAGCTGGAGCACTGGCACAGCCGGGACACTGGCACAGCCGGAGCACTGGCACAGCTGGGGCACTGACACAGCCGGGACACTGGCACAGCTGGAGCACTGGCACAGCTGGAGCACTGGCACAGCCGGGACACTGGCACATCTGGGGCACTGGCACAGCCGGGACACTGGCACATCTGGGGCACTGGCACAGCCGGAGCACTGGCACAGCCGGGGCACTGCCCGGGTCCCTGCGGGGCTGGGCATGCCACGGGATGCTCGTGGGGAGCCCTCAGTTGTCCTTCATCTGCTTCCTGCGGCTCTTCAAACCCAGCTTTGGCTCCAGAGCATCTAAAAAGTGCTTTTTATTTTTGGTGGAGGGCGGGGATTTTCCCAGAGTTCCACCTTTGATGGGACTGGGCGATTTGGGGCTGGGGGATGTGGAGCTTTTGGGAGCCCCCAACCAGGAGACAAACCTGGTTTACAGGATTTCCCCAACCCTCTGAGCTTCACCTGCCCTGTCCCAGCTCCCTCCCTTCTCCCTCCCAGAAGCCACGGACGAGGCACACGCTTCTAAATTGCCCTGCAAATGGCTTGGCCGCAGACTTAATGAAGTGTTAATGGATGAAAATCTCTCATTAAGAAGCCAAACGGCGGAGCCTTGTGCTGAGGGGCTGGCTGGGCTCTGAAGGGAGGCTAATTAGGGATGCCAAGCTCATCCCGAGCCCTCTGCTCCCTGTGCCAGCTCCTTCCCATCCTCTCCTGGGCTTTGTGCCCTGCCCAAGGTGCTGGGTGGCAGCTCCAGCTCCTGCAAGACCTGCCTCCTCCTCCTCCTCCTCCTTCTGTGGAAGCAGAGGAGTGTCTCCCCCCTCTCAGGGCAAGGGGGGGACTTTTTGGGGTGCGCACGGGATGGGTGGGTGCAGATGCCTTTGCCGTGTGTAAGGACGGAGCAGCCAAAGCCCTGCAGCTCCAGCCCAGCAGAGCCCACTCGGAGCTCCCACTTGTCAAGGGGCGATGAGAAGAGTTTCACAGAGGAGATCAGGCTTTGGGAAGGGCACGGCACAAGCTGTCAAGGTGCTGAGCTCTGCCCTGGGCATCACACGCCCCTTCCCATGTGGGGATGACTTCGGGAACTATAGATAACAAAGGCGGTGTTCAGGCTGCTGAGCTCACATTTGCTGCCCAAGAGCCTCCACTCCCATTGCAATGACTAAAGGGTGGATATCCCCCCGTGAAACCCGTGGGTATTTAGATACCATCTCGTCTAACTACGGAGAACGTGAATCTTTAGGATTTTTGTCTGATTTCCTGCAGGAAACTTTTGAATCAGAGAAATAATAACGAGCAAATCTTCTGCAAGGGCGAGGGGCTGGCTGAACTGCGGCTCTCCCTGGGGATGTGGGATCTCACATGAGCACGATGTGGGAGTGCAGCCTGGAGTCTGAGCCTCCCTTTAATCTTCTGTCCTGCCTCGTGGTACGAAGGAGTGGGTGTTGCATCCCACAAACCCAGCCCTGAGTTCTTTGGGTATCCAAAGGAGCCTCCCCAATACCCATTCCCAGCCCTCCAGGGACATCCTGGGAGCTGGTGGGCTCCAGCAGGAAGAATCAGGAGCACCTTCCCTCTTCTCTGCTTATTTTTTTAAAGGATAATTGAGAAAATCCACATTAAACCTCCCCCAAAATAAGGAAGATCCGCACCCAACAGCAGAACCCCCTAAACGAATCCCACAAAAAGAGGCAATTCCTCACCGTTTCTCCCCCGCCCCACCAAGTTTTTTTAGAGGAAAATTCTCATGATGGACACGTGGCTGCAGCACTGTTGACAAGGAAACATTCCAAGGGGTGGATTAAAACTGGCATCCTGTCAAACTTCCAGCCCCTGAATGATTGTGCTTTCCTTCAAGGACACATGGCAGCATCACGCTGGAAAATTCCTGTTCTCCACTGGAGAGCCAACAGGTCTAATTAGCGCCGGCTCTGCCGGGGCCAGGGGGTGTCAGTGTAATTCCACGGCATAATTCGAGCCCTGCATTCCTCCAGCAGAAAGGAGCCGCTTCTCATTAAACCGGGATTTGGAGATTTTCGATGCCCCGTCCAGACACGGGAGGGGAAAATCCTGCCAGGTGTCCCAGCAGCAGGAGTGGCCTGGCTGTTAAAACCAAATTAAACCCCACAGTGAGGGTTGTAATGACAAGAAACTCCCTATTTGGCCTGTCCTGCAGCAGTAGCAGAGGAGCTCTGGAATCTGGAAATAGCTCTTAAAAATTGGGAAAAAAAGGTGCTTAAAAAATTAGAGATGTCGGGAGAGCTGGTGAAAAGAAATCAAATCATCCTTCCAACCTCAAATTAATTGTTTTGCTGTAGATGACACAGGTTTGTCCAAACACCCCACGGCACAGCAAAGAGTATTTGAGAGGGAGAAATACAAACCAACTGAAAACTGCATTAAACCTCCAAATATCTGACCAGAAATGTTTTGACGTGTTCAAAAACCCGTGTTTTGATTTGTTGTCTTTTGCTCCAGATGTTGGAGCAGCGTGAGAGGCGTTTGCAGGGAGCTCTGCTGAACCTCAGGGAGCTCTGCTGAACCTCAGCCCGAGGCTTCCCATCCCTGGCAGTGTCCAAGGCCGGGCTGGATGGGCTTTGGAGCACCCTGGGCTGGTGAAAAGTGTCCCTGCCCATGGCAGGGGGTGGCACTGGGTGGGCATTAATGCCCCTTCCAGCCCAAACCATTCCATGCCTCTATTCCATGACTCCAAATCCGTCAGGGCTCTTCCCTTGCTGCTTTTGAAGAAGAGCAAGCATTTTTGGAGATGAAATGTTGCCCAGTGTTCGAGCTGCCTGTGGAAAAGGCTCCTCCGTTATTCCCAGGGATGGGATCCTCCATCCCATGTTTTTGGGACCCCCCATCCCATGTTTTTAGGACCCTGAGGGATGAGCTTGGCAGGCAGTGGGCACGGGGGGAGCCTTTCCCTAGGGAGCTCCTTAGTTTTGATTGGTACAATAACTCACCTCGTGGACCCGATGCCATTAAAAGAAATGAAAGCTTTGGCTCTGCAATAATTCTGTTTTCCTTGGAAAGGTTTGGGAGTGTGACCACACACACCTTGGAATGGGCAGGGACACGGAGGGCTCAACTCTGCCAAGGAAATGGACTCATGGAATGGTTTGGGTTGGGAGGGACCAAAAGCCCACCCAGTGCCACCCCCTGCCGTGGGCAGGGACACCTTCCATGAGCCCAGGCTGCTCCAACCTGGCCTTGGACACTCCCAGGGATCCAGGGGCAGCCACAGCTTCTCTGTGCCAACTGTGCCAGGGCGTGCCCACCCTCCCAACATCCCATCTATTCCCACTGTGACAGTGGGAAGTGGGTCCCTCTTGTCCAAAGTCCCTCTTCAGCTCTCTTGGGCATCTGGGTCTGTCACCAGGACAGGGGGGTCCTGTCACCAGGACAGGGGGGTTCTGTCACCAGGACAGGACAGCTCCTCACCCAGCAGCCCCAGGGCTGAGCCTGCCTTGCTCCCAAACCCCTCCTGTGCCCAAACCAACACAAACCACCGACCCTCTTGTCCAAAGCACTGGGAATTGTTGTGCCTGATGCCAAACCAGCACCACTTAACCCCGTGGGCTGGAACGTGAGAGCTTTAAATGTTGTTTTGCAGCAGAAACTGCCACAGAACTGAGGATTTGGCCACTCCACGCCGGGCTTGAGCTGCAATTCGTTAACACTGGTGATTTCCCCCCCTCCCCAAAGCATATGTTGCAATTGGATTACATCAAGTAAATCCGTTCAGCAAACATTAATAACCTCCTTCCATTCTACCCCTCTTTTTTCTCCCAGCCCAGTTATGGCACATAAATATTTCAAATCATCTCCCTCCATAAAGCCAATCCAAGGGCATCACGACCTGATGATTTCAGATTGGTATTGACATATTTATTGGAGGCTGCTGTGCTGGCACGAGGCAGAGCTGCACTAAGGAGCAGGCAGTGGGGAAAGGGAGGGAAGCCAAGCACAGCAGCCCAGGGAAAAGAGGGTTCTGCTCTGTTGGCCTGGGGTAATCCCTGATCTCCTGCTCTGCTTGGTGGGAATCTGGGACACCCTCCCCTCCTTCCTTCCCTTCCCCATCAGCAATCCATGCCCCAGATCCTCTTGGACCAAGGTGAGAGTGTTTTTGAGGAGAGCTTGGGGCAGACCTGAGGGCTGCCACCCCTGGGGCTGTGGGGTCCCTCTGTCATTTATTGCAGCACATCTCGAGGGCCTGTTTGCCCAGGACCACAAAACCCTGTGTTGGAAAAGCCCTCTAAGATCCTTGAGTCCAACCATCAGCCCAGCACTGCCGAGGCCACCACCAAAGCTCATCTCCAGGCACCAAACCCACACGTTTTTTAACACTTCCAGCCCATTCCAATACCTGACAACCCTTCCAGTGAAGAAATTCTCCCTGATGTCCAACTTTAACCTCCCCTGGTGCAACCTGAGGCTGTTTCTCCTCATCCTGTCCTGTATTCCCTGGGAGCAGAACCCAACCCTGACCTGTCTCCCACCTCCTGCCAGGTAATTTTAGAGAGTGAGAAGGTCCCCCCCGAGCCTCCTTTTGCCCAGGGGAGCCCCCCCAGCTCCCTCAGCCTCGTTCTGCAGCTCCCAGTACCCCAAACCAGCTTCTCACGCTTCATTAATTTGCACAGACTTTGAAACTTCTTCTTTCCCCCCTTCCAAAAGCTGCTGGGGCTTATCAAGAGATGAAAGATGGAAGGACATGCATAATTAATGGCCTGGCTTTATTTAAATAATTCAGTTTTGCCATCACATCTGCATTCTTCAGGTATGGCTTTAATTCTTTAATTAAAGCTCGTGCCACGGTGCTTTGCCTGATTAACAGTTGAAAATTAAGGCTGGTTTGGAGTGGGGGAGAGAGATGTGTCAATACAGAAAGAAGAATATAAAGTAGCTTGAGGGGAAAGCAAAGTGTCTTCAGCTCAGCCAACCTATTCTACTCGAATAATCCCCCCTCCCAGGGCAGGGGGGCTCTGGGGACCTCCCTTATCCCCCCTCTCAGGACAGGGGGGCTCTGGGACCCCCTTGCCCCCCTCCCAGAGCAGGGGGGCTCTGGGGACCCCCCTTGTCCCCCCTCCCAGAGCAGGGGGGGCTCTGGGGACCCCCCTTATCCCCCCTCCCAGGGCAGGGGGGCTCTGGGGACCCCCTTATCCCCCCTCCCAGAGCAGGGGGGCTCTGGGGACCCCCTTATCCCCCCTCTCAGGGCAGGGGGGCTCTGGGGATCCCCCTTATCCCCCCTCCCAGAGCAGGGGGGCTCCGCTGCCCTTGGCAGAGCTCCCTGATAAAAACCTGCTGGAAAAGCCAAATAACCAATGGTGCCTTTAGAGGGGAACGAGCTGAGCGCCCTGGGAGGGGCAGGGATGAGGAATTCTGGCCCACGTGGATTTGGGCTGGCCCTGCTGAGGGGCAGGGAGGGATCTCTGCCCGCAGGGATGAGGAGAAACAGTGGGAATGTCTCACCTGGGATTGGCAGCAGTTCCAGGAGCAGCTTCAGAACACGGTCCCGGGGATGGACTCACCATCCTGGCACCATCCAGGAGCTCCTCCAGGCTCATCCCTGCCCCAGTCCAAGGATCACTGCTTGCCTGGCTGTGCCCTTCTCTGGGGCTCCAAGGGATTAAAGCTCTGCCCTGGTCCAGGGGTCTCATTTCCAGCTTTGGAGCTGCCAACCCCCTCCTTTGGGGTCTCACAAAGGGGGGGCAGACAGGACTGGAAGGGGAGGGGGACACAGAGCTGTCACCCCACGGTGACACTCCCAGCAGCATCATTGCCCCTGCCTGACCTTGGATGTGGAGGGGGCACCGAGAGCATCCCTGGCCCTCTGGGAGCTGCTCTGGGATGTCCACAGGATGATTTGGGTTCCTGTCCCACTGAGGGAGCCCAAAGCCTAAAAAGGATGATGCTTCCAAATGGGGTGCAGCACGGTGACTCCTCCCCTGCACTGTAGGGCTAACTTATTAATTAATTAACAAATAACACCTTCTCAGGTGTTCCATGGGAGCCAATGCCACAGAACCACCAGTGGGGGACCCCTGGCTTTAATACAGGTCAGAGCAAAGCCATGGCCCAAACCCCCCTGAGGACACCAGGAATGAAAAAAACACCTTTTTAACCCTGAAAAATCCAGCCTTCTCAGACCCCCTGGTAGCTCAGGATGGGACACACGTTGGTAACAACAAACCCAATGTCCTTCCCAACCAGAACATTCTCTGCCAAACCCATTTTCTGTGTGAATTCAACCCCAGGCCTGGATTAGGAGGGACATCCCCCCCAGCTGGGCTCACTCTGCTCCTTTATGTTTAATTAAAAGTGATGCTGAGACACAAAGCCCAATTTCAAGGGGCTGGTTTGGTTCTTGGAGGCCCTTTGAGCAGCTCCTTTCACAGGGGCTCTGCTGATGTGCTGTGACAGAGGGGCAGCAGCTCCCACCAGCCTGAGCATCCCTTCCTTGCTGCAGGGGTGGGACCACAGCTGGACCAACATCACATCCCATCAGTGCAGAGAGGTGGGAAGGGAGGAGGGCACCGAGAGGGAGGGCACAGGTTGGCCTCCATTAATTCCCTACGGATGAGCTGCTGCCTCCACAGCCAGGCTGAATTCCCAGGGAGCAGCCTGGGGCACAGGGAAAAGTGGTGATGGGGAAGGAAAAAGGTTGGTCTTGCTTGAATCTTCGTGTTTTCCTCGTGCTGTGACTCCCTGAGAGCTTGGGATGTGCTTCCCAAGCAGCTGGAATGGCAGGGGCCTCACAGGATCCTGGAAAAAAAACCCCTTTGGCAGCTCAGGAAAAAGGCACCAGGGAATGTAAGAAAAGCAATGCAAAAATTTATATTTTATTTTAAGTCAAAAATTTAAAATAGCTTTCAAAGTCAGCAAAGTATGCCTGAACACAAGGAAAAGCCTCATATACAGAGACAGATAAATTAAACTGTATATACTGCAGACAAGCCAGGTGTATGTATAGATTACATATGTACACTTTTATGTAAACCAGATTTATACATTTTATTACATTTACAAAAAAAAGCTGATCTTCCACTACTGTTTACTACAATAATGAAAAAAAACATTTACATTGTGTTTCTTTAACTGTACAAACTTTTGCTTCATAAAAATATATCTCTGTACAAAAGAGGGATTTTTTTTTTTCCTTTTTTTTTTTGGATAATTTTTCTTCTTTTTTTTTGTTATTCTTGTTGTTTGTTTTGTTTTAGATGTTATATTTTTTTTTAACTTTTTCATTTCTTTTTTTAACATAATGCAAGTCCTCTGGGCACAAGGATGGAGAACGTCACGCATCAGGTCCCAGCCAGCTTGCAAAAAAATGGGCCAAACCCCGTCCCGCTCCCTTTGCTACTTGGGCAACAGCAGAAAAAGGGACTTTGGGGGTCCAAAGCAGCAAGTCTTGTTTGGGCAGAGCCTCCCCTCTCCTCCCCTGGGTGTTTCAGTAATTGGGGTTCGTTTTGCACACCTTGCCATGGGTTTCTCCTGCTTATTCCAGGGAATGGGTGGGGGTCAGGAGGGTCTGCAGAGCCAATGTGTGCGTATGGGTGGCAGCCCTGCCCTCCACCCAGGGCCCCCTCCCAGCCAGGAGGGGCTTTCCTGGAGCTCAGGGACAGCAACCTGCAAGGATTCCCGGGGAGGGCTTGGAATTTTGGGGGCTGAAAGAGGAGCTGGGACCCTGCGGGTGCTGGAGCAGCAGGGACAGGACCTGGGCTGGGTTTGGTTGGGGGTCTGGCCAGGGGGACAGAGCGTGGGGTAATTCAGGTTGGGAGGGACCTGGGGGCCAAGGGTGGGCCAGCAGAGCCCACCTGAGGGCAGGAAGCAGCTGCTCCCCACGGGATCCAAGGGAATATCCCAGTGCTGTTCCCCCTGGGCACAGGGAGGCAGCTCCCTCCTTCCCTGGGGTTGCCCAGCTGGTGAACTGGAGTGGGGACGAGCCTTGGCCCCACACCTGAGTGTCCCCACACCCCACCCGGGTCCCCTCTGTCACTGCCCCTTCGTGGGAGCCCTCTGGGATCCGTGTCCTGCAAGCTGGAGGAGCCCCACGAGGGGCAGAGCCCAGCCCAGCGTGGCTGCCCATGGAATTCCAGCCTGGAGCCCTCTCAGCACCCCCTGGCCCAGCTGGGAGCTCTCCCTGCTGCAGGACACGACCCAGCAGTGCCCTGAGCTCCCTGCGTGCCCAGCCCCTCGTGGGCACCACCCCACTGACTCCTGCCCGCCTGGCACCAGGGCTCTGGCTCCTGCTCCCACCTCTCAGGGGCAGAGAAATAAATCACAGCACCTTTTCCTGCTTTGGGGGAGCAGAGGTGGCATTTTTTGGCAGGCTGGCTGTTCAGCCGTGAGGCTGGAGAAAGCTGCTTTACTCTAAGAGCACTGGAGAAGAGACAGAAGTAAAAAAAATAATATATATTTATATATATACACACACACACGCACACAGAGAGAGAGTAAAAGAACAAACAAACCAGAAGAAAAACCTACCCTGTGGTTTTCATTAGGCAGAACCTCGGCTGACATCAGGGGAGGGGGAAGCTACAGCTTGAATGAGAGGTTTAATGCTCATTTCCCTCCCAGGCTTCGGGAAGAAGAAGCTGCCTCGGTGACACAGCTGGATCTTTACTCCCTTGGGGAAATGCCACTGCTCCCTCCCTGGCCCCCAAAAACCAGTGACTCAACCCAAACAGCCCCAAAGCCTGGATCAACAAGAGCAGCTCTGCTCCTTATTAGAGGAGGACAAAGTCACCAAAGCATCGCCCTCCTCTAAGGCAGGAAAAATGTCAAGCTGCCTTATCTGCTCCCAGGAAAGCCAAGGCAACCTTTCTGCCCCTGGGAAATTAAGGGAGCAGCTTTGGAGAGAAATTAAAACTCTTATTGCATTGCCATTTGGAGGATCAATATGGAAAGGGCAAAGGCTTTCGGATGGGGGGGAAATCAGGGTTTGTTCAAGAGTTCTTTTTGAAGAGGTTTTTGTCCCCTCCTCGTGTCTGTCAGCAGTTCCCTGGTCAGGGTTTTGGACACAGCTCAAATCAGCAGCCACACAGGGGGGATGTTTCCTCCCCAGCCCTGAGGGCTGCAGGAACGAACACAGCAGGAATGCCCAAAGGAAAATGGCACAGGGAAGAGGGGAAAAGCTTCCAACGTTTTGCTTTTCCCATGGAAGGGTCCCGTTTGAAAACTCTTCCCCTGCGAAAGCCCTGGGGTAGAAAAAACACCAAAGAAATAGCCCACAGACCCAAACACAGACAAACAGAGAGCTCAGCCTGCCCCATCCTGGGGTTTGCCCATAAATCCAGGCAGCACCTTGTGCACAACCCGCTTTGTGCCTCTTTGTTGCCCAGGCTCTTCCCAAAGTCGGGGGGCAGCTGGTGGGACCCCACACACCCCACGGCTCCCTCCGGGAACACTCCACCAGGAGCAGGTTGGAAAAGCCTTGCCAGGTCCTCCCCTTCCCCAGGGAATCTGGGCTGAGACCCCCTGGCAGGGTGGGACGGAGGAGCTGAGCAGGAGCAGACCTTTGGTTGGCTTCATGATCCACGGCAGGATGGAGAGGGTGGATCCAGGTGGGGAAGGACGACAGAGGACAACCCAGCAGTCCCTCGGGAGTTCACACCGAGTCCAACGAGGTGCAGCAGCTTCTCCACGGCCTCAGCAAGGTTGGGAGGAGGGACACGGGCAGGGGATGGATGGAGACTAGTGAGGTGAAACACAATCATCCACTAGACACCGACCCCGCAGGAATCTGGGACAGGGGGAAAGCAAAGCCAACAGTTTGTTATTACCCCCAGAAGGGCTGGGAGAGCCTGCAATGGCTCCACCATCCTAAACTGAGAACATTCCAGCCTGGAAGGCTCTACAGGTCACTTTTGATTATGACATGAGGTGATTCCTCTCTGCAGTAAAACTTTTAACCCCCTGGCCACTGTGCAAACCCCCGTCTGGAGTCACAGAGTGACCCATCCCTTCCTTCACCTTTGGACTGCTCTCACCACAGGTATACTGGGGGGGTTTGCTTGGCCACTGGTCTCCAAGGGGTTCCCAACCAACAACCAGCACGAGACCCAGAGATGGTCCTGGGCAGGGCCAGGAGCTGGACCCAATGGTCCTTGTGGGTCCCTTCCAACCTGTGAGTCTGGGTTTGGCCCCGTGTGGAGATGGTCTCTTAGAACCAGAACATCCCACAAGGACTGAGTCCAACTCCTGGCCCTGCCCAGGACACCCCAAGAACCACCAGCTCTTTTGGGCAACCCCAACAACTCTGAGGGCTCCTTTGACCCACAGCATCAAACTGAGGGCAGGGTTAGGTGGGATACTGGGAAGGAACTCCTCCTGGTGTGAAGCCGTGGCCGCCCCATCCCTGGGGGAGCCCCCAACTCCAGCTTGGAGCAACCTGGGCTAGCAGAGGGTGGGCTAGGGGTGGGAGAGAGGTGGGATTCTATACCCCTCCCATCCCTTCCACCCCACAGGCCGTGCCCTGGGGTGGGTTGGGGTGGCAGCAGTGGCCAGCCCTCACCTGGGTGTCGGGAGGGTGGTGCTATACGGCCGTGCACACCGTGCTCACTGTGAACTCGGCCTCGTTGGCCACGATGTCCGTGGGCTGCAGGTTCCGGTCGTACATGGGGTTCTCGAAGGTGGCCCGCACGTTGGTGTTCTCGTGGCCAGCGTAGCCATTGAAGGGGACTTTTGGTCTTCTCCTGCAGGATTAGAGAGGGATTGGAGACCCACAGAGGGCAGGGAGTCACGGGATGGGCTGAGCTGGGAGGGACACACAAGGATCATCTGGTCCAACCCTTAGCCCTGCACAGGACCAGCTCCAAGAGTCACCCCCTGTGCCCCAGAGCATCATCCAAGCCCTCCTGCAGCTCTGTCAGCCTTGGGGCTGTGCCCACTGCCCTGGGGAGCCTGAGCAGTGCCCACCACCCTCTGGGGGAAGAAACTGGTTTGGGCTCTGCTGGAGGGAGCTGGATAACCCTGACAAGACATCAGTGGGAAGGGAGAGCAGGGGAGGGGAGGAAAGGGAAGGATGGGAAGGAAGGGAAAAGCTGCTTTTGAGGAAGGTAAAGCCTTGGGGATGAGGCAGAAAAGTGACTGTGCATTTGCAGCACAGCAGCTCCTGGGTGCTGCCACAAGCCTGGGCACCTCCCCTGGAGACCTCCCAGGTGAGGAGAAAATGCTAATTTACAACACATGCAAAGCCAGCCTGAAGGCTGGAGGATGGAATTTACTTTGCTTTATCCTCCTTAACATGGCCACAAATCTTATTACTGGTCAGCAAACCTCTCACCCCTCCCTCCTCCCAAACCCTCCCCCCTCCACACAACTTTGCTTCCTTGGCTTTTCACCTTCTGAATTAAAAGGTCTCAGGGGGTGGGATTTGAAGGCCAGATCAACATTTCTGAGAGCCCCCCGGATCTTATTCCACTCTCGGCATGGCTCCCCAAACCCACCTGTGTTTGTAGAGATAAAGCACAAACCCTGCAATAATCAGGGCGATGAAAGGCACAAGAATGGCAGCTGCCACGGAACTGCTGTTGGATGCAAAGTGGTGTCCTATGGACTCGGGATCGTTTTCCATCATGCTGATGTCTGCAACACAGCAGAAAGAACCACATGTCAAAGCCAGCACTGCAGGAAAGGGGCTTGGCTCGGCTTCCAGGTGACACCAGCAGCAAAATGAGCTGGTTGGAAAAGGTACTCAGGAGCTGCTGAGCTGCACATGAAGGATGGGCTGGAGATCCAGCCCAGCTCAGACATCATCATTTATTTAGAACTGCAATTAAAGAGAGAGGTAAATAGATTGATCTTGCCAAAATGTTCCAACTTGGATGCATAAAGCTGGGCTAGGAGGGAGGCTCTGAAATGCAATAATGAGCATCTAATTCTCCATAAAGGTGAGAAGATTCCAAAAAGCCTACGAGATTAAAAGCTCAAACCACCTTTTAAGAGATATTTAGGAGCTTAAAGTTTGGGTGGTTTAAGCTCTCAAGTGACTCTGGGATTTCTGAAAGGGTGATGGAGACACTTTGTGTGGTAGAAATGAGACCTGGGCTCATCAGAAATTTGGCAACGAGGAGAAAAAAGAGTGTCCAAGTGCTACTTGTGGCTCCAGCCTCTTTCTGTCTCCAAACAACAGCCTGTTTACGCCTCACCTTGGCCAAGATTACACATTTTGTGGTTGTGCTGTTTGTCCCCACCAGTCTCACACCGAGGGGGATGCCCAGAAGTGCTGAACATTCCAGGCAGGGACAGCAGAAACATTCCCTGCTTGGGACCCTGCACTCCCACTGAGACAGAGGCTCCAAAATCCAGGGTAAAAGCCCCAATCTGAGGAATTTTACCAAGTCTCTGGAGGCCGAACTGCCCGAAGCCTTTGCCACGCACGAAGCCCTGGTACACGAAGGTGCCACTCGAGGACTCTGAGGAGACCTGCAGGGACAGCAGAGAGGGGATGACACACTGGTTACCAACACCCACCTCATCACAGCAGTAATTTGACTCAATTCCCCAGAAAATCGTGGTGCTTTTTACAGGCCCAACAGCTGAAGACTCTCATGGTTCAAAAGAAGGGAAACAAAACCAAATCCTGTTTGTGATAAACTCCAGAAGACTTGGCTGATCCCAGAGGGAGAACAAAGGGCCACAACTGCTCCATCAGATGTTTATTCCAAGCTCTCCTCAGGGCATGGGTAGCTCCCAGACACCCAGTGGGGTGAGGAGTTGACTCCACTAGGGAAGACCAGCTCTCCTCACTTGATGTTTAGCAGATAGAAAATGTTAAAAATGGAATGAATCATCTTGGTTCCTCCCTTAGTGTTTTCTGGGGGACACACACAGATCTCAACCCAGAGGGCAGTAAAACCCACAGAGAGCTGCAAGGGAGCACGAGGAGCTGTCATGGCTCGTTCCACCATGTGCTGGAAAAATGTCCCTTCAAGGATGGTCCCTGGAGCAGCCTCATTGTGCCACCAGCTAAGGGAGATATCCCTCAGCTCCAGGGAGGGAACAGCCAGGCTGTGACAGGAGCAGGAGGAGAGGGGTGGGTGGCTCTTGTGCCCCTGCACTTACGTGTCCATCCAGAGCCCATTTGTCGTTTTTGAACTTGTTGACAAAGATCTCCACTGGCCCCATGATCTGGTAAACCTGGAGGAGCAGGTGCACATCTTCCTTCTTGTAAATGCCTGGAAAACAAAGGGACTTGTGAACTCCACTTCATAATGACTCCATTTGTGCCTGAGAGGGCAGAGAAAGCACCTCATCATCTCCGAGTGGGACCAACCAGCCCTGTCAGTGGGACATGCTGGGAAACCTCACAGACACACCAACCCCTGTCCAACCCTCAGAAAAGGGCCCCTCGTGTCCTTACCAGACACCTGGAGCTCCACCCCACTGTGGTCTATCAGGGTGGCGTTGACTTTACTGGTGGCAGGGTCGAAGCTGGTGACAGACAGCATGGCCGGCTGCTTCTTGCCCAGGTACTCGTAGGAGCCTTTCCACAGGGAATTCCTTGCAAACACATCAGCAGGCACTGGGGAGCACAGAAATGGGGGGAGTGCAGGGGAACAGAACCACTGCCACGGATTGCCATCTTTCAGGGGTCAAAATAGGGGAGAACTTCTTTCCTTCTTTCAATTCAGAGCTACATAACTGAGTGTCTCTGACCCCACCCTGGCTGTGCCTTCACAAAGCCAAGGACAGGAGAACAGACGAGCTGATGGCTTTAATTTTGGTTGTTTGGACAAAAAAACACCACAGAAGTTTGAAAACCAAACCAATTATTATTAGGAAAAGATAACAAAACCTATTTGTTTTAAGGAAGGGTCAAATGTACAACATCCTAAAGGGCTTGGACCTCTGGAATGCCCTGGGAGGGCAGTGGATGTTGATGGATGACACCCCCAGGGAAGCCTGGACAGGGTGGGGCACTTGGGCTGCTCCAACCAGCCCAGCAGCTCCCAGCTCTACAAGGATATGGGTGTGAGAAGGGGTGGGAAGGGATGGATTTGGCCATGCCATGCCCAGGGCTGGCACTGGGAATGCCCCCCCTGCTGTACCTGAGAGCTTGGCAAGCGGCGGGTCCCGCGCGGTGCCCACGGGTCTCCCACTGGGACGGACATCAGCTGGAAGAGAGGGACACCCCAGCTGGTGAGCACTGGGGTGGCTGGCCCTGCTGGGACACTTGGGGCGCCACCCCTGGCTGGCACTGCTCGCCCCAGGGATGAGGCTGCACATCCCTGTGCACTCTGGGCGGGTTCTGAGGCAGCACAAAGCTGCCATCTCTTGTCCTGCCCTTCCACCTGCTCCCACCCAAAGTGTCCAGGGTGGGTTATCCCTGCCAAGGTTGGACCTTTCTGTGTTCCTCGTGGGTGGCAGGTGAAAGCTGGGGGAGGTAAAGAACAATCTGTGTCATGTGCAGGTGCTTCCAAACCCAAAGCACCCAGCAGAAGATCCTCAGATGGCTCTGGGGGGATCTTCTGGCTGTAGAGACCCTTTCCTTGGCTCCAGCTCCCACCAACTGAAAACCTGGCTCTGATTTTCCTCCCTTTTTGAGGGCAAAATGTTCAAACCCAAACGATGCTCAGGACACCTTCCTCCTTCCTCTGAACTGGGACCCCAGAACTGAGGGCCAGCTCTGTCCACCCACTGAAAACTGCCCTTGTAGGACATCGAGGCTCATGGTCTCTACAACCAGAAGACAAGCCCGTGGCTCTGGTGAGCCTGTGAGGAAACTTGCTCTGTGGAACTGTCACAGACCTACATCATATTCATTTCTTGCTCCCAGTAAGCTTCCAAAGTTGTGTTTCCCAGTGGGAATTGTCCCAGATGCACTCTCAGAGCTGCAGGCACACCAAGCCAGTGGCACCCCCAGCCCAGGGCTCTCACCAAGGCAGATGGGGGGCTTTCCTGTCCAGCTGCCATCAGCCTTGCAGGTCCTGTGCTCGGAGCCCCCGGTGAGGTAGAACCCGCTCTGGCACGAGTAGATCAAGGTGTAGCCCAGGGATGGCAAATCCAGAGCTCCCACGTTGGCATGGGAAGGTGTCTCCGGCTGCTTACAGTGGTGGGCTGAAAGGGACAAGGGAAACAGAGGTGAGGGACACCATGCAGGGGACACAGGGAGGCCAGAGAGTGACACCATCGATGCCAGCAGGGACAGGAACCTCCTAGAAGAGCTTTTACCCAAGAGCCTTCTCTGCTCGCCGAGGCAGACAATGCCGTGCCTGGGTTTTTCCCAGCCAGGTGAATGAATGTGAAGATTCCCATGGCTGGGATTGCTCTTTGTGGATGAAGCTCTCCAAGGACCCTTCCCTCAGCTCCAGCTTCCACGGACTGGAAATCAGGCTCTGCCAGCCCCCACTTTTCAGGGGAAAAAAGCCCAAACCAAATGATGCTGAAGCACCTTCCTCCTTCCATTGAGCTCTGAGCCCAGGACTGAGTCCCAGGTGTATCTGCAGGCTGGAAACTGCCTTTGCAGGACCAAGAGCTGGGAAATTTTTGCCGATTTTGTCCTTTCTGTAGCTCTCAAACCGCTCATAATTGGGAGCAAACCCTTGCTGGCCTTCAGCAGGTATCAGCATCACCCTCCCTTTGCAGAGGATGAAATGTAAACCCCAGAAAGCTGCAAGGCTGACCTGAAGCCACATGATTTGGGAGCCCCAGCACTCATTAGCTCCTTCCAGAGCAGCCACCCCCTCTCCCCTGGTGCTACATGTCAGAGCGTTTAAAGTTGAGGGTCCCAGTTGTTCTGTTCACAAAATGAGCATCCACAGGGCTTGTTAGTGGCAAAATATCTCCCCAATAAACCACCTCACAAGGGAGGGGAAAAAGCTTTTTACTACTTATGATCCAGGGCCCAGGAAGGATGTCACCGCTTAAGTACATTAAATTAAACTCCTTCTGCTGTAGCAGGGAGATGATGGACAGCTTAAAAGGAAGAGCAACACGTTATTGAAGAGGAGGAGCAGTTTTGCTCTGCTGGAGAGGCCTCCTGGCTAAATGTTCACCTGCTCCCCGGGGCCAGCTCAGGTCTTAGCCATCAGATGGGCTTTCAGGAGCACAGGACAACATTTCACCTGAGACTGTGTCTCTGAGGAAGGGACAGGTGAAGAAAACCTCACCTGAAATCACAAGTGGCTGCTGGTGCAATGACAGGAGGGCAGGGACTGTGTGAGCTCCCCTTGATCATGGAATGTGAGAGAGCCACAGATTGGGTTGGGTTGGGAAGGAGCTTAAAAATCATCCATTCCCACTCCCTGCCATGGGCAGGGACACCTCCCACTAGCTCAGGTTGCTCCAACCTGGCCCTGGACACTTCCAGGGATCCAGGGGCAGCCACAGCTTCTCTGCCCAACCTGTGCCAGCGCCTGCCCACCCTCCCAGGGCACGATTTCTTCCTAATCCCCCAATCTCCCTAAAATCTGATCTATTTTCTCCAAGAGCCTGTTTTCCCAGAGCTCCCCACTGAAGTCCCAGCTCTCCTGAGCAGGCAGTTTGCCCACACCAAGCCCAAGCCCCAGCCTGGCTCCAGGTTCCCTTTCCCCCTGCCACTGCCAGGACTTACGGACACAGTCGGGCTGGACGCCGCTCCAGGTGAGGTTGGGGAGGCAGGTCCTGGTGGTGGAGCCCTGCAGCAGGTACCCCTTCTGGCACTTGAAAAAGATGATGCTTCCCACCTGTTTCCAAGAGGAGAGACGCACTCAACTCCCCAGCACCACGCTGCAGTGACAAGGGGCTTCTAGAGTTTTCCATTTCTGCCATTCCCCCTCGCCCTGTCACTCCAGGTTCTTGCCCAAAGTCCCTCCTGGAGCTCCTTGAAGGCACCATTTCCCTGCCACGCTCTGCCCCAGCTCCCACGGGAGCTCCAGAGGCAGCTCCACTCCAGTGGCAGCTCCCGACTGCCAACTCACACAGAAGTCACACTTACGGTGTCTCAGTGTTAATTAAACCCCAAAATTAGTTCATTCACCCCCAGGATTAAGATAAGTAATTAGCAGCCAAGCTGAAGGATCCACTTGGCAGGGGCAACCCCATGGAATCAACTCCCCCAGCCCTGTGCCCAGCAGGGAATGGGCACTGCAGGGACAGCCCTGGGGGCTGCAGATGGAGCACCCCCTGGGCATCCCTTTGGGGTTTTTCCTTCCTTCCTTTCCACAGATTTCCCATTGTGTGGGAGCTGAGATAAAGAAAAACACCTACAGAATCTGGACTGAAAATGACTGGAAATTATGTCACCAATGTGAAGAGTAATTACACCAATAACTCCTAATTAGCACTGTAATTAATAGCATATACAATGCACTGCTGGTTAATCCTGTGCAAACACCCCCCGAGGTCTAACACTGGGATCACACAAAGCCCAGGGGGACACACAAATCCAGGTCAGGGCTCACCCATGGTTTGGGGGCACAGAAGGGGGCACCCCCCTTGCCCTGGCAGTACCTGGTATCCCTGGGAATTGTTCTGCATCCCAAAAAGAGGCACTCCAGGATCCGCACACGTCGTCAGGCTGGGGTCTGGAAAACAGGGATGAGGGTTTAAAGGAGGGGCTGTGGGAGCCACCCCCGAGCTCTCCACACAGACCCTGCCGTGCCTTTGCACAAGGCAGGGATGTTTTGCTCACAGGGAATTCCCAGCAACAAGGCAAAATACACGGATCTTGTTGTTCCTTAAATCTCTGCCTGCTGCCAGAGGCATTTCATCACTCAGGAGAAAACCCAGGAACAGACACCTCGTGTCAGGACAATTCTTCCCGTCCCATCCTACACACCATGAACTGAACACTCAGGATGGGCCTTCTGTTCCCATGGGCCACCTCCTGCCCCAAGGATCATGGTGACACCAATCCTTCCTCCTCCCTGCCCCAAGGATCATGGTGACATCATCCTTCCTCTTTCCTGCCCTAGGGACCACAGTGACACCATCCTGCCTCATCCCTGCCCCAAGGACCACAGTGACATCATCCTTCCTCTTTCCTGCCCTAGGGACCACGGTGACACCAATCCTTCCTCCTCCCTGCCCCAAGGACCACAGTGACACCATCCTGCCTCATCCCTGTCCCAAGGACCACGGTGACACCAATCCTTCCTCCTCCCTGCCCCAAGGACCACGGTGACACCAATCCTGCCTCAAGGACCATGGTGACACCAATCCTTCCTCATCCCTGCCCCAAGGACCATGGTGACACCAATCCTGCCTCAAGGACCACGGTGACACCAATCCTTCCTCAGCCCTGGGTCAGCAAATTTCTGCCAACTCAGCAAAGGAAAGCACCAGACGACCCAGGGGAGCACCTAAAGCTCTTCCCCTGCTCTTCCCTGGAGCCAGGAGGGTGCCCTTACCAATGCAGCTGGGCTGGGTCCCACTCCACGTCCCATCAGACTGGCAGAACCTCCGGGCTGATCCCACCAGCACGAGCGGGGCCAGGCAGGAGAAGGACACGGAGGAGCGGTAGGTGAAGCCTCTGTCCTCCCTCCTGCCCTGGGCAGGGGTCCCTGGGTCACCACAGAACACGGCTGGAACAGGCAAAGGGACAACAGCACGGCCATGAACCTCCTCAAGAGCAGGGAATGTTAATAAGCTGAAGACAGGTCTATGAAGAGCCCAAACCCTGCCATGAGCTCCATGGCTGATGTGGGAATTAGCGGTGGCCAAGGCACTGCTGGCTGCTTTTCCTTGCAATTCTCTCTTTTCCTCAGTTGCTGGTAATTAACTTGCCCCTTCTCCCCCATCTTTTCCTTTTCCCCCTCTTTTTTTCCCCCCTTAACAGCAGGCTTAGCATCCAAATGCATCCCTAATTGCACGGTGTCACTTTGCCCCGTGGTTCTGTGTCACACAGAAAGCCCACTAATGACACAGGATCCAGGGAAAGGTGCGAGGGACACGGGGAGGGTTTTGTGTGATTTAATATGAAAATGGCAATTGTGCAGCCGCCAGCCCCTGGCAAAGGAGCTCAAGGCTGCCTTTAGCATTAGGAGACATTGAACTCCTATTTTTTGGCAATGGATCAAGCACACAGGTTCCCACCCAGCCTCGCTCTGACCTCACAAAACATTCCCAGCTTCTGCAAGGCTTTTGTCCACGGCCCTGGGGAGTTTTGGGAGCCCTGAGTGCAACATCCCCAGCCACTGGGGAGGCACTGGACAAACACCCAGTTTGGGGGATGCCTGGTGGGCAGGAAAAGGCAAAATCCTCAGATTTATTCCCAGTGTGGAATGATGACTCCCTTATCCTCACCCCTCTGTTGCAGGGGTGGAATGACCAACTGCATCCCCAGGGCCACCCCCTTCCAGGTGGCCAACCAGTCGCTCCCAGGATTTTGGGAAACGGGGAGAGCACTCAGAGCCAGAGGCACTTCCAGCACCACCACGGCACAAAAAATCCCCCCTGACTCCAGCTAATGCCAGACTTCCCTCGGGCTCGGGGCAGGAGGAGCCCTCCGTCCCCCAAAGCAGAGCCACTAAACCCAGCCCCCCACTGAGCAGAGGGGATGGAAAGGGCACCAAATGCCGCAGCAGGATCCCCCCTGGCCCCCCAGAGCTCCAACTCACGGAAGCACTGCGGGATGTCCCCGCTCCACGTGCCATTGCCCTCGCAGGTGAGCACGGCGGGCAGGGACAGCTGGTACCCCTCCAGGCAGGCATAGCTCACGCTGGCCCCCCAGCTGAAGTCCGAGCCCACCACCTTCCCGTTGGGAATGGCCTGGGGGGCTCTGCAGGTGATGGCTGCAGGAAAGACAAAAGCAGGCTCAGTTCTCCTCAGGGAGCAGATGTGTCGCTGTGGGATCAAAGTTGTGCCCTCCAAGGGCATCTCCCGGGAAGGGCCGAGCAGGGGCTGCACAAACTGGGGTGAAAATCCAGGATTTACTTTGCAGTTTGGAGGTAACCACATCATGGAATACGCCGAGCTGGGAGGGGCACACAAGGACCATCCAGTGCAGCTCCTGGCCCTGCACAGACACCCCAGCAATCCCACCCTGTCCCTGTCCCATCATCCAAACCCTCCAGGAGCTCTGGCAGCCTTGGGGCTGTGCCCACTGCCCTGGGCAGCCTGCTCAGTGCCCACCACCCTCTGGGGGAAGAAGAGCCTTTTGCTGATCTCTCTCCAAGCCAGATTTCTGAGTCGATGTTCATTTCCAGAAGGTGAGAACTTACCCTGACTTAGCGTGAAAACTCATCTCAGATCCCCTGAAAGATTCATACATTTTGGACAACCTGGCTGAGTTTCAGATCAGCAGCTAAAGCAACAACCTGTCGGTATTTCATCCACTCTGGGGTGCTTTAATATGACATTTTTGCAGTGCTTTGCTTTTCAGCTCAGGGGAGCATTGGGAAAGATGCTAAACCTGTGCAAATCAGCCTGGCCTCCAAATGAGTCTCTTGGCCACATTCTGGATTATTCCTGCAACATTAGCTCAGTGCAGAGAATGAAAGAGGAGTGTAAGAATTGCTCTTTACAGCCTGTGAAGGAGCTGCAGTGCATTTGAAAGTTTCTCTGTGGTCTGTATTTATATCAGCATCGTGACAGGTGAATTTTCCAGATTGCTAAAGAAGTGCACAGATGCTGCTACAAGCCTTATCTGCACTTGGTGGGGGAGTAAAACACTCACAGAAGAGATGCAGCTTGCCCAGCAACTGCTTTATTATTTCCCTTTTCTATCTCTGAACTACAGGAGCAATCTCAGAAGAGGGGAATAATGAAAAGGCTCCGAAGAACCATTTTTCAGATGTTTCTGGCGATGCCAAGAAGCGTTTGCTTGCAAAACACGATATTTCATTCGAGTTTGATCTCAGCTTTTGTCACTTTGCTCTCTCTGCTTCGCTGTTCCCTCTCTGCCACACGGAGGGGAGCGACTGCCTCCCTCCCAGGCACGGAGTGCTGATTGATAGACCTGAAGATAGCGAGGAGTTCGTGCTGGAAAACGTGCTGCATGGTGGAAGTGCCACGAACAGGGGACAGATGGAGCGACAGAGCCAAGCAACACCCAGGGGGGCTCCAGGCACGATGCTCTGTACCTCGCCCCAACCTCCGTGTCTGCAGGACTCTTACCCTTGCAGGCGGGCTTGGTGCCGTTCCAGGTGCGGTCTTTGGTGCAGGTGAGGGAAGAGGCCCTGTCTGACTCCATCATGTAGCCAGGGGTGCACTGGAACACCACGGACTTGTTGTAGGTGAAGTCGGTGCCCAGCCTGACCCCGTTGGCCGGCACTCCGGGGTCGCCGCAGTTGATCACTGCCAGAGACAGGGAAAGAAGAGGGTTTGGCTGCCCAGCCCTTCCCTCACACTTCTGGGTCTGCCACAACCAGACACCTGAGGGTCCTGAGCACTTGTGCCAGGCAGGATGTACTCAGCCAGCCCTGGAGAAAGGAGGGTTTGGAGCACAGAGCACGTGGAGAGCGCTGGGCTCCAGCAGGTGGGGAAAGCTTTGCTTGTACTCAGGGATCTTAATGGCACATTAAGACCTTGCAAGAAGCTGTGTTAACACACATGAAACATTAAAGCAAACCTGGGTCACATCTGGGCTGGGGGAAGGCAGTTCCCTCCTCTTTACCCCAGTTACTGCCTCTTATGTAAGACCACGCTTGGCCCCAGCCACGTTCCCCATGCAGGAAACACAACCCCTGCACCGAGGGTTTTTGGGCAGGGGCTCAGCTCAGGCCCACCCCAGGAACAAGCACATTCAGAAGCAGCCCCAGAGAGCCCCTCCTGGCTGGCTGACATCTACTCATGGAACTACTACAGAGCTCCCTTCATCCAGCTGGAAGGAAACAAAGCTGAAGCAAGACTTTTCCATTAGGCACCGGCAGAGCCCACGGGCTGAGCCTCTGCTGCTGCCACCACCCAGCTCAGCGGTGACACGTGTGAGGGCACAGCCACAGGGAGCACCTCTTCCCCCAGCAATCCCCCCCAGTGCTCACCTGTGCACTCTGGACTGGTCCCAGTCCACGTCCCGTTGACTGTGCAGTGCCTGCTCAGCACTCCTGTGGAGTAATAACCTTCCCTGCACTGGTAGATGATGGAACTGGAGAAAACGAGGCCGTCGTTGAAGATGACCCTGGCATTGCTGGGGGTTCCTGGGTTCCCACAGGATATAACTGGAAAGCAAGATGGCCAAATTAGAAAGAAAAACCCTCCCAAGACACAACCAACCCCCCCACCCCCAAAACAAGGCTTTCCTCCTGCAATTGCCTGTTCTCAATAAAAATAAGATTAGCTGTAAATCCTCTGGATGAGCTCAGGGGGAAGGGGCTATTCCACGGAAAATCAGCTGCATCGCTCCAAGAGGACACTCAGCCACTCCTCAGCTCAGAGCAGGGCTCTGCCTTGCCAAGGACCTGCATCCCTGTCAGGGGACTGGAAAACACTCTGTTCCCTGCAAGTCCCTGGAGCTGAGTGTGTGGCTTTGCCTTTGGGATCCTAAAATATCCCGACCTGGAAGGGATCCATAAGGATCATGGAGTCCAAGTCCCAAGGCTGAGATGTCAACAACTTTGCAGCACTCAAAGGAGGGAAAGCAGAAAGGGAGCCTGCTGCCCTCCCACTGTGGCACTGCTCACTGCCCAGCCATGTCCAATTATCCTTTCAGAGCAGGGAGAATATTGTGGGAACACAATTACAGGGTTGTCAGTGCCCAAGTTTTATGTGTGAAGTGTCTCAGCACCCCAGGAACACAAAGGCCCAGGAGGGGCTGCTGGAGCACAGAGCCCTGTCATGGCAAAATAAGCACCTGCAGTAATTGCCCCCAGCCCTCATTGACTCCGAAATTACAGCACCTAAAGGAAAATCACAGGAATCAAGGCAAGGCTTCAACACAAATCCCAGCTCTTTGCCAAGAAAATCCCTTGCTCCCCCTTTCCCCAGCAACACCCCACAGTCTCTGGGAGGGCATCACCGTGCCCAGCCCTGGTGGCCCTCCTGGACCACACACACCCCCCAGTTGCCCCAGTTGTTCTCCGTGGTGAAACACAACTCCAGCAGGGAGGCACCGAGCCCAGCAAGGCGAGGAGAGCAGCCTTGCCCTCTTGCTGCTGCCTTTGCAGACAGCCTGTTAACACAGGAGCTGCCTGGAGGCAGATCTGTGTGACAGGAGGGCACCAATCTCTGCCCTGGGCTGTGTGCACAGAGCTTGGTGTGGCTCCCAACCCATCCCAAGTGGAGCTCCTTACAGAGCCCTCCGATACCCAGTGTCCTTTCCAAGAGATGCTGGGATCAAAGTCACATCCCATCACCTCCCCAAAGTTCTAAATTGCTGTTTCACTGCCTGCCCATACATCAGTTCTCTCCTGCCCAAGCTCCTGTTCTTATTCACGTGGCCAAACACACGCAGAGACGACCCCAAATTATTGTTTTTGGGACTACGAGGGGACTCGTGGAAATGGTTTAATGGCCTTGTGGATCAGCTGTGACCTGGCTGGGCCACGCAGAACAGAAGCCATAAATACAAGGATGAAAGGACTGAATGCCTAAAGTAGTAATTAAAATACCAACAGGATCTAATCCTGCAAGTGAGCAGAGAGGGGTAAACAATGAGTTAGGAACACCAAAACAAGTGGATTCTGAGGCCACTGGGGGTGGCCTGCAAACAGTGGGACCTTGGTGTGTGCCTGCACCCCTGAGAGCCAGCAGAGCTGACCCCAGGATCCCATCACTGCAGGGGCAATCTGGGAAGCTCCTCTGGGGTACCAAGTGCCTGTGCTACAGAAAACACCCCCACGCTCAGGGGGGCTCCAGAGCTCAGCAATGATTAATTGGCTTCCAATCCACACATCCCTTTTCTGAAAAGCTTGAAGGTTCCCCCTCGCCTTCCTTTGCTGTTTCCCATGTTTTACAGCGAGGAGCTGCTGGGAGAAGGGAATTTCTTTGGGTCCTGCTCAGGTGATGCTCAGAGAGTGAGCAGACAAGGCTGCTGAGCTGCCACCACAGCACCCAGAGCAACAGCACCCAGGGCAGGGCAAGGAGCAAGTGCTGGTACTCATGAAACACTTCATTTCCCCTCGCTCTGCCCAGAAAACACCCCCTGCTCATGGTCAGAGGGGTCCCAGGGAGCAGCCAGCCCCAGGAGGGGCATTGAGGTGGCACATGGGCACTGTGTCCTTTGCATGTCCCCCTCCCTGAGCTGCTCTTTATAACCCCCAGTGCCTCCCCCAGGCTCTGTTCCCTTCCAAAACACTCC
The DNA here is from genome assembly GCA_035584755.1 of Thripadectes ignobilis. NCBI lineage: Eukaryota > Metazoa > Chordata > Aves > Passeriformes > Furnariidae > Thripadectes > Thripadectes ignobilis. The sequence continues at coordinate 4,018,258 of JAWMRC010000059.1, read as the reverse complement.
CCTAATGATGCCTGACACACCAGCAGAGCCTCCTGCTGGAAGAAGGCACAGCTCAGGGCTTGGAGAGTCTCAAAGCCTTCCCTTCAGGGCTGGTAATTTCCAGGCTGTTTCATGTTCCCAGTAACCCATAACCCACCCAGGCACGCAGGGACAGGGGGAATAAAACAGTCTAGACCCGAATCCCAGCCCTGTCACCTCCCATGTCCTCAGCAGTCAAAGGAGCAGCAGACAAAACTCAGTTCCTTTTCCCACTGTTATCACTTAAAATAAATCATTTCTCTCTACTGAAACTGCCAAAGAGCAGCCAGAGCCCCGGCTCATTTTACATGCAGTTTTAATTCACTCGGAGAAACAATAAACACTCTAAAGGCAAAGATTCTGCTCAGCTTTTAAGAGGAGGAGGAGGAGGGAGCACAGAGCACAAGTGAGCCCCTTCCTGCATCCCTCCTCGGTGAACACACACAGGGCATCGGGGAGGAGGGGGAAAAAAGCATCTCAAAGTACATTTACACTTTAAAATCTGCTGAAAATTAAAGCTAAATGAGGCCTGAAATCTGCCACTCTGGAAAGCTGCTCTTACTGAGCACAACGAAAGCAGAGCTCCACAAAGCAGGGCAGAGCAGGAGGCTCAGGCAGAGGCCCTGCAATCCATTTAATTCCACTCCAAACCATTTGGACGTTTTGGGGAAAATCACTTGTGACTTTCTTCCTGCCTCCCTGCTCCTTTGGCTGCCTTAGGTAATATTTCAGTGGGTAGAAGGTAGGAGATCCAGAGCTGATGAGTTCCAGGGTGACCCTGTGGGAAGCCCAGTGCTCCCAGTGCTCCCAGGGATCCAAGCCAGCCTGGTCCCAGTGCAGTGCAGGGAGACACCCATGGTGGGACATCAGCCCCTTGACTCCAAAGTAAGCACAGGCTTTGGAGTTGAACCTGGTAGAGCAGATGATTCTCTCTGAAATGGAGATCAGGGCTCTCCCCTCCTTCCCTCCTGTTCCTGCTGCTGGATTTGCAGTGTGCCCACAGGCACTGCCACAGCCCCATCTCCTGCTGCCCAGCCTGAGCCTCTCTGTGCCCCTCCAGCAGCTGAGCTGGGGAGCAGTTTCCATGAATTCCCTGGGCAGGCAAGTGCTGGGGAGCTGTGGAGTGGCACCAGCTTTGCTCTTGCTCCATTTGGGCAGCTGGGAGCAGCAATCCCGGGGCCACAGAGGTGCCCACCCCTCCCAGGGACCTGCCTGGACACTCAGCCTTCATCTCCAGCTGCCAGGAATTCCCCCCAGATTCAACTCCCCTCTCCCCCTCCTCTCAATTCCTGTTCCACAGGGCTGGATACAGCACTCAAAGTGCAGCCAGAGAACCTGGGACTCGTGGTGAATACAAATGACAGGGACCAGCTCATCACTGGGAATCACTTTCCTACATTGGCCAGTCAGCACTTAACATTAAGTGACTGCATTATAGGCATAATGTTGTTATTCTTCATCAAGTATGGAAAAAATCTGCCAGGGATCTGTATTTTGGTGCCTCTGGAACCTGATGGGTTATTTATCCTCAGATTAATGACTGGAGCCTTCCCACTGACAGAAAAAACCAGAGAGTGGTAAAAAAACCCCCTGAGAACTGAGTGTATTAATAACATGATTCAGTGTCTTTTCAATCAAGAGCTTCATCAATTTAGAATAAATTTCCAATTAATTTACAAACTCTCTCTAAGCTTTTGGCTTTTGAAACAGCTGGAGAGAATCACTTGCCCAGGTCTCTTTGCACTTGGTCTCTTGCCTCATTTTTGGCTTTTGTTCTTGCCCTGGTGGCTTTAACCACTTGTATAAAACAGTAGCAGGGAGCAGCACAGCCTAGAGAATCCTGCAAGGAGGTTATTTATTGGATTATAGGGTCTTATTCCATTCCTTCAAATGGAAAAATCAGGGGGTTGGGGCTTTCAAATCCAAAAATGTGCTCACTGGAGGAGAATTTGCATTTTGCATTTCTGCTGAATGGCAGTGACTCTCCCCTGTGCCAGTCCCAGCTCGCAGGGAGGGTGGAAGCTGCTGCTGTTTCTCCTTCAGCTGAATTTCCTCCACAGATGATTTAGGCAGTGGCACCCACAGTTCTGACACTGAAATGGGGTGTTTCTGACCACGGAGATCAGGGGACCCCAGTGATGCCTGGAGGGAGTGTGTGATCAACAATCTTAGGGGGTGAGAGGAAATAAGGACTTGATCCCAAAGGCTCTTCCTACCCTACCCTACCCCTCAATCCAGATGTTGGCACGAACCCGAAGCCCTTGCCACCACCCTGGTGCCCCCTGCACAGCAGAACACAGCTGGGTGTGCACAGAAGTGATGCACCAACACCCCTGCTCTGAGGGGTACGACCTGCAGATTTTGGGAAGGGCAGAAGTGGCACTCCTGGACACACATTCCCCCCACGGCGTCTGGAGCAAACCACGAGCAAGAGAATTATCTCTCCACCATTTCTCACCGCACCGAAGCGGCGCCAACGGAGGGGCCGGGCAGGGCAGCCCCTGCTGGGGGGATTTTGGGGCACAGCCACGGGCTGGGGGGACATGGGAGAGGACAATACCTTCACACTCGGGCTGGGTGCCGCTCCAGGAGCCGTTGGGTTGGCAGGTCCTCTCGGAGGAGCCGCGCAGGGAATAGCCGGGCTCGCAGCTGAACCGCACCACGCTGCCCACGTCGAAGTCATCGCCCAGCCCGATGCCATGGGACGGGATGCCCGGGTCACCACACACGCCCTGGCTGCCCCCTGGACACAGAGAGTAAGCGTGAGATAGGTCAGGGGGGAATTAAACCCCGAGTGGCTGCCAGCAGAGCAGCCACATTCCAGATGGGATACCCTCCTGACCCCACGGGTTGGGAGCTGGCTGCAAAGCATGGCCATAATTCCTGAATCCCAAGGAGGAGCCTCCACCAGCTGCAGCTGCTTCTCGTGGCAGCTGCTCCAGCACAAATCATGTGGATGCTCCCAGGCTCTTGGGGATGCTCCTGAGCAGGACCTGCAGTTGGACTCAACAATCCTCCAGGGTCCTTTCCGACTCGGCACAGCCTGTGATTCTGTGGATGTTTTCCCTCCAAGCAAGAATTCCAGCGTGCCCCAAGCCACCCCAGCACACCCTGCTGTGCTCACAGAACAAGGAGCAGCCGGTTTGGAGCTCAGAGAGGGAGAAACAGGCTGGGAACACTCAGAGCTGCACGCTGGAGCTCCGGAGCAGGGACCCTCCGGAGCAGGGACCCTCCGGAGCAGGGACCCTCCGGAGCAGGCTGGAGGAATTGTCACCTCCCCACTGCCTGCCCCGTGTTCTTGGCTTGCACCACCAACAGTCTGTGCAAACACAGCCACCCTCAACCCAGGAAAGGCCATGGACAGAAATGAGGTATTCATCCCATGGGGAAGGAACTGCCCTGTGCAGAGAAGGGGCAGAATGTTCCAGAGCCAACTGTGCCTTTCACATAAAGTCTTTAGTTCCATCTGGCAAAAAGGGCTGTCACACCGTGGGGACCTTCCACACGCCACCTTTGGCAGGACACAATCTGAGCTGTGTTCTGCCTCTTCCCTGCTTTTGTAACTGCTCCACCTGGGTTTGGGGGGAAGGAGGAGCCTTTCCCCAAGCCCTTGGGTGGAAAGGATGGTTCTGGGATGCTGGGCATTCACCCAGCCCCACCAGGGCCATCAGCCTTGGTCTACAGCTGCCTCCAAGCAGTCACTCAGAAAAGCCCCCCACACCAAGTGTGTCAGCAGGAACTAGGCAGAGGAAAGCTGAATGTCCCCAAAAGTCCACCCCCAGAGATGACAGGGGACAGTGAGAACCACAAGGGGAAATGGCATGAATTGGAGCAGAAAACCTCCTGAGCAGCTCCAGACCAAGAACTCTGCAGCCACAGCTCCCAAACACCAGGATGGCTCCACTCCATTTCCCTTCCCCTTCCACATCAGAGGTTAAACTTGGTCAAGTGGAGCTGCTAAATCTAAGTGGCATAATTAAAAATTAACACTTGTCCCAAATGCTTTGCTCCAGCTAAGTTCTTATGTCACCTCCTGTGTGTTCTCCAAGGAACAGATGATGGGGTGGCTTGGGACAGCATCCCACCAGTCACCCAGCACCCTTCCCTCTGCTGGGACCACCAGAGCCCACCTCCAGGGAGGCTGGGCCAGCACATCTCACTGCATCCCCCACGATTTTGACCCAAATCTGTTCCATCAGGGGCTTTTTTTTTGCCCATTAGGATGTTGTCAGTGCAGGACCTTTCCCACCCAGGAGCGGGGAAGGACTTCTGCTGCCAAAGTGCTCTCTGTGGAGATGCTGATGATGTGGAAACTCACTGTGCCAGCTTCCACTTGCCTTGTGCAGACCTGTGGGGCTGTAACAGCAGATGTCAGGCCCTGCAGAGGGGCCACATGGGCTTCCTTTAGTGGAAGGCACGAGAAGGAGGGGCGGGTGCTGCAGGTGGGATGCAAGAACCCCATTTTGTGTCCGACATTTTCCTGCAGTGTGGGCTCTGCAGGGACAGATCCCAAGCAGCAGCTGCACCCCCTCCCAGCACAGCCATTTGCTGCAGGGAGTTCTTTCTCCTCCTGCCAGCCACTGCTCCACTCTCTGCCAGGTTTATGAGCCAGGGTGCAGGAGGCTGGATGGCTGAGCTGCAGCGATTTCCAGCCCTCCACAACCTCCCTCACAGGAGAAAAGGGGTGGAGGATCATCACAGGATGGGCTGAGCTAGAAGGGACACCCAAGGATCATCCAGCCCAACCCTCAGCCCTGCACAGGACCATCCCCAAGAGTCACCCCCTGTGCCCCAGAGCATCATCCAGACCCTCCTGCAGCTCTGGCAGCCTTGGGGCCGTGCCCACTGCCCTGGGGAGCCTGAGCAGTGCCCACCACCCTCTGGGGGAAGAACCTTGTGCTGAGATCCCACCTAACCCTGCCCTGACACAACTCCAGCCCATTCCTGGTCCCCACAGAGCAGAGATCAGTGCCTGCCCCTCCTGCAGTGAGGTCTCCCCTCAGTCTCCTCTTCTCCAGCTGGACACCCCAAAGGCCCTCAGTGTCCTCACACTCTTCCCCTCCAGACCCTTCCCCATCCTCACTGCCCTCCTTTGGACACTCTCCAGTGGCTGAACATCTTTGCCACGCTGTGCTGGCCCCCCTTCCCCAGCGCCCTCACCTGAGCAGTGGGGCAGGGACCCGCTCCAGCGCCCGTCCAGCTGGCACATCCGCGTGGAATTCCCCACCAGGGTCCTCTTCCCGAGGCAGCTGTACCTGACCACGGAGCCCACGGTGTGCTTGTCCCCCGAGATCTGAGCGTGGGGGGGAGAGCCGGGGTGGCCACAGGACACCACTGTAAGAGACACAGGCAACAGCTCCAGCCACACGGGAACCACAGAGTGGGTTGGGAGGGACATTAAAGATCATGTCATTGCCACCCCCTGCCATGGGCAGGGACACCTCCCACTAGCCCAGATGGCTCCAAGCCCCATCCAGTGTGGCCCTGGACACTGCCAGGGATGATGCTCCTTCAAAGACAGAGGCAGCAGGTACAAAGTGCTGCATGTCCGAGGTCACTGCATGGGGTTTTGGTGGCTTAAACCCACCCATCTAGCTGAGCTGACACCTAACTGACCAGGTGGGGTTCAGTCAAAGGCTGGACTTGATCTTTGAGGTCTTTCCAACCTTAGACAGGGGAGAATCAGGTCAGATATGAGAAGAAAATATTTCCACTGGTAGGGTGGTGAGGCACTGGAAGGGGCTGCCCAGGGAGGTGGTGGAGTCCCCAGCCCTGGAGGTGTTTAGAAGGGTCTGGATCTGGCGTTGGGGGATGTGGTTTAGTGGTTCAGGGGCTACAGGGGCAGTGCTGGGTTGGGGGTTGGACCTGAGGATCTTGCAGGTCTCTTCCAGCCTTGATGATTCCATAGTCCTATTCTCTGATTCTAAATGATTGTGGGACCTACCCCAGATCCCACCAAACCCCAGTGGCTCACACCACAGGGCAGGTGTGGCACAGCAGACCTGGCATCAGTCTCTGCACAGGGACATGAGCTCAGTCCTGCAAGAGCTGCCAAGGCTTTGTGCACGAGAGCCTAGTCTTGACACTGACAGGCATTTGGCAGGTTCCTTGGAAGAAACCATGAATATTGCCATGCTCCCCCCTGCCCTCCCTGTTCCAAGCTGTGATTGATGCTGTGTCACACCTGAGCAAACCCCCCAGCAGGTTCCAAGCACTGCTCACCCAACCGTGGCCAGCAAGACCCACCACTAACAAGAATTAATAGGTTTGCTTTGGCTCAGCAATGAGAGAGGAGCCAGGGAAGCTGCTGACAAGTGCACTGACAGATCCAGGGGCTGGGAGAAGGGTTTGGCTGAGGATGCTCAGCCTAAAGACTGCTCTTGGGGGGTGGAAACAGCCTCCCTCCCTCTGCTGGAGGCCAAAAATAGCCCAGCTGGCATTAGGCAGCAAATAAAGAGCAGGGCACGAGGGTGTGTGGGCATGTGGGTGTTGAGACACTCTGGTGCAGAGCTGTGACTACACCCAAAGACACCACACGAGGAGAAGGGGGCTGAAAGCTCAGAGTGTAACCAACAGTTTAATAACACACTCCAGCAGCCTCAGCTGGGCTTCAAACCACCACTGACACGGGGCTTTGCAGAGGATTTATGTCCACAGTGTGTTTCCCGTGCTGTGTCAGGCTCTGCTCCCATGGACTTGACTCTCCCATCCCTCAAAGGGATTTGAAAGGGGTTTAAGTGTCAGCAAATCTTAAGTTCACAGAGTCATGGAATGATTTGGGTTGGAAGGGACCTTAAAGATCATCCAGTGCCACCTCCTGCCATGGGCAGGGACACCTCCCACTAGCCCAGGTTGTTCCAACCTGGTCTTGGACACTTCCAGGGATGGGGCAGCCACAGCTTCTCTGGGCAGCCCCTGCCAGGGTCTCACCCCTCTCAGAATAAAGTTCAACACACAGAAAACAAAGACAGGCAAAACTCTCTTTTCCTTTTTAACTACCAACCCCAGGAATCCACGTCATCAGTTGTAAAACCGACCTGAGTTTCCAAAGTTTTGAGAACGCCCACAAATCCTCCAAGTCACGCTCAGCATTTTAAGGAAGGAGATCCCCTGTGCTCAGCTGGAAAGCTGGGGGCAGCATTAGGGTTCTCAGGCTCCAGGTTTAACAGGGAACCCCCCCCCTGGAGCCCCCCCAAGCTGTGCTAAGAGGGGATATCACTTATCAATTCCCCAGGGCCTGTGCAGGGTCTGCAAGGTGAGGACGGGACATGCTGCTCACAAAAGGAAAGGAAAATGTGCCCAAAACTACTTTGCACGGCTGGGAGTGGAGGGATAATACAAGGAGGAAAAAAAAGAATCAGCTGTGGCTTTGGAACAGCTTAAGCCAATTCCAATTCCTGGAGCACCATGGCCATTCCTTATGCCAGGGAATGGGATCACAGCTGAGTTTGTGTCCAGTGAGGACAACTCGGCTGTGCTGGGGGTGCGTCTGGTCCTGCCTGCACCTCCAGCTCACCGGGCAGCCCTAAAAGGCAACCAAAATACACTTTGGAACTTGATTTCTCCCAGTGAAGGCCAGGAGATACTGGGACAGCACCACTGACACCTTCCTACAACCCACAGAGACCTCCTGGCCTGGGTGTTACAGGAGGCCAGCAGGAGGATTTGCTGTCTTTCCACTCTATTAGAAATGCACCTCAAGCCAAACCATCACCCAGAACCTCCCAGTGCCAACCCCAGAAAGAGCTGGGATAGTGGGAAAAAGTGGGATAGACACAGAGCAAGGGTGAGGAAGCAAATCCTCTTCAGCACCTGCACTGAATGAGCAGAATAAATTTACTCTGTATTTACTGCAGGGTCGTTTCCCTGCCCCAAAGCCCCGGGGATGAGTGGGAATGTCACCTCACTCAGGTGTCACCTCACTCAGGTGTCACCTCAGTGTGATCTCACTCAGGTGCCACATCACTCAGGTGTGACCTCAGTGTGACCTCACTCAGGTGTGTGACCCCACTCAGGTGTGTGACCCCACTCAGGTGTGTGACCCCACTCAGGTGTGACCTCAGTGTGACCTCACTCAGGTGTCACCTCACTCAGGTGTGTGATCCCACTCAGGTATGACCTCACTCAGGTGTGTGATCCCACTCAGGTGTGTGACCTCACTCAGGTGTGTGACCCCACTCAGGTGTCACCTCAGTGTGACCCCACTCAGGTGTGTCCCCACCCAGCTGTGCCCTCCCCCAGGTGACCTGCACACCCCTCCCCAGGCAGGTTTTTTGCTCCAGAGGTGCTTCTGCCCTTCTCCCCCTGCACTCTCCCAGCTGAAGCTGCACAGGACCAGGAACACCCCTTGGGATGTGCCTTCTCCTGCAGGAGAAACCACTGCCAGCAGCAGGACCTGCCCCCTCACACCCCCAACTTCAGGACCTGAACCTACAGAACCCACGGAAGGATTGCCAAGACACGAGCACCGAAGCCCCCGGGGCTGGGGGGGATTGTCGTGGAGCACTTACAAAGACACTGTGGGAGGGCACGGTCCCAAGTGCCATCCCCCTGGCAGGTGAGGACGTGTGTCCCCAAGAGGTAATATCCATGGCTGCACTGGTAGGACACAGTGGTTCCAAAGCTGAATCTGTGGGGCCCGCTGGGCTGCACTTGCCGCACGCTGTTTTCCAGGTGCCCGGGGTCAGTACAGTTTACAACTGCAAACAAACAACAGCAGAGAATCACAACACGACCCCAAGGGTGGGGCAGAGCGGGGCAGTGGCTGCAAAGGAGCAGGAGGGGGCTGCGAATCACACAGGTCACAGTTTCAGGGGGTTTCTTTAAGGGTCTTCAGAGTGGAAATGGGAAAAAAATCATTATTTAAAGGCAAAACAGAGCCAAGGCTCTGAGCTGGCCGTGCAGGGCTCAGCAGCAGAGCCTGCACCCCCAGTGCCAAACTGGGACTTACATGAACCAGTTTGGAGTAAGTGATCCCAAACTGGGATGTACATGAACCAGTTGGGAATAAGTGATCCCAAACTGGGATGTACATGAACCAGTTCAGAGTAAGTGATCCCAAATTGTGACAAACATTATCCACTTAGGAATAAGTGATCCCAAACTGGGATGTACATTAGCCAGTCAAGAATACGTGATCCCAAACTGGGACAAACTATATCCAGTTAGGAATAAGTGATCCCAAACTGGGATGTACATTAGCCAGTCAAGAATACGTGATCCCAAACTGGGACAAACTATATCCAATTAGGAAGAAATGCTCCCAAACTGGGACGTTCATTAACCAGTTAGGAATAAGAGATCCCAAACTGGGATGTACATTATCCAGTTGGGAATAACCAATCCTTTGACC
>JAWMRC010000059.1:3971339-3992108 GCA_035584755.1 Thripadectes ignobilis | reverse complement strand
AGAGGAGGGAGAGGAGGGAGAGGAGGGAGAGGAGGGAGAGGAGGGAGAGGAGGGAGAGGAGGGAGAGGAGGGAGAGGGGAGGTTACCTATGTTGAACTGCTCGTTCTCAGTGATGATCTCCGCGTTGGGAACCATGGTGGGAGGTTGGCAGCGGAACAGCTGGTAGGCTGCAGGAGCAGAGGAAGAGCAGCAGATGTTCAGCTGAGGGGAAAGGCACCCAAGGCCACACCAGGGAAAACCCCCCCTCTCCACAAGCAGGAGGAATTGGCAAAATGCAACCAGCCCTCCAAAGCCTGCAGAGGGGGATCCAGGAATTTGTGCCCCCAGAGTTTCTCACTCCCAGCAGGGAAGAGGTTTGGGTCAGTCCAGAGGAGATGGAGGGGCCTGGAGAGTGGCATCCCTTTGGGTGGCCAAGGGTGCCCACCTGAGGCAACATCACCAGCACCTTTTGGGATACTGGGAGAAGATCTTGGAGAGCTCAGTGGGATCTGCTCAATGACAGAGGAGGGAGAATCTCCCCCAGCTCCAGCACCAAGTGGGTGCAAATAATTACTCTGAGAACTCCACCCTTAATGCCCATCCTTCAACAGGGCTCTCAAAACTCACTGATTGCTTTTTATAACTTGGAATTACTCATTTCTTCCCCAAAGTCTTCCAGGAGTGCTGATGTTCCCAACTGCAAATGCTGCCTGTGCCTTGGAGTTCACAGTGACCTGTGCAAGGTCAATGTCAGCACTCACAGAAGGTGAAAGAGGGCCAAATTTGTCCAATTTGCTTAATTAGGTGTTGTTTCAGGAGTGCCATGTGGTTGAACAGGAGGAAATCCAGCTGATGAGCAGAAGTGGGGTTTTTTTTTAATGGCAAATTTGCCACCCAAAATTAAATCTCAGCTCACAGTGGGCAAAAGGAACACAGTGCTCAGGAGAAGGTGGGTGCTCGAGGCTTGAGCTCACGAAAACAAACACCCCAGAGCTCTGAGCGGGGGGGAAACCGAATTTATGGCGCCAGGAACTAAATGAATATTAATGCAAGACATTTGCTGCTATTTGCTCAGCCCTTCCTGCATCTTTGCTCCCCCTGCACCTGACCCCAGCCAAGCACAACTTCCCCTGAAATTTAGAGCAGCCTTTTCAGATACCGGAGCTCCCTGAATATTAATTCTTGCAAACTCCACGATGGTGAACTCTTCACCCCATGGCAGGGCTGGCACTCCTGGCAGCACCTTAATGGGGTGAGGAGATGTTTAAACACATCTGTAGAGAAGGAGATGCCCTGATTTCCTTACTCCATAACGTGAGGCAGGACATTTTTCCAAAGGTATTTGGGAAAACAGGATGTTTGGAGGTCCAGGGCTTCTCTTTAATGGCAGGGATGGGCTCTCTCCACAGCAATGGTGGGAGTCTCTCATTCCCACCCCAAAAGGCAGCACTTCCAGCTGCAGCCCTGCCCACACTGCTCATTTCTGAGCCCAAGTGCCCAAAGCATCCTTCCCTGCACACTGCTCCACTGTCTGGGCACATCAATCCTACAGCAGCACTAAAACAACTCCTCTGAAGCCCTTAATTCCTTAAATTCAGGCTGGCCCTGTAACAGCTGCCTTGGAAAACTGGACTCACGACATTCTGCAGGGGTTCAGCATGGAATTCAGGCCCAGCCTTTGGGGCTGGAGCAGCACATTCCTGCAGCCAGGGCAAAGCTCCATTTGCACTTCCCAAAACCCAGCACTGCCACAGGAACTCATTAATTAATCCAATTTCAAGTCAGGCTCTCGTTTAGTGCCACCAAGCAAATGCTCTCATTGCATGTAATACCCACGATTTCCCTGCTCTCACACCAAAGGATCCCTGAGTAATCCAGGGATTTACAGGAATCCTCTTCCTCCCCACAGCAGTGCTGCTGTGTCTCAGCTGGATCACTTCAAACAGGCCACCAGGATGATCCAGTCTGGTTTAGCAGGGCATTGGAAGAGGGAATGTTGCATCCAGCAACACTGAGAGGAAGGAGAGTTTTAGGCAAACAAAGCAGAGCTGGCCATGAGGGATCTGCCATGGAGAGGATGGGATTTACAGGCACCACCTTGGCTTGGCATTGATGTTAATGACAGGATCAGGTTGGATAAGACCCCCAAGATCACTGTGTCCAATCAAAAGGACTCTGCAGATCCTTCATCTGTGGTCGAACGACCCCAACATATCCAAACATCCAGATTTCCACCCCTGCCCAGGCTGTGACCCCGTGCCAGTGCTTGAAAAAACCCTCTATCTCGAGCCTTTGTGGCTCTTGGTGGAAGATTTCAGGTCAAAGTGTATTTTTGCCCATCTTTCCCTGCCTCCCAAGGGATCCAAATTTGCCCCCCCCCAGACCCCAGGGGCAGGTGGAGAGATACAGACCGTAGAAATAAATGGCAAAAATGCCCCCGTTGGCGGCGTCGCTGTGGAACTTCAGCAGGACCTGGTTGGAAGAGCTCTGGGCTGACTTCTTGGCTGAGTTGCCAGTGAACACCCCGAGCTGGGGGGCTGTTTGCTGGGGGCCATCCCTAAGGGCAGAACCACAAGAAAAGAGCATTATGACACCCCTCCTCCTCCTCCCCTGCACACACAGAGGCTCCCCTTGTGCCCACCCTTCCTTGTGCCCCCTTTGCCAGAGCTGTATTTGATTCCCAGCAGCTCCCTGGGCAGCTGACCTGCACTCCCAGCCCCTCTCCCTCCTCCAGGAGAACCAGACTCGTCTCTTCTGGCTCCCAGAGCTCCCCCAGTGAACAGTGACCAACAGGAACTTCACTCTCACCCTCAGAACCTGAAGTCTCAGGACCTGTTTCCAAAGGAAACAGCACACATTGAGATATTCTGAAAGTCAATTATTGAGCTCTACAAGCTCAGGAATTTGGCCACAAGCTCTTCAACCAGAGCAGCTACCTGTGCTCCCTTGGCTGCCTGAACCTGCTAATATGCACCATTATGCACAAATCACATTTCTATCTATTTATATTAAAAGAAATAATGCAGCAATAATAATTTCTCTTCCCTCCTCCCAATAGAAAAGGCAGCTCCCGGGGCTGAAGAGACCAGTGCCACTTGAGCAACTGCAGCAGAGCTGAGCCCATTCCCACCAGAGATCCCAGTTCCCACCATTTTAAGGCATCTTTGCAGCCTGGAGCAGCTCCAGGAGCCCCCCAGGGCTCTCAGCTGTACCCACCACACGGTGATGAAGTCATTGTAGGGCTCAGTCTGCAGCAGGGTGAAGTTGAGGTGGATTCCATACCCCACGGGCACCGTGAGAAGCCAAGTGCAGTCCTGGGAATTGGGGTACTGGTTGGGGAAGCCAGGAGAGTAAACTGTCCCATTTTGGGTGGTGACATTCCCCCCACAAGGCACTGCAGGAAATCAGAGAGAAACACAACCCTGATGAAGGAATAACTCTCCTATCACAACCCTTAAAGATCCTCTATTTCCCATTTTCCTTGCGTTTTGATTTCATACCAAGATGCCAGTCCTGGATCCGGATTTTGGCCTCACTTGCCTCAAATAATCTCCACCTGTCACAACCACAGTGAACATTTTTAACTTAAGCCCATTCCAATGGGTTTATGACGTGCTTCAGAGCTGAAAGGAGACTGCCAGGGCATTTTGTCCAGCTGTGACAGCCAGGTGTGCAGATAAACCCTCCCTCATGCCCTGCCAGGAGTCTCTGGGCTCCACCAGCTGTCTGCACCCATGCAGGGAAAGCAGAGCTCCTGCTGGGCTCACACCAGTGGGCTAATCCAAGCCCTTGTTCCTGCAGCAGGGGGCAAATGAGGCTCTGTGTGGCAGCAGGGGCAGCCAAGCCATCCATCACCGGGACAGCTCTGCTGCACCAGGTGTCTTCCAGCTCCACAGCAACTTGCACACTAAAGAGAGGCAATGACAGACAGCCCGGGCAGGGAAAAAAGGGGGCCAGAAGGATGAGCCCCTGCTGCAGGGACACAGCAGGGCTCCAGGTCTGGGGGGCTCCTCCACAAGCACCAGCCTCTGGACCATTCTGGCACGGAAATGGAGATGGAAACACAACATCTGCAGGGTGTTCCTGCCCACCTGCAGGCACTGGCACAGGTCAGTGGCACCTGCCCACGCCAGCTCTGCTCTGAAGCCAAGCATTAACCCAATCCTGGCATGGGAACAGGCTGCCCAGGGCACTGGTGGAGTCACCCCCCTGGGAAGTGTTCAGAAAACACGTGGCTGTGGCACTTGGGGACTTGGTTTAGTGGTGAACTTGGTGCTGGGTTGATGGTTGGACTCGATGAGCTTGAAGGTCTCTTCCAACCTTAAGAATGCTTCTCCCTCCCCATATAAGTCATTAATTCAGGCTCAGGGGCTCACACCCACAGCCCCTTCTGGGCAGGGGCAGCTGCCCACACCTCTGCCCCTGCCCTGCTGTGCCAGGGGAGGGCCAAGCTCCCCAGAGTCCCTGCCTGGCCCGTGCTGTGCCAAGCTGGGCAGGGCACGTGTGTCTCTACAACTCCACGTGCTCCTTTGGTGAGCCAAACCCCAGGAAAGGGCCAAGGTCCCTGTGGCCTGCAGAGCAGCAGGGAGGCTGCTGATCCCTGCACAAACTCCCTGGAGTGGGGCTGCAAAGCTCAGCCTCTGTGCCTTTATTGCACAATTACAGCTTCTCTTTTAATTAAAAGAGCTTTCAGCACTGACCTGCCAGGGGAAGGCGAGGTGCTTTGCCTCAGGCAGCACGTCCTCCCTGCCTGCTGCTATGCAAAAATGGACCATTTAAGGCAAAAGCAAGAAAAGGCGAGTTCTGCATTGCCTTCACCAGCAGGAAGAGCAAAGCAGATGTGCTCAGAGACCAGCAGCAAATGGGTCAAAACACCCCTCATCTCCCTGCTCTCCAAGTGCTGCAGAGCCAGAAAACTACTTAAAAACATAGTATTAGGGCTGGCTGCAGCTGGCAGAGCTGGTGCCTGGGGTAGGTGAGGGCACAGCCCTGCTGCCAGCCCCCTCTGGGCACAGCACAGGCTCCCCCTGGCACACTGTGGGCTCAGGGAAAGAGCAGCTGAGGATTTGGTTCTTTATGCTTTGTGTTCTCTGGGGTTCAAGGACTTAAAAGAGGGAAAATATCACCTCTCTCTCTCTTTCTCCCCACTTCCTGCAGAGCAAGGGCTGGAAGAGGCTGGGAGAAAGGTCAGTTCTCCTGGGAAAGGTGGTGGGAAATCTTCAACAAGCAGAATTGAACTTCTTAAAAGGTTCCTCTGAAAAGCTTCTGAAGTAAATCACACAGACCTGGGCCATCAGCCCGAGGGGGAAAGGCTGAGACAGCCACGCTGGGGTTGGAAAAGAGAATTTGGACATTTGAGTTTCCATGTCTGGAGTGTGGATCTCACTCCTTCAGCCTCCAGAGCCCTCCTGCCACACTGGGCTTCACACAGGAGAGCATGGAAAGGTCCTGAAGATCTCCCATCCAGATCACTTTGGAGATACCACACTAAGGAGACCAGCAGGGACACAACCTTCCCACACTGAGGGTCCCCAGAGCTCCAAGGGTCTTTTACCAGACCTGAGTCACCAGTCCTGAATCAACAGCAGCTCAAAACCCAAACCGAATTAGTACTACAAGGAGCCTGGAGTGTGTCACTCTGAAACACAGCTCAGTGGCCCCAGCAGTGAGGGGACAGCAGGGCAGAGTCCTCCCCCACATCAGGACACTCAAACACCCCCCAGAAGCTGGCCAGAGTCCTCCCCCACATCAGGACACTCCAACACCCCCCAGAAGCTCCTCCTTGGTTCTGAACTGCCCCAAGTATTCCCTTTGTGCTGGAATAGCCGAGCACCAACTCATGGAGAACCTGCCCCAGCCCTTCAGGGGGTGAGGTTTCATTCCCAGGGTACATTCCCTGCCATGCTTTGGTTTCCAGAGACACCACACAAGGACTCAGAGGAGGCTGAAGCCTTCCCTGTGCCCAGAACAGCCATGTAGGTGCCCCCAGGTGCCCCCCAAGCCATACCTTCACACCTGGGCAGGGGGTGGTCCCAGTTCCTGTTGGTGCCATGCTGGCACGTCAGCACAGGGTGGCCGATGAGGTGGTAGCCAGGGAGGCACTCGAAGGAGATGGACTGGCCAACGTTGTACCCAGCTCCTCTCACGACCCCATTGGCAAAAGGCTCCGGGTCAGGGCACTCCTGCAGCTCATAGGCTGGGAAAATCCAAGGGAAAACGTTTCAGACTCCACTTCCCAGGGACAAGGGACAGGAGGAGAGGACACAGCAACAAGCTGTGCCAGGGGAGGGGCAGGTTGGACATCAAGAGGAATTTCTGCATGGAAAGGGTGGTCAGGCATTGGAAGGGGCTGCCAAGGGAGGTTTGGAGTGCCCATGCCTGGAGATGCCCAAGGAAGGACTGGCCATGGCACTCAGTGCTCTGGGCTGGGGGACAAGGTGGGCACTGGGCACAGGGTGGGCTCCAAGGGCTGGGAGGGCTTTTCCAGCCTCAGTGGTTCTGTGTTTCCTCAGGGAAGCAGGAGCAGCACACTCAGCTCCTTCCTCCTCATGCAACCTCTTCATTGAAGGAGACAAACCTTAATGAGCTCCCCAGATCTGCACGGAGGCTGAAGGGACCCTCAGCCACAGGGAGCACCCCAGTCCCCCCAGTTTATCCACAGTCCCCCTACACTTCACTTCTCATGGCAAATCCCCCTCGTCCCTCCACAGACGTGGGAGTGAGTTGGTGACCACGTCCCACCTGGCATGAGAAATCACTGCTCATCCTGCTGGAGCTCATTGGTATCCCAGTCTCCATGAGCTCATCCTGCTGCCCCACTGGGCACGGCCCCTCCTCGAGTGGCAGTGCAGGAATTACACATTGCACGGACCAGAGAGCCAGGCCCAAATTAACACTGTCAATTAAGCAAGAGCAGAGGCTTGTCCTGCTGCTCCTGGGGAGTCAGCCCTTGGCTGCATCCCACGGGCTCCATCCTTCCCATTCCTCGGATCTCTCTCCCAGGGAGCAGCAGGACCACTTGGCTCCTGGTTGCTCCACAGCAAAGCCCTAATCCAGTGGGAAATACGTGACCTGCCCTGGGCATCCTTTGCCCCCTCGTATTCTGACATGCCAAGGATGGGTGGGTAGAGAAGACCAAAAGGCTTTCAAAGATACTTATCAAGGCAGAGCTGTGGGTCAAGCAGGGCCAAGAGTTCATGTTCAAAACTGGGGAGCTGCCCCAGGATCCCAGTTGGGTAAGAAGGCACCTCCATTCTCCCATCACCCCCAAAACCTGCACTGAGGGCACCTTTTTATTTTAGTAACTTATTTCTCTCCAAGTGGCCAAGCTTGGAGGTCTCTTCCAGGAGCCAGGTCCCTTCCAGCCCTTTCATATTATTTGGCTGTTCAATTATTTCCCCAGTCCTCCCCCAGCTGCCTCAGCACAGGGCCAGGCTGAGCTAAGGACACATCAGGACTTCAGCTGAGACACAAAGGCAGCTACAACATGGCAAAGCAAACTCTGAGGACTCTTCTCCTCCCTCGCACATGACAGGTGACAGAGCCAAGATCTAAGTGAGCCTGGCTGGAAATAATTCAAAGGTATCTCACTGTCACGGGGCACTCCAGGAACATTTGCTCTGCGCTGTAGGCGTAGCAGGGTGAACAGATCCCAGTTATCAGGATTAAACTTGGCCTTCATGGAACACCTTTCCACTCATTTGGATTAAGCTGTCATGGAATTAATTCAACAGCTGTGACCACCTCCCCTCCATCACCCGGGGATGGGATGGTGCCCTCCTGACCTTGATATTCCAGCTTGAAGCCTGGCTTGTTCTGGGAGTGGTCGCTGTGGAAGTACACGGTGGTCTCGTGGGAGGTGGACAGGAGGGAGCCGGGCATTTCGGCGCCGCTGAACCGCCCGATGACGTTGCTGGTGTCGTAGGGCCCGTTCCGGATCTCCACGAAGTCGTGGTTGGGCTCAGTGGAGAAGTTCAGGAACTGGATGTGAGCACCTGGAGAGCAGGGAGGAACAGTCTGCATGCCAAGCTACCCCCGGAGCCTTGGCACCCACAGCAGCCTGGGCAGTCAGCAGGGCGTGGATGGACCATGCTGGGGGCACAGTGGCCACAAACTGGCAGAGAGGAGATCTGCACCACTCATTAGGAAGGAATCCTTCCCTGGGAGGGTGGGCAGGGTGGGCACAGGTTGGGCAGAGAAGCTGTGCCTGCCCCATCCCTGGAAGTGTCCAAGGCCAGGTTGGAGCACCCTGGGCCAGTGAAAGGTGTCCCTGCCCGTGACAAGGGATGGGACTGGATGGGCTTTAAGGTCCCTTCCAACCCATCCCATGATTCGATGACCTTCCCACCACCTCTCCTGTGCCAGCAACAACCCCAACCCAGCAGTCTCACCAAACCCCACTGGCAACAATATCCTCCAGGTGCAGTCCAGGTTGCTTGGATAATTCCCTGGGAAGCCTGGGCTCAGGAGCACTCCTTCCATCTCTTCTGCTGTCCCTCCACACTGGGCTGCAAAACCAACAGGGTTAATGGTCAGGATCCCTCCGGGCTCTCTCTGCAGGATGGGCAGGGCCAGCTGTGTGGGAAATGAAGAAATTCAACGCTCAGAAGAGAAGGAAACCCTGCTCTGGAACTAACACAGAGGTGGCCAGGCACATTCCCAGGGCACGTGTCCATCCCCTGCCCTCTGCAGATAAAAGCCTGGGCCCAGAGAGGCAGTTCTGGCAAGGCTAGAGGGAGAGGCAGATCTGGGCAGCAGGAGAGGAGCTGGACACTGCTCTGGCCACAGAGCTTTATCAGCACTTGCAGCAGCACTTGCTCGAATTTTTAACCACCTAAAAAATTCCTGTGAAGAAACAAAGTGATCTCTATTCTGTCTCCAGTTACAGCGACTTCTTTCCCTCGTTACTTGCTCCACCTGCCAATCTCCGGGCAATTACTGACAAATATAGAACAGAGTGTTTGCACACTGAATTCCCTGCCACGAGGAGATCCAGAGATGACAGCCCCAAAAGATGTTTACAAAAAGCAGCACATGAGATTTAAGCACAGGGAGCATCTTCTCATGCTTCTCTGGGTGACCTCCACCTGGTTACAGCACCACCATCCACCCAGGTGGATGCTCTCCTAACACGTTCTGACAGCAAGGTACAGACTCTTGGTCCAAGAGCTCATTACGGGTGTATTTGCTGCTAACAAGGTTTCTCCCAGAAGATTTCTCCTTCTTTTTCCTCTTAATGGCTCTTTAATAGAACTACTTCTAAATTATTTAGAAGTCGAGCATCTGGATGAAGTGGACCAGGAGCAAATCGGCACACTTGGCTGGGGAAGGAAGAGGGCTGTGCTCTGAGCAGGGGCACCAGCACAGCCAGGGCTCTGGCCAGGCTTTACACCCACCAGTGCAGGATATGCCAAGGGCCAAGAGCCCCAGGATGGTCAGCACGGGGTGCTGTGACACCCCAGAAAACATGAGGGTCACTCATGATGACCCACACTCGGCTGTAAACATGTTTGTGCCTCTCTGGAGCTGGATGACCTTTTCCAGAGGAGTGTGAGGCAGCTGAGGGCTAAGAAGGGACAGGGTGGGCACTTGTGCCCCTGCCCATGGTCCTGGCTGGCACAGAGACACCCCAGCTCCACCACACTGGTGTCTGCAGGCTGAACTGGGTGACTGGTGCTGCTTAAAAGAGGAAAACTCGTAGTTTCTCAGCCAGTTGGGAATATTGGGATCCTCCTCCATGCTGGGATCTCCCAGCTCTAGAGCTGAGCCGAAGGGCTTCTGGTTTCTTTCAGAGCAGCTCCCAAGGGTGTGGGTCCTTTAGCTCAGTCATTCTCCTGTAAATGTCTCTCTATTTATTCCTGGCCTGCAGATCATCAGATAAAAGAACTGTTAGCTCTTATAATTACTTTAAAGCAAAATGATGTAAGCTAGAACAGCAGGAGCCTGAAATAACTGTTAACTAAAGCTATTAAATGCATAAATGTCTCTCTCAGAGCTGCAAAATGTGCAACATGAATATTAAATATCTAGATTTGCTAAAAGCAAAAGAGTGAAAATAATCAAAAAGCTCCAGCAAGTTCCCTTTGCCTCTGTCCCTCTTCTCCTCGGGATCACTTGTTCCATGGTGGAAAGGGACTTGAGGTCTGACTTGAGGGTGTCAAGGGCAAAGAGCCAGCTTGGCAAGTGATCTGGGGTCACAAGTGGTCACAGAGGACCTGCTGGCCACCAGAGTGGGAACAGGGCACCAAAGGGCACAGCTGGGATATGGGAACAGGCTCTAGTGAAAGAAGCAGCTTTAGGGATACCAAGATGCATTTCATAAAAAGACCCCTCAGCCTTCAGATGGGAAAAAACCCCCCCTCAACCCATGAAAACCAACCTGCTTCCAGCACTAAGAAATTTCAGGTTTTCCCTTTTGAACAATTTTGTGTTGAGGAAGATTATTTTGTATTGCACATTTCCCACCACAGCCACACTTTAAACATTCAAAATAAAGCACTCCGGGCGGCCCCAGGGACTTCTCCCTTGCAATTTCCCTGGCAACAAATGAGGATTTTCTTCCACACTCTCTCTCACTTCCAGAACAAACCTGAATTTCTCTAAATCAGCCCTTTCACTCGTGTTTTTTTTAGGGAAGTGCTATAAATATCTGCCAGGTAGAGAGAGCACGAGTCCTACCGATGCAGAGCGGCGGAGGGTAATTCCAGCGGCGCACGGTGCCCGGCATGCAGGAAATGTGGGAATGGCCCTGCAGGGGAGGAAAGCAAGACACAGAGTTGGCTGTGCCAGCATTCCAGGGCTCTGCTGGCCCCCTTTTGGGTGGGCACTGTCCGTACCTGCAGGGCATAGCCCGGCTCACACTGGAAGGAGACGACGTCGTTCACCAAGTAGCGCTCCCCGATTTTCAGCCCGTTCCCAGGAACGGGGGGCTCTGGGCAGCTGGACAGACCCACAGCTGTGGAGGGAAGAGGGGTGAGCACTCCAGGGAGCAGGGATGTGTTTCCCATTCCTCCTGCCCCCAACACAGACCCCAGTTCTTCATCTCACCCCATTCCTCTGGTCACCAACCCCACCACACGCTGGGTGGGAATGCCCCGTGCCCTTTGGACCCTCCATGGACAGCCCTGATTGTGCAGCATTCCCGTGTTTCAGGCACATCCAGGACCCAGGGGTATTCACTGACTCAGCACATGTTTCTTCCCATGCACACGAGTATCACAAATCACTCTGTGGCTCGTGACCAAAAACATTGTCACTGAGCCCAGGTGATGGAAGAGCTGCACCTCCGACAGCCCCTGCAAGGGAGGGTGCCTGAAACAAAACACCCACCACAACCCCTGGCACCCAACAGCTGGAACTGGCTGTGCCTCTACCAGCTGGGCAGTGCCTGGCAGAGGGGGCAGCAGATCAAGGGCACATGGACTGTGTTCTGATTTGCCCCTTTCTGGGCAGAAGCTGCTCAGTTCCAATCTCCGACCCTTTCCCTCCTGTTTCCCTTTACAGCCTGAATTTACCAGCACACACGAGCATGGCTGGTCCTTGGCAGCACCTGCAGAACAGCCTACAAGGCTTCACTCAACCCCACATCCATCCCAGCTCCCTTTACAACTGGGAATATCCTGCTGCAAAAACAATTAACAACCCCTGAGGTCGCGTGTTGGGCGATGAGCCCTCCTTTACACAGCCCTCCTTGCCTCACACAGCCCTGCCTTGCACAGCCCTCCTTCCCTCATCTCCCCTTCCCTCTGAAACACCAAAGGGAGAGGAAAGGAAGCCTGAGGGCACCTCACACCCCCTTCCAGCACCTCCCTCACTCAGCTGCCCCTCCAAGATAACCTTCTGCATCTCTGCAAGGGCTGCTGCTCTGCCTCAACCCCACCGAGCCCACAGCAGAGGGAAAATAGAAGAGAAAGGGGACAGGAGAGGCTGAGTCTCCTCCTGAACCCCCAGTCACGCTTCCCAGCAAGGGAACATTGTTCCCTCCTCGCACATGGATGGACTGCTTGACCTTCAGAGAGGCAGGAGAGAAAATGGCTTTAAATAACTTCCCGTTCAGATCAGTGGGCACTGAGTCCAGCTCAGTCCTAAATTGTTCTTGCTCTGCTCTGACTCGGAGCATGTAGAGATAAGAGCTTTGCTCGAGTAACCCAGAGAGGGAGAAAGGGGAGGAAGACTCTGGTGTTTCAGCTCATCTCTCCCGACTTCCTCGCAGCAGCTCTAATGAACACAGACAAAACCTGCGGCTCAGGGCTGGGAAATTCCAGCGGTACAAGCAAAGCAAAAAAACCACATTATTTCCAGCTGCCCTGAAAATCAACACCTATTAATTCCTTCAGCAAAAGGAACAGGCGAGGCTGATAATGCCCAGCTCAGGAACAACCTGCACCTGACTGCTGCAGGGGGGTAACACGGTGCTTAAAGAACTTATTGATTGGAGTGCAGATGGAGAAGAACCAGAGTGGCAGCCAGAGAGCTTCTAACCCCACATCCATTTGGGCAGCTCCAGGTGCCCAGCCTCGCTGGGCTCAATAATCCACAGGCTTTCACTTGGTAAAGCCAGCAAAACCTGGAGGGTTTAGTACCCATTGGCCTCTAAAGCACAGTCTGCAGGCAAACAGCCGTGACATTGCACACAATCCCAGCCTGCTTGGGCTTGGGGGGGACTTTAAAGCCCATCCAGTGCCACCCCTGCCATGGGCAGGGACAATTTGCACCAGCCCAGGTTGCTCCAGCCTGGCCATGAACACTCCCAGGGACGGGGCAGCCACAGCAGGATTTCTGTGCACGCTTCCCAAAACAAAATGTGCTTTCAAATCTATTTGTTGCCTGAGGGGAAAAAAACCCAAACCCAAAACACAAATCCCCAGCAGAACATTGGTTGGCTTTGGAGACAAGCTCAGTGCTCAGAACCAATTACCAGGCACAGTGTCCAGCGAGAGCCAGCTCTGTCTGCATCGCCCCGGGGAAGATTGGCAGTGCAGACACAGCCGTGCCCATGTCCTTCACCAGCTCAGCAGCAGCAGCAGCACCACGGGACACGGGCAGAGCATCCCTGGGAGCTGCAGGAGTGCCACTGTGGCTGCCAGCCCTGCCACACTGGGAGCTGCCAGCCCTGCCACACTGGGAGCTGCCAGCCCTGCCACACTGGAGCCCACTCCTCTCCTGGCTGCTGCCTAAACATCCATGTGGGTGAGCTGAGCAGGGCTGGTTGCTGCCCTTTCTGCATTACAATTCAAAGGAGACAAGCACAGAACACCCTCAGCTGGAAGGGACCCCTGAGGATCACCCACCCAGCTTCTGGCTCAGCACAGGACACCCCAAAAGTCCTCCTGTTGTCCCAGCTCTGCAGAAGAGGGAATGAGGGAGTGAGTGAGATGACAGCCCCCACCAGGGTGACCCAGTGCAGCTTGGCTGGCACACACCCTTCCCGAGCAGACATCTGCTCCCATGGCAGGGATCAGAGCACACACACGGGGGAGAAGGGATTTTTGGCAATCCTATCCAAACCTGACAGCTCCTTCCCGAGAGATTCTCTGCCCTGCCACGTCTTCCAGCTTCAGTCAGGTTTGTTCTCTTAGCACTGAGGGTTTCCTTTTATAAAGTATGTTCTCTCTATATCCCCATATATAACCATGTTCTTGGGGCTGCATTCCCAAAGACCTGCCAGGAGACCTGCTGGAGGCAAAGTGTGTTGGTACAACCCCTAACCATGAACCCCCTGAACTGCCCAACACCATCACACAGTGGGTGGGGTGGGAGGGGACCCTGAAGACCATCTGGTTCCAACCCCCAAAAGAAGGGGAGAAAGGAGAGGGTGCCCATGCTTTGGGCAGTGCCTCCTTTGGGACCTGACCTCAAAGCTTCCCACGTAGCTCATGCCAACGTGGCTCCCTCAGCTGGAGGCTGCAAAAGGAGCATGGTCGGGCATTGGAGCAATCCAGTGGCAATGATGCTGCCCAGAGCCTGGAGGTGGCACACAAAGAGGTGCCATACCTGAGGTGAGCTGACCTGGATCCAGGGGGTGCCCTGGTAACCACAGCACTGATGGTGTCCAGCAGATGAGGGGGGTGATTGCCCCCCAACACCCCTCAGACAGCACCTAAAATACCCTGGTTTGCACCCCGTGGCGTGAGGGACACATTGGTAATGTGGCCTGAGCTCAGCAGAGGGCTCAGCACCTCCCCTGGGATCAAAGGCTGCCCAGAGAGTTTGGGCAGCTCCATCCTCGGAGCCTTTCCAAGCAGGGGCTGCAGAAAGGTGTGCAAAGCAGGTTCTTTAGTTTTACCTGCTCTCAGAGCCTGCTCTCCCGGGGAGGTTCCAGGAGATGACCTCGGAGGGCCAGGAGTTTTGTAGGAAGCTGTGCCAAGCCCTGCCTGCTGTTTGCAGCAGTGGCCAACAGTGCCTGCAAGGAGCAGGCAGGCCCTGCCAGCCTCTGCCATTGCAGGCACTTCCCCAGCAAAGATCACAGCCCTGCCCTGGACACACCAGCTCGCCATGAATTTTTCATCCTTCAGCCTCCAGGTCTCCTCCTGTGCTAGCACACAGCAACAAACAGGTGCTACCAAGAGCACCAGCAGCACGATGGGGGTCAGCCCATGACCCCCCATCTCCTCTGCTGCATCCACTGTCTAGTTAACATCCCCCTCTGCATGCTGAGAGCAGGCAAGCTCAGCAGCCCCTTCCCCACCCAGCAGCTCCCACTTGGACGAGGCAGCAGCTCCACAAGCATCTCCCCACAGCTCAGAGGAACCGGGAGATCAAGGCTGGGCTGCTCTTACTTTTGTATTCCAGGTGAAAGCCGGCAGCAGAGACGCTGATATCCGAGTAGAAATGCAGATAGAGCTGGTTTGAAGTGCTGTTCAGCAGCGCAGGCACCGTAGTCCCTGCGAAAACAAGAGGTGCACAAAGACACTGAAGAGGCTCTTTCTCCTCCTCCGTGTCCTCGGAGATTTGCTGCAGGAGAGGCTGAGAACAGAAAGTCCTTTAACTTAACAAGCTCCCTCGGTTTTGATCAGGTTCTAATGAGGCCAATTGAGAAATACCCAGGGCCTCTCTGCAATGGCCTCTTCAACGTCAGCTGCCTCTGAAGTTTCACCACTGACAGACAAAAAGCATCAAGAAGGGAAGTGGGGATGAGAAACAGCGTGGGTGGAGCGCAGGTCCTTGGAAAGTCCAGACTCCTTCTCCTGCCTCGTTCCCTGGAAGGTGCTGCAGCACCAGGACAAGGCAGCTCCATCCCACACTCTGCTGGTCCTCACCCACAACCCTTCTCCTCCCAACCTCAAAGCACCTGGAGCACATTTGCTCCTTAAATAAGCAAGAACTGGGGCCACTGCTCTGCAAGTGGCTCTGATTTGAAAGCTTCACAAATCTGGCTCCTCCCTGCTCTGCTGAAAGCCAAACACAGCTGTGTCGTAGCCCTTCACGCCTTTTGGTGGCCACCAGGCAGGTGAGGTCACCCTGCCAGGAGTGGTGCTCTGAGCCCACCCCACCCAACCCACCAGCACTGTGGGAATTCCCAATTTCCAGGCTGGGAGACAAAACCTGCCGTGGGTTTGTGGCTGAGGCTCCCTGGCAGTGCCTTCCTCAGGAGGAGACTGTTCAAATTCCCAGCCCAGCAGAGCCCCTGATTCCCTTTAAGCACAGGCTTCAATCTGTGCTGAGCTTTCAGAGCACTTAAGCATAAGCTCGGTTTTAGGATGTGAAGAGGAGGAGGTGTGGGCTGGGCTGATGCTGAGCACGTACCAGAGAAACTGCCCAGCATGGTGGCTGTGTTATCCCCTCCATCAAACACTTCCAGGGAATCCCAGTTCTGCTCCGTGACAAAACTGATCACCTGGATCTGCAGAGAAAGAAAAGCAAAAAAAAAACATAAAGAAGAATAAGAGGACAATTCCTGCAATCATGGCTACAAGTTCAATCGGTATCAGTTCAAGGGGCACTAAAGGGTGTTGTTATTCCTCTGGGCTACTCCAAAAAACAGATCCAGCTCTTTTCCCTCAAACTCCAGACTCCTGTGGCAGGAATGTTGTTTTCTGCTGCTCAAACCAAGAGAGAGCTCCTGCAATGCACAGCTCATTTACAGCTGCTGAGAATCCCAGCCTTTTTTCCCCCTGTTTGGAGAAATCCCTGAAGACTTGCAGCCCTTTCAAATGAAAGCAACCCCCAGCAACCCACGAGCTAAAATAAAACCAAAAAACTACATTAAACAACAGGATTTTTATTTATTTTTTTTTTCCCGATCCAATCAAGTTTCTGCCTTTGCCTTTTTTTTCCTCAGCTTTTAGTTGACTCACTCGAGCTGCATTTTCAAATTCCACCTTTCCCTGCCACGGCCCCCAAGGTTTGGAGGCTTTAGGAAGTCACTCGACTCCATTAGTTAGAACATCAACACAATCCTCAAATGAGCAACATCGTGAGAGCTGAGAAATCTGCATTTGCACTGGAAAGCAGCTCATCCCTGAGCAAAGATCTCCACGTAATTGCACAGATTTGTTTGCCACGATTACCATTAAAATGACTGTGCCTTTAGTCCTCAAAACTGGGGCTTCCAAGCGCTCAGAGTGCCAGCGAAAACACAGCACAAATTGTGCTGTAAATCAAGTTTGGTGACCTGGCTGAGAGAGGGAGACAGCAAAGCTGAGACAAAGCCAAGGGGTTTTGGGGGAAAAAACCAGCTTTAATCTGTAAACTCGGGATGAAATTCTCAAGCACTGGGTGCCTCAAATTAAACTGTGAGACCAACAACCTCAAAGAGCCCCTTGAAGACACACCAGGAGCGTCAATAATTTGTGCAAGGAGGATGCTGGAATTTGGGTAATTTGGGTGAGATTTCCCTCTCGCTGTGGCCTGTTTACTGCAGAGCCTCAACTCTTTCTGGTCTCTTTGGCTGAAGAACTCCCACCAATCCTAATTCTGACTGCAATCCTGGCAGCAGAGAGCCCAGCAGGGCACCCTCCCTGCCCAGAACAGCCAGGAGAGCTCAGTGCCCTCAAAGCTCAGCACACACATGGCCAGGACCCTGGGAACCCCTTTTTTCCCCCCAGTCTTATTCCCTGGTTTACTCACCCACCCCAAAGCCCCACCTGCCTCTGCCCCACTGACCCTCCAAGGCAACACAGCCATTTAAAACCAACCAAGCGAAAATCAAACCCCGTTATTTCAGCCATTTCAACCTCTTCCCTCTTGGATTTCTTGTCCATAACAGAAGAGGCTCTGAAGTTGCTCCAAAGGATTTCTTGCCCAAAAAGCCAGTGGAGTTCACGTGGCAGGAATTGCAGTGGCCCCCATGGAGCCATCCCTGGTCACACCATCCCCTCCCTCCCCGCCTCATTACACCCCATTGTGATTTCCATTATTGACAGTGGATTGAGAATGAGCATTTTGTTTGCTCTCACACTTCCTAAATTATTTATTCTCCCCCCCCCCCCCCCAACTTAACGGAATAAACATTTTTAAGGTCCTAATTCTAGTCTGACATGTGGATTCACAAGGGATCTGCATCTATTTACTGCCATGTATATAAATTAATTCACTCAGGAAGGTTTGCTCTGGGAATGAATAATTCATGGCAGAAGTGCCAGCTCATACTCTGATTACATAAAAATCCTGCAAGTGAGTCTCTGCGACCAAGAAAGCTTTAATTTCACCTCCTCCCCTGATTTACAGTTGTTTAACCTTTAATTGTTGTACAAAACGAGGGTAAACTGATGCTTAAATTAGTATCTAACACACAAAAGCAGGACCAGGGAAGCAGGGGAGGTTCAGCTCTGTCACCTCACAGTGAAATATTCCATCCTGATATCTAATCTCAACTTCCCCTCATGCCAGGGGAAGGGGTCACACTGAAGGACCAGGGTCCTGCTCGTCACCAAAACCCTCCCAGCCCAGACCTGGGAACTGGTAGAGCACAATCCCAAAACACACTTTGTTTGCATTCTCTGTCAGACCCCAAAATATCCACTGTCCCTGCACAAAATCCCACCCAGCAGGAAAGGGGTCAAAAAATAATCAGAAAACTCCAAAACCCAGAATAACTCCCTCAAAAAAAAAACCCCAAACACCCAAACCTTTAAACCACATTGCCATTAAATTTCCATTAATTTGGCACAACTCAAAGGTGAGGAAGAAGTCCTTCAGGACAAAGCCAGGCTTAACCTCCTGCTGTAATCCCTGCTTCCCTCTAGGCTCAGCTGATGGGGGTTTGGAAGTGGCACCAGGGTGGTGAAGGACACAGGCAGGGATTTACAAAGCTCTAAATATTAAGTGAATTATCACCTCCCCATCCCAGGACTCCCCAGAAATTTGCAAAGTCTTAAAAGCCATTTGGGGGGGATAAAAATGGTTAAAATTCCAGATGAACAGGAGAGCGTGGGCAGGAGCTCTGAGGCCCTGCAAAACCCTCTTTTTGAGGCCCTGCAAAACCCTTTTAAATGGCTTAAAACCAAAGAGAAGAGGGACAATTGCCACACTGGACACAACAAAAGCCTGGCAGAGGGTTCCAAATATCACCCCAGGTTTGTCTGTGATGCCCCCAGTGCTGCTCCCCCTGGCTGTGCCCAGCCCAGAGCCAGGGGCAGGTTTGGTTCTGGTGGTCAGAATTCCCAGGAAAGAATTCCTGGCTGGGAGAGCTGAGCTGCTGTTTCAATAAACCTGTGGAGGGCAGAGTGGCAGAGAGGGAGGATCCCCTACAAGTCCATGAATAAATACAGAGAAATAAAAGCACTTAATGAACAAACCCCTCGCAAAGTGATGTCAAGAAGAGGAAAGGAACCCTGAGATAAGGAGGAACCTGCTCAAGACTCTCCCTCCTGTGTCACCCAGTGCCAGGCTGGCTGAGCCCATCGTTGAGCAGGAGGAACATCCCCACCCCAAATGCCCCCAGTGGTTTCTTACACCAGCTCAGCTGCTTTCCCACAGACAGAGCCTCCAGGAGGCAAAAAGCCACTGAAATCATGTCCTGAGCTGGGAGGGACCCCCAAGGACCATCCAGTCCAACCCTCAACCCTGCACAGACACCCCAACAATCCCACCCTGTCCCCCAGAGCATCATCCAAACCCTCCTGGAGCTCTGGCAGCCTTGGGGCTGTGCCCACTGCCCTGGGGAGCCTGGGCAGTGCCCACCACCCTCTGGGGGAAGAACCTTGTGCTGAGATCCCACCTAACCCTGCCCTGACCCAACTCCAGCCATTCCCTGGGTGCTGTCCCTGCTCACAGAGAACACCCATCAGCCTTTGCCCGTTTTGGCTGTCCCTGTATGAAGGAATAAAGACCTGCTTGCAGAGCATTCCCCATTCAGCCCATCTCTTCCCCGGGAGCAGCAGTGACTCTGGCAGTGGCCCCTGGAAGTGCAGCAGACCCCCTTTGGTCCCTGTGTGCAGCCAGAGCTGCGGGCACCGTACCTGGATCCCTGCCCCTTCGGGGACTGTGATCTTCCACACACAGTTGAGGCTGTTCAGGTAGGGCTCAGGGAAGCCAGGGGACAGGATGGTGCCCTTGCGCTCCGTCAGGTTCCCACCACACGGCACTGGAACAAGGAAAGTGCTCTTTGAGAGGGCAAGGGATGGGCTTTATAATAAACACATTTGTAGAACAGCTCTCCACAGGCCAAAAAAACGAGCACTGGCTCATGATTTAAGGGTAATATTGGTCTCAACAATCCTTTATTTGGTAAATCTCTCATGTAATTCTGGCCCAGGCAGTGCACAGCCCTCAGGTGGGGGACACACATCGGCCACCAGGCTGATCCCCCAGGAATTGCTCTCCTCCAGAGGAGGGGAGAGCAGCTTTCAGACAGCTCTGGTTTGGTCTGGAGGCTGTCCCACCTCTCACAATGCCTACTGGATCAGAAGAGCCTTTCTATGGGATCTGAGGTTCAATTGTCCTCATTCAGAGGCTGGCTGGGTTTTTTAATGCAACACAGAATCTCAGCATGGTTTGGGTTGGGAGGGACCTTCAAGTCCATCTCATTCCACCTCCCCTGCCATGGGCAGGGACACCTTCCACTAGCCCAGGTTGCTCCCAGCCCTGTCCAACCTGGCCTGGAACACTCTCTGGGCAGGCTGGAAGAGGCACAAACGAAGATTTTTATGTTTCATCAGTGGTTTGCAAAGAGGGTTTTTATGTTTCATCAGTGGTTTGCTTTGCTGCTGACGTCAGGTTTTATATTTTCCACAGAATCCCAGGACATGCTGAGCTGGAAGGGCCCCACAAGGACGGCCAAAGCCCAACCCTTGCCCTTTCCCAGGACAACCCCAGCCCCACCATTCTGACCACTGAACTGGTCCTGCCTTGCCCCCCAAAGGTCACCTACCCACACAGGTGGGCACGGAGACGTTCCACTGTGCCAGGGCGCCGGGCATGGTGAGGCACTCGATGGTGGGGGAGCCGTGCAGGGCGTAGCCAGGGCTGCACTCGAACCTCACCACGGCGCCCACGGCGAAGTCGCTGCCCATGCGCCGGCCGTGCCGCGGCTCCGGCACCGAGCTGCACTGCGTGGCACTGGTCCTGGGCACGGCTGGGGACAGCAGGGGCCAGGGGGAGGGACAGAGACACAAAACACGGTCAGAGCTCATGGCTGGGACACGTCAAGAGCTGTTAAAGGTGATGCAGAAATGTGGTTGTGACCAAACCGCGAAGGGATCCAAATGGAGTCTAAACAGGAGAAGAGAAAGAAGGAACAGAATCACAGAATGTGCTGAGCTGGAAGGGACCCCCAAGGACCATCCAGTCCAACTCCTGGCCCTGCACAGACACCCCAACAATCCCACCCTGTGCCCCAGAGCATCATCC
>JAWMRC010000059.1:3941472-3965162 GCA_035584755.1 Thripadectes ignobilis | reverse complement strand
CCTCCTGCCCCTGTTCCCTGGAGCAGAGCCTGACCCTCCCCTGGATCCATCAGGGGGTTGCAGAGAACCAGAAGGTCCCCCCTGAACCTCCTTCTCTCCAGGCTGAGCCCCCCCAGCCCCCTCAGCTGGGAGGAGCTTTGCAAAGCAGGACATCCAAAGCCAGGCTGAACCTGGCACGTATTTCAGATGTGCCACATCTGTTCCCATCATCTCCTGGCACTCCTCACTCCTGGAGCCCCGAGCTGTCTCTGCTCTCACCATGGAATTCAGTGCCATGTGTGAGCTGGGTGACTCTCCAGATGTGCAACCCGGCTGCAATTATGGCAAAATGATTACAAGCACTTCAACAAAATGAAGACATTTTTCTCTCTGTTCCCTCTGCCCTGCAGAGTTAAAAACCCCATTTACATATGAAAATTCCAGTAAAGACTACGGAGCTGTCAGGACTTGGATATTTCTTCCCTTCTTCTTCTAAGGGCTTTTTATTTTTTTTTCCTTTTCTTCTTCTATTTTTTTTCCTGCCTGAAATATAATTAGAGGCTTTGATTAATCCTGCTCTTTTGTCATTTGGAAATTGCTCATTAAAGATGAGGGCTTTCCTGAGAGCAGTGGCTCTGTGGCCAATTAGAATGTGTTTAAGCATTAAATCATGGCCTTTTAGGATTTGGGGAAGGTGTGGAGGGAGAGACAGAAAACAGCAAAACCCCCAGACCCTGTTTTTGTTTTTCTGCTTGCAGTGAAAAAGGGGATCAGCCCCGAGGACTCCTTTACCACTGGGCACCCAGGGGAACAGGGAAGCAAAGCAAGGGGAGGACCTCACCCTGATGCCCCATTTCACATGGGCTGAGCCTGCCAGATGTTTGGGAAAGCATCAAGACAAAACTGCCAGGAGAACTGGCTCATTACTCTGCTAGAAAAGGAGTTTTCTGTGCTTCCCCTCTCCTTTTCAAGCACAACTCAAAGCCTGTCTGAGCTCCTAGAGCAGCTCAGGCTTCCCTCTGCACAGTCCTGAACACTCCACTGCACAGTTGGTGTCCACAAAGAGCATCCTCAACTCCATCTCTGTGAACCTGTTCAGGCCTTCAGAGAATCACTGAACAGTCTGGGTTGGAAGAGACCTTTTAAAGCTCGTCCATGAGCAGGGACACCTTCCACCAGACCAGGCTGTTAGAGCCTCATCCAATCTGGCCTTCAACATCTCCAGGGATGGGGCAGGCACATCTTCTCACCAGAATGCTCCAAAACTCCTCCCAAATCCACGGATTACCTTTTCCAGAGGGCAGAGCTCATTTCCAAACACAAGCTGTCCTGGACTCCAACACCACCCCTGGGTTCCGACTGTTTCAGCAGCAAACAGGGCTGGGTGTTGTTAAACAGCTTGCTTTGCATGGAATTTTACAGCACAGCGTTCCCGAGGGGAATTTCCACCTTAAATAACCCATAAGTAATGCTGAGTGTATGTTTATAAGCACAGGATGGGCAAAATAGTTCTGGCGAAATAATGACGAATTTGAAATCAGGCTTGGGGTTTGGCTTTTCCTTCAGTCCTTTGGAAGGGTGGAAAGTAATCAGTTTTGCTTCATTTGCTTTCAATTTCATGCCTCTTCACTTCTGGCCCATAACAGAAAGAGGAATTACTAAAAAGCGTGAGAAAATCTCCCACTTTGGAGTATCCAGCCTGGAAACTCCTGTGGATCCTTCGCCCAAACCTCCACGTGCTCCTGGGGCAGGGCACGAGGTGGGGTGGGGGCAGTGACTGATGGAGGCGGAGCCCCCAACACTCACCAAACACACCGATTTGGGAATGATTCTACAATAATAACGTTAATTTGGGAAGAGCTCCCCAAATGACGAGGCTGCCCTTGCCATCATTACCAAAGGGAAGGCTCCATTAAGCAGCAGCGCTGTGTGGCTACAGACAATGGTCTCAATAAAACCTGGGAGATGCTGAAATGCAAATGGGTTATCAGAACCCAGTTGATTTCCCAACAATCTCCACTTCTGATGCTCATTGCCAGCCAAATTTGTGAGAGTTGCATCTTCAGGCAATGGGAGCCCCTCGTACAGAGGGGGCTTTTACACTGGCTGGAAACAGCTTTGGAAACTTATCCAGGGTTTCTCCATCACCAGGAATTTCCTGAGACACACAGATATTATCCTGGCTCAAAACACAGTGCTTGGAGAGACGCTGAGTTAGATCCTTGGCTTTGCTGCACTGAATACTGGGGATATCAAAATCCCTGGAACACAGAGATACCTGGGACAAAGAGAGGACCCACGAAGCCCCTGCTAACGAAGAGCCTTTCACATGGCAGGGACAGGTGACAAGTGGCACTTGGGGAGCTGCAGGGCCAGCAGCACTGACCACACACCCCGAGCCCTGGCAGTGCCCGTGTCTTTGAGCTGAACTTGGCAATCCAGCTGGCAAGGAGCCGAGCCCCCTGTTTGCTTTGCTTTCCCCACAGGCTCCCTCCTGCCTGTCTTTTTGTCTTCCTTCCATTCTCCAAAGTTGGTTTTTTTCTTTCCCCTGCCACTTCCCAGACTTGCATCCCGGGTTCCTTTTAAAGAGCAGGGAAATTAATGAGCAAACTTGTGGCTTGAGTCTTTCCTGGCAGCGTTTTGGCTTTGGGTTGGTACGTGGGTGTGACTAACACTGCTGGAGTGTTTAGGAGAAACAACCACTCTCATTTAATGAGATTGTGTTTGTTACCTACTTTCTGGCTGCCTGAAAAGAAAGGGGAGAAGAAGTCTGAATTTTTAGGAAAATTCATTCTAATGAGAATGAAACTCTTAATTTCTTGGATTTTAACCAGTGCTAACTGGTTTTGTCTTATTATTTCCTAACTATCATCTGCTCAGCAGAACTGACAGGAATTACCCTTTCACTGCCAGGCTGTGCTCAGGTAAATTTGAATTTACAGGCACCACAGCCTGGAGAACAGGGTACAGGAGGAGAGACTTGCCCAAGCACAAGGGAGAGCAGCAGCAGCCCCCAAAGCAGAGCAGCCCATGGTGCCCCCTGCTCCCAACACCCTTCCCAGCCTGCTTCCCACCACGGAGGCAAACCCCAGTTCCACAGGACCCCTGGAGGTGTGTTTCCCCCTCTCCACACTCCCACAGCCCAGGGCAGGCTGGAAGCATCATTTCTTCCCAGTTCCCAACCCTTCTCCCCTCCCTGCCCAGCCCTGACTCACCGGAGCTGGCTTTTCAGAGCACATTTCTACTCCAGTGTGTAACAACTCCATTCTTCCACCCACTCCAAGCACAAACAAGGGATGCACCTGCCAAAGCCACCAGCCCTCTCCCCCTGTCCCCAGCAGCAGTGCCAGCTCTGTCACTCCCCAGCTCATTCCAGAGCTAAAACCACCCAGGCATCTCTCAAACCACCATCCTCTCTCTCGCAGTGACAGCTGAGGCCACCACCATGTTTTGTTTCCTCCTTCCTTCCTTCCTTCCTTCCCCTCCTTTGAGGAGCTGGAGTGTGGCCAGAGGTGGGAATGGAGCTGGAGAAGGGGCTGGAGCAAAAGGAGCACGGAGAAAAGGTGGCTCAGGGAGGACCTTTGTGCTGGATGAGCTTTAAGGTCCCTCCAACCCAAAGCCTTGTGTGGCTCTGTGGAGTGGCACCTTCTGCTCCCCGAGGAGGAGACAGAGCTGTTCAAATTCAGTGTGGAGCAGGAAGGGTTATACAGGACACCAGAGAGTATAAAGAATACAGAACACAAAGCCTGAATAGAAAGGACTGTTTTCTGGGAATCTCCCTCGTTTTAATCTAAAGAAAAAAAGGGAAGACTCTCTTCCCTGTTCCCAAGAGCCCCCCCCAAAAGCAGCCCCTCGTGACGGATCCTCAGCCACGTCAGAGCCCTTTGCTGCTGCTCCTACCTGCCTTGATCTTATCTACCTACCCTGGCTCCTTCACTAGGTGTGCCTGCCCAGCTGTGCCCACCCAGTTATGCCCACCCACCTGTGCCCACCCAGTTGTGCCCGCCCAGCTCTGTCCACCCAGTTATGCCCACCCATCTGTGCCCATCCAGCTGTGCCCATCCATTTGTGCCCACCCATCCGTGCCCGCCCATCCGTGCCCACCCAGCTCTGCCCGCCCAGCTGTGCCCACCCAGCTGTGCCTATCCATCTGTGCCCACCCAGTTGTGCCCATCCAGCTGTGCCTATCCATCTGTGCCCACCCAGTTGTGCCCATCCATCTGTGCCTGCCCAGCTCTGCCCACCCATCCGTGCCCACCCAGCCATGCCCACCCAGCCATGCCCAGGCTCACCAGTGTACTCGATGACGAAGCCGCTGTTGCTGACGGACGCGTCGCTGCGGAAGGCCAGGAAGAGGCTGTTGCTGCTGCTCTCGATCCTCTCGGGCAGTTGGGAGCCGTAGAAGCTCCCGATGAGGGGGCTCAGCGAGTCAGGCCCGTCGTAGATGTGAAGGAAGTCGTAGCCAGGCTCCAGGCTGAAGCTGCAACACCCAAGCAGTGCCTGGAGCAGCAGAGCATGGGGAGCTCCTGCCCCAGGACAGCTCCCCAACCCAGAACGGGACATTTCTGCCTCCAGCCCATGGGAGGAACCCATCCCACCACTGCACGTCCTGACCCATCCCACCCCTGCATGTGCTGACCCATCCCACCCCTGCATGTGCTGACCCATCCCACCCCTGCATGTGCTGCAGCACCTCATGCTCTGCAAAAGCTCTGTGTATCCAAAAGGAGCTGCAACGTGAGCACCTTCCCCAAATTAGTGCCTGGGAGGACATTACCCCATCCCACCACGCCAGGTTGGGTTCCTCCCCAGAGGGACTCACAGCCCCAGCTCACTCCCACTGGTGTCCCCTCCCTGTCCCCAGGGATGGCCCCGGAGTGGGACCAAACTCTTGGGTACTCACGTGTTGAACACCAGGGCAATGACATAGTCCGGGGACACCGTCAGCTTCCAGTCACACTCCTTCCCTGGCGGGTAGGGCTCGGGGTACTGCGGGGACAGGATCACCCCTGCCGGCCCTGTCAGGACCCCTCCACAGGGAGCTGGGGGACAACAACCAAAGGGGGGGCTCTGTAGCACAGGGACTTCAAGGAACAGCAGATGAGATGCAGGAAAAGGAAAGCAGGGAGATAGGGAGAGAGAAGGGGTCCCAGAGGCAGCTGCAGGGCTTGGTATGAAGATATCACAGACTATCCCAAACTGGAAGGGATCCATAGGATTACTGGAGTGCAGCCCTGCTGTTCCAGGAGGCTCCCAGAGCTGAGGGCTCTGTTATTCCACACACACAGAGCCCTGGATGCCATCCCAGCCCCCCTGAGATCTCTAAGTGAGGAACCAAAAGGGCAGAGGGAGATTTTATGCCTTTCTGGTGCATTTCTTTAGGCAACCCCCAGCCCAGTCTGGTTGCCAACCGGGTGCAAACATGTTGCCTGGGCTTAATTGTCTCATGTTCATTCTAGTTAGCAACACACTGAATGCCAGGCTGATTGGAAAATCAATGATTAATTTTGAAGGCTGAAAACTCCTGCTCCTGTTCCCACTGGGGCAAAGAGCAGTGGGGTTTTGGCTGTCTCTTCAGGAGGATTCAGGCTTTAAGATTCCCCCTTTGCTCGTCAGATCAATCCTCCCACATTTGGGAGGGGGTGAGAGGGAGGGGAGAACAACCTGGATTAAACTGGGGGGTCTGACACCAGCCTACAGCAACAAATGAGTGGGGAATGGGCTGGGAGGGGGCAAAAATGATGGAACAAATCCGGGAAGGATCTCCCATGAAGGGGTGAACACGTGTGGGCTTTTATATTTTTATACTTTTATCTTGTGGGCTTTTGGAAAACCTGGAAATGCACAAGAATCACCTCCAGACAGCAGGTAAAACACAGTGGTGCTGTTCTAAAAGGATCACCCAGCAGAGATGAAACCAGAGGCTTCTCTCCACGGCCCCAGAAACAATTTCTTCAGCCAAGTGCACTCCCAGGCACGGAGAGCTGCTCTCCCTCTGGGAATGGCAAGGAAATCACAGCACAGACATGAACAACTGGGCTGAAGGCCACTCTGAAACACCTTAGAAGGACCACAAGCACCTACTGTGTGTCCATTCACCTTCCTCTTAACCCCAAGGGTGCCTTCCCCTTCCTCTCAGGGGAAAGCTCCGAAGAAACTGATCTAGAAGGACTCATTTTGGAAAAGCCTGAGGGAGATGAGTGTTCACCACCCTCTGACTGCTTTGAAAATCCCACCCCTGGTCTCCAAAGGATTTAAAGCAGGAACTGGGCCCTGCCATTGCTGCTTGGAGGTGGTCAGGATAGGAACTTCAAATAGCCCAAAGCTCCTGGGGCTGTTCCTGTTCAGCCCACGTTGTTTAGGGATGGAGGAAGCTGCACCATAAAGATGTGAAAATCCATTTGAAATGCTAAACGCGTAAAATGCAAGCCCTAAATCTGACACAGTTTCCCAATTCAGCTGCACCCAGGCAGCCTGGCCCCCAGCTCCTGTGAAACTGCTGTTTGGCCCCTGGTTATCCCTCCAAACCCTTTGTCACTGAAGAAGGGAAGGAGCAAGGAGTTGTTTTCAGCTTTATCCTGGAGTTTAGGACTCCCAGTCCAACTGGAGAGGACCTGTGGGAATTCCTCTCCCTCCAGGGTGAAGGCACTGGCTGCATTTCCCTGCAAAGAACTCAGAGTTCAGCTTCTGGTGGGAGAACTCGGCAGGGAAATGAAGAGCTGGGCACTCCATCCAGCACCATGATTTACTGCCAGCCCTGGGAAGATGGAAAGAACCATCTCTGGGAGGCTGAGAAGGTGCCACAGCAGCTCAAGGCAGTGATTCAGAACCCAAGTCCTGCTGCAGCACAGACCCTGGGCATGCCAGAGAACCTGCCCAGCTGGCATTCAATCTGCTGGTAGAAACGGAATTAATTGCTTTTTCTTGTTTGGGATAACAGTGCCTGAACAGGCATGGAGGTCATAGGTAAGTCTTTTGGGGTTAGCATTTAATTGGCCAGCAAAATTGGTGTTTATTGCTCTAATGTGCTTGGCATGACTGTTTTTACATGTGCTGGACGTATTAAAAAGAATCACTTTCATGAGCTCCCCTTACGAAATTCCTTTCTGAGCTCAAAGAAAATGTCACAAAGCCCTTTCTCACCACAGAATTGGCTGTCTCCTCCTGCCGAGATTATTCACCCATGGCCCCAATCCTCTCTACCAACCTGAGTTTTAAAGAAGCCTTTCCTTTTGCCTTGTCAGGTTAAACACCATCCCTTGCCCTGTGCCGTGTCCTGGAGCTCCCAGCAGGACCCAGACCCTCACTGTCCCAGGCACTCTGGGCATCCCCCCAAAAGCTCCTGTGAGACAGGGAGCCCTCGAATGCTGAGAGCAGGTGGGATCCCCCCCTGAAGGATGGGGTGGGAAGGGGCAGGGATGTGGCCATACCTGTGCAGGAGGGAGGGTCTGGCTGCCAGAAGAACCTGTTCTCAACCTGCACGCAGGTGATTTGGGCCTCGCCCTGCAGGGCATAGCCTGGGTTGCACTGGAAGAGGATGGAATCTCCTGCCTCTTTGCTGTCCCCACTGCGGCTCCCGTTCTGGGGAATTCCTGGGTCGTTGCAGGACGTGGCCGTGGAAACTGGAGAGTGTGTAAACATACATGTGTTTATTTCCTACAAGGCTTAGGGTATATAAATATATCTGTGTTTATTTCCCACAAGGCTTACAGCACCAGCTGGACCCGGGCTCTGTCCTTCCACTCCTGACTTGTCCTCCATCCCTCCTCTTCCAGCACCCCATAAAGTTTCCACACACACAAAAACTGGCTTGTCCTTTGCTCTGAGCATCTGCCACTCCAGCTGGAAAGGGCTCTGGGGAACAGCAACTTCAAGTGCACTCCACAGAGGGCAGGGCTGATATACAATGGGGCACATCCACTCAGGGAGCCCAGACACCCCCTGATCTCTCATGGCAGTTTTGTACAATCCTGTGCCAGGCAAAGGCTGCCCAACCAACTAACCCACCAGCACTTTTCACTTGCCCTGGGTGGCGAAATTTATCCTTCTATCCTGTGAAGCATCAAACCTGACCTTTCAGAAATGCACGTGTGTCCCTCCCAGTCTCGTTGCTGCTTCTCTTTGAGGTCTGAGACGCCCCTGAGCTCCCCCCAAGCTGGGAACAGGCAGCACAACTTCACTGCTCGCTGAGCCCAAGGTCTGTCAGCTCCACAACTACTGCCCAGCAGGGCAAGTCCTGGAGTAAAGAAGTTCTGCAAGCTTATATTCCTCATTAAAGTTCATAAGATCCCAAACTGTTCACTCCTGAGCTTAAGTCTGGCTACTTAGTCACACCTGGTGAACAAAGGCTTTGAGCAGGAGCAGCCAACAAAGCCCAGCTCCATATCAGGCAGCAGAGCAGAGCTTATTTCCTGCTAAGTTGATGAGAGTCTATTACAGCCGGGCAGTTTAGAGAAAGCTGCTCTTAAAAGAGCCAGAGGAA
Source organism: Thripadectes ignobilis (assembly GCA_035584755.1). Lineage (NCBI taxonomy): Eukaryota > Metazoa > Chordata > Aves > Passeriformes > Furnariidae > Thripadectes > Thripadectes ignobilis. The sequence goes on along the minus strand of JAWMRC010000059.1, from coordinate 3,956,701 downwards.
ATCCCTCTCCTTCTGTGCAGCTGAAGATAAGCAAGTTCACAGCCCAGTCTGGTCCTTCCCAGCAGGATGAGACACGAGCCTGGCAAAAGAAAAGGGGATGGCACGGCTGTGCCGGGTGACACAAAGCTCTCCCTGTGTCTTGGTCACCTCAGAAGGTCTAAAATGCAGCAGAAATTGTCCCCAAAGAGCTGGCTGGCTCCATCAGCCACACAAGGCATGAGGAGAAAAACTTGGGAGAGACAGGATGATGGTTCCATGTGTCCCAGCCCCGGGAGGGTCACTCCATCAGTGCCCAAACCACCCCCCTGTTTCACCCCAGCTCCAGAGAAGCCCCTGCAGGGTGGTCACTGCACAGGGTGCATCCCAGAGCCCTCTGTCAGTGCTGGGCTGTGTTAGCTGAGCTAATTGCAGTGCCTGTGCTGGCAGGGCTGAGCCTGGGGCCCAGCAGGCAGGCAGAGACAGATTGCAGCTGCACTGCAGGCAGGGCTGCTGAGAGCAGGGCCAGCCCAGCAGCCACTGACCGGGACCTGCATCTCGGGGGATCCCACTGGAGGGGTTTGAACGAGCCTTGGTCTCCAGAGCCCCCCGAGCAGCAGCCCTGAGAACCCCTGGGGGAGCTCTGGTGTCTCTGAGGACCTGGGGGAAACGGCTGGAATTCCTGCTTGTGGATTCCAGCAGGGACTGCTCCTCACCCTGCTGTGAAGGTGACTGGAGCAGGGCGGGGCACAGCATCACCTGCCAGCCCAAAATACACGAGTCCTCCTCTGTTTGCAGACTCTGCAGAGCACAGAGGGCTGGAAGACACACAGCTCCTGCCCCCGTGCCCACTGCAATGTCACCTGTCAGCAGCAGGGCTCTGGGGACACCTGAGAGCTCTGACCAGCAAACAAGGGGACCTGGGGGGTCTGACTGGCAGCAAACTGGACAGGAGCCCAGGTGGCCAAGAAGGCCAAAGGCACCCTGGTCTGGATCAGGAATGGTGTGGCCAGCAGGGTAGGGCAGTGACTGCCCCTGCACTGGGCACTGCTGAGGCCACCCCTCGAGTGCTGTGTCCAGGGCTGTGTCCAGGGCTGGGAACAGAGCCGGGGAAGGGTCTGGAGCACAAGTGCTGTGAGGAGCAGCTGAGGGAGCTGGGGGGGCTCAGCCTGGAGAGGAGGAGGCTCAGGGGGGACTTTCTCACTCCCTACAGCTCCCTGACAGGAGGGGGGAGCCAGGGAGGGTTGGGCTCTGCCACCAGGGAACACAAACTAGGACAAGAGGGCACAGTCTTAAGCTGTGCCAGGGGAGGTTTAAGCTGGGCATCAATAAGTTCTTTAGAGAGTGATCAGACAGTGGAATGGGCTGCCCAGGGAGGTGGTGGAGCCACCGACCCTGGAGGGGTTTAAGAAGAGACTGGATGTGGCACTCAGTGCCTGGTCTGGGTGACAAGGTGGTGGTGACAAGGCTGGACTTGATGATCTCAGAGGTCTTTTCCAACCCATTTGATTCTGTGACTGTGTGTGATATGCTGAGGGAATCACAGGATATGCTGAACTGGGGTGACCCACCAGGATCATCCAGTCTAACCCTCAGCCCTGCCCAGGACCAGCCCCAAGAGTCACCCCCTGTGCCCCAGAGCATCATCCAAGCCCTCCTGCAGCTCTGGCAGCCTTGGGGCTGTGCCCACTGCCCTGGGGAGCCTGGGCAGTGCCCACCACCCTCTGGGGGAAGAAGAACCTTTGGCTGAGATCCCCCCTGACCCTGCCCTGCCACAGCTCCAGCCATTCCCTGGGTGCTGTCCCTGGTCCCACAGAGCAGAGATCAGAGCCTGCCCCTCTTCTGCCCCTGCCCAGGGAGTTCTCCCTGCAATGAGCTCTCCCCTCAGTGTCCTCTTCTCCAGCTGGACACCCCAAGTGCCCTCATTGTCCTCACACTCTTCCCCCAAGCTGCCCACCTGAAAACTGGATGGCAAAGCCCTGCTTGCTGGTGAAGAAGTCGGTGTTGAACTGCAGGATGAGGGAGCTGAAGGTGCTGTGCACATCCCCGGGCAGGGCTGAGCCGCTCAGCTCCTTCAGCAGGATCCCCTTCTCCACCGGCCCGTCCCAGATCCGCAGCACATCATGGAACTCCTCCGTGTGGAAAACCATGAAATGGAGCCTGGGGGGCAAGAGGAACGGGCAGTCAGACCACAGACAGCTCTGCCTTTCTGCTGGAGGGTCAGGGATGGGATGGGGACCAGGCTGAGGGATCTTATCCCACAAGGAATGTTCTCTTGTCTACAACTCAGCTTGGAATAAACACTTCAGTGCTTTACCCAGCTCTGTCTGTAAACCCCAACTCCTCTCTCATTAATCACATCCATAAACCAAAACCAACTGTCTTCTGAGCAACTGGGTCCTTTCTGAGCAGTTCTGGAATTGAAGTCCTCTCCTGAGCAAACAAAACTACTGATCCCTCCCAAAAATGTTCAGGAACAAGGTCAAGGTCCAAAAACCCATCGTGGGCAGTGAAAATGCCAGACCATGGCCAGGAGCTGCTGTCACACACAAAAGGCTCAGGACACCCAGCAAACCTCCAGCAGAGGCACCTAAGGCTGGGGAGGGGGTCATGGAGAAGGGATTCTCCCAAGGGGACGTAGTGACAGCACAAGGGAAAGGCCTGAAGGGAAGGAGGGCAGGGTTAGGTGGGATATTGGGATGAAATTCTCCCTTGGGAGGGTGGGCAGGCCCTGGCATGGGTTGGGCAGAGAAGCTGTGGCTGCCCCATCCCTGGGAGTGCCCAAGGCGAGGTTGGAGCCACCTGGGCTAATGGAAGGTGTCCCTGCCCATGGCCAGGGGTGGGATGGGATGGGCTTTAAGGTCCCTTCCAACCCAAACCACTTGTCTGTGGCTTCACTGAGCTCTGTAACAGATAAACACAGAAGTGCTGAGAAACTTCCTCTAAAAAGAGAATTAGCAGCAAATGTGCTGAGGTGCCTTCAGACATTGCACTTGTTCACCCAATTCACACCCTGCCCCTGCACTGCTCACTGGGACAACCTTGCCTGTCCTCTGGCTTCCCTGGTGTCCTGCACAGACCCCCCAACAATCCCCCTCTGTCCCTCAGAGTGTTGTTCAAACACTCCTGGAGCTCTGGCAGGGCCTGGGCACCCCTGAGGATGCAGGTGATGGGTCAGGGATCAGTCCCTTCCACTCCTGCACCTAAAATCCACGTGAGGAGGAGGCATTTCCCTGCTCCTGTTTGTCACTGCCCTGCCATCACTGGGGGAAAGACCCTCTGACACAACCAAATCAGGCAACTCGAGCCACCCTGGCGTGAAACGGGGACAGAAACCCATAAACTGAGAAAATCTGGACAAAATAAAACCAGCAGGCACCGTGCTTAAATCCCTGACAGCCCACAGAGGGAAAGAAGGAAGCATCCACTTGGCTGCTTTCCCATTTATCCGGGGCAAACATAAATAAATCAGGTAGAACCATAAAAGAGGGGAGGGAAAAAAAAAGCCCCCCTGCAACATACTCAGCAACAAAACGATGCCCAGAGAAGCTGGGAGAAACCTGAAGAGCTGAATCATAAATCTCCCGAGCAGAGACCTTGAGCAAAGAGCAATAAAGGCAGGGTGGAGGGGAGGCAGAATGGATGGTGCAGAGCTGTTCTCCACGGCTGCCTCGGCCTCATTACCTTTGTTCCCGGGCAAACTGAGCCCAGTGAGCCAGAACTGCCAGAGAAACCTCCGTGCTGGAGTCCTTGGGGACAGGGAGATGCTGCCAGAGCCTCACCTGGGGCAGGGGGCACACCCTGGCACTGCCCTGTGGCACCAGAGCTGCTTGAACACCCCCATCCCCTCGGTGATTTTAGAAGAACCAACTTCAGGCACAGCTTTGCCAGGAGGGGAGCACAGCCCATGGCCAGGGGTGCCAGGGACAGCTTGCCCAGGGACAGCCAGTCCAGGACACTGCTGGAATGGGAGATTTGACTGAGAAAACTGGTGTGCTCTGGAGCAAATCCGTGGATCCTGCAGCCCCACCTGGAACCCCGTGGGTGGGTTTGCTCTCAGCCTGACTGTGCCCCAGCAGGGACAGGGCAGACACACTGGCTTAGCAGACAGGGGAGGGGGAGAGAGTTTTCTCCTTGTGCTCTGACAGTCCCAATTACATGCATGAAAATGCAGCAAAAAGCAAATCAGAAATGGGAAAATATATATCTATATATCTATATATCTATATCTATATTTATTTGGCCCCAGCTCTTCCCCAAGCACCCCCAACCCCACAGACCAACCTGAGGGGCTTTCTGGTGACATCCCAAATCCAGCTCTGGCCATCCCAGCCTGGGCTCCAGGGCAGTGCCATCCATTTCCCAGCACACCCCCCTGCTCCCCTTCCTCCCTTCTCCCCCCTCAGGTCTCCCAGACAAACCAAGGCCCTTCACTTGTAATGTTCTGCACGTGGCTGTTTGCACATGCACAAAATTAATCCTCTCTCCAAGAGCAACCCTTTAACTTTCATGGCAATAAAGTGCAGACTCATTTTTCTATCTGTCTCGCCTTCCTCTCCTTCCCCTCGTGCTGTGCAGATACAGCTTTATTCAAAAAGCTCTGGTGATTAATTTTCATGTAAGTTATAAATGAGAGCTTTATACAATTGTATCATGCGTGAAGAGGATTATTTTTCCAATGGATTACCATAAAAATGAAGTTGCTGAAAATGTGCTCTCTCGACTCCCCAGAGATCATCTGCTCTGTCTGAGCTGGCAAAGAAAGGGGCACAAGAAGGGAGCTCTCACCTCTGGTGAAAGGAAGGGGCACCAGGTGTGTTGCTGTGATACCACCCAGCATTTTCCAGTTCACTCTTGGCCCTTTCCAAGCCTTTGGCTCATCCAAAATCTCTGCTCTGCTCCCTGATTTAGGGAAGCAGGGAGAGGTTACATGAGCAAAGTTTGAAGCAGCCTTTGGATATGGGGAAAGAGGGTCTCACATCTGCTTTGCCCTATAAAAATCTTCAGGATCTTTTATGGGAGCGTAAAAATAAAGGAGATTGCAGCTGGAAGTTGCCTGTGCAGGAATTCAGCTGCATTGGCTGCTCACACCAGAAACCATCCATTATTGAACCATTCCGAGGGGCAGAGCTAATGGAGGGAATTTCTGCATTAAATAAAAATGAAAATACTGGACCAAGTCTCTCTCCAGTGGAAATCCATCGACTAAAAGCCCCAGAGAGCTCAACCTGATTAACAGGCTCCACTGAAGGCATGAGGGGGGCTGGTGCAGCAAGGAATCCATGGGAGATAAAATGGGATGGACAGGGCAGGGATGCAGGATGGGGCAGCACCAGGTCTGGGGAGAGCCCAGAAATGGAGCTGACACAGGGAACAAGCACCAGGAGATGCTGGGAGAAGAGCATTAGTGTTCAACAGAACTTCCAAGCTCCGTTTCTCCCCCCTCAAGTCCCATCACTTGGCAAAAGCTTGACTTGCCCAAATATTGCAGTTTTCTGTCAAAGATGGCATTAGCTGGGCTGAAACATGTGGGGACACACAATGTGGGAGCAGTGGGGAAGCAGCAGGATCAGAGATGAAGGATCACAGAGCAGGAGCTGCCTGGGCTCTGCTGGGGACTTTGTGAGCCAAATGTTCTCCATGCCACCCTTCCCCGACTGCCACAGTCACATAACTCAGGAACAAATTCCATTTCAAAGCCATTCCCAACCAGAAAGTGGCAACAGGGGGGTGACAGAAGTCAGAGGAGCAGGAGGAGGGAACAGCCTTGGGTGTCTGTGCAGAGCAGATGTTCAGAAAGCATCTCGACTCATCCTCCAGGAGACAATGGCTTTGCATGTGCTCTCTGCATTATTAAAGCCATCAACAATGCGGGGAGAAGATGAAGGCTCAGCCCTGGGCTCTGTTTCCCACCTGCCCACCCACACCTGGGCACCCTCACACCCCTGAGTGTCCCCTCAAGCCCAGAATGCCTTTCCATCATCCTTCCCTGGGATGTGACATTCCCTGCAGTGCTCCTCATACATCCTCATCTTGGGATTGTGTCATACATCCTCATCTTGGGACTGTGTCACTGGGCACACCCTGCTGGTGGAAAGGGTTGGACTCTGGATGCCCCCATTAAGGAGAGGGGTGGGATGATCTCCCACTGGACCTGCACACAGAAGCTCTGGGGTGTCATTTGAACCCAGTGGCACCACGGGCAGCAGGAGCACATGAGTGTGTCACCACCCAGGGCACGATGGCTGTGACAGGGTGGGTCACACAGGGCTGGAAAGAAAGGAGAAGTGATGCCACTTGGGTTTCTGAGCAACCTGGCCTAGTGGGAGGTGTCCCTGCCCATGGCAGGGTGTTGGAAGTGGATGATTTTCAGGTCCCTTCCAACCCAAACCATCCATGACTCTGTCCAAAGAGCTGAACCAGCACTCACAGTGACAGGACCTTCCCCCTCTTTGCTTTATGGGATTGTGGATGTGGAAAACTCAGCTGCCCATGGGAAGAAAGGAAGGCAAGCTCCAAGCAGCTGGCCCCACTCACCCTATGGTGCACCCAGGCTCTGCCTCTATGGTCCAGATGCAGTTGAGGTTGTGGTCATATGGGGTTGGGTAACCTGGAGACAGGATCCGGCCAGAGGTCTCTCCTTTGATGGTCCCTCCACACTCAGCTGGAACAAACACAAGGGTTAGGGAGGAGATTCAGGACTTGTGATGGTCCTCACTTAGCCACTTAGCAACAGTGCAAATCTCAGCCTGTAAATACAACTGGGAGTACTTCTTGCCATTTCCAGAGGTTTTTAAAGCCCACAGAGCAAAGATGAAGAGAGTTAATTCAGAAAAAAAATGAGTTAGCAGAGTAATTCTGCATTTCTGTGCACCCCTGATGTGCTGGCAAAGCTTCCCCCCACCTCTGTGACCCTGCAGGGAATAAAGGCAGAGCATCCTGCTCCCCCAAGTCACATATGTGGGGTGAGAGAGCTCAAGGCTCCTGCTTGTACTCATCAGAGTGAGAAAACAAAGCAGCCAAGAAATGTATGTCTCTGGAAATGAACTCAAAAGGACACGAGGATTTGGGGTCGTTTCCAGAAGACACCCATTAAAATTCTTTAGGTTTAATTTCTATAAGTTTTCTTTAGGTTTCCACGTGCTCAGACACGGCCTCACACACCATAAATGTAGAGCAAAGAGGGGAAAGGTTAAGAAGATGTACAAATCACAGAAATTTGTTTCTTGACCTCAATAATCAAGGCTAAAATTCAGCAGTTACTGCAAGGACAGTCCTGACTCAGCGGAGATCACTCCCAACCTCCAGAGCAGAGTTGGACTGAGCATGCAAGAACTTCCCCACATCCTGGACACACAGCTAAGGATGGACTTGCCAAGTCACAGACCAAGAGCACTTCATTAGACACCCAACAACCCCGGAATTTCCCAAGCCAGAAGTTCTCCAGGAGAGCTACAGGAAAAAGGGAACTCGGGACTCAGCTCAGCAAGGGCGGAGGGAATTCAAACGTCTGTGAATGGGATCAGATGTCAAGGAGCTCCCAGACAAGGCTGGCTTTGAGCTGTCACATGCCTGGACACACTGTGGTGTCTGCCACGGGCAGCAGGGCCACTGAGTTCAAAGCAGCCAAGTGAAAGGACAAGCAGTGGAAAAGCAGCAGGGAAGGAAGAAACCTTGGCCAAATAAAAGAGTGGTTCATGTTCAAACTGCTTGGAGCGCTCTCAGTCCCAAGATGCCTCCCACAGGTCTTAATTAATGCAGCTGGGGGCAATTAATAGCAGAGTTAATGTCACATGTCTCAGCAAAGGGGGGACAAGGGGCCCTCGTGGGTACCGAGGTGATGGTCGCAAGCAAGAGGTGTCTCACCTACACAGGTTGGCAGGGGCTGGTCCCACGCTCTCCTCTCCCCAGTGAGGCAGCCCAGGACCCTGCTGCCCCTCAGGGTGTACCCGGGGTCACAGCTGAAGGACACGGAGCTGCCAGCAAAGTGGCCCTCGTCGTGCACCTTGTAGCCAAACTGGGGGACTCCAGGATCCTCACACTTGATGAGCTCAAAACCTGGAGGGGGAAGGAAGGGCAGCTCTTTACACCAGGCTTTTCCCAGCCAGGAGATGTTAACACGAGAGCAGGTCAGGATTTTGTGTTGGAAACAAAGAGCAACATATTGGAAATTAGTGGGTTTTTTAATTAAGGTTTGAGTGAGATCCCAGAAATCTGGTGTGTCAGCTTTAATCCAAATCTCTGTATCACCATGGCCTCGTTCCCAATAGAAATGGTCTTATCTCCCAGGGAGCAGGGGAAGGGAGGAGAGGGAATGGCCTCAAACTGTGCCAGGGGAGGAGCAGGTTGGACATCAGGAGGAATTTCTGCATGGAAAGGGTGGTCAGGCCTTGGCAGGGGCTGCCCAGGGAGGTTTGGAGTGCCCAGCCCTGGAGGTGCCCAAGGAAGGACTGGATGTGGCACTCAGTGCTCTGGGCTGGGTCCAAGGTGGGCATTGGGCACAGGGTGGGCTCCATGGGCTGGGAGGGTTTTTCCAACCTGAATCCTGTGCTCCTGTGACCTCCCACCCTGCAAATCCACTGGGGGTATAAGATCTTTGTGGAAAGGGCTCTTTGCCCTGGTCATGCCACTGTGAAACAGAACCCTTTCCCTCTTGGGTCACCCCCACACTGTCACACAGGCTTCCAACTCACTGGAGAACTGCAGCTCGAAGCCTTTGCTGGTGTTGGCCGTGTTGGTGATGAACTCCAGCCACATGGTGCTGGAGGTGCTGTTGATGCTGGTGCCCAGCATGTCCGAGCGGCTGAAGGTGCCCAGCAGGCGGGCAGAGCTGTTGGTGCCATCATAGACCTGGGAGGGACAGGAAACACTGACTGAAAACATAAAACATGAGTTACTTCAGGGCCCAAAATCATCCTCGCCCAGAGGGGCTGTGGCTGCCCCAAGCCTGGAAGTGCCCAGGGCCAGGTTGGAGCACCCTGGGCTAGTGGAATGATCTTTAAGGTCCCTTCCAACCCAGACCAGTCCATGATCCACGAGTGCACCCAGGGACAAACCCTTTGAAGCCAGCTAAGGGTGTGACCTGATGAGCCTCCACGGTGCTGCTCAGCTGAGGAGCAGCATTTACACCCTGGAGGATCCCCATCCTTCTCCTCACACTGAGCTCACTCAGGGCCCTGTCTCCCAAATCCATCTCTCTTTCCAAAGAAGCAGCTACTGAGAGAAACATTTCCTCCCCAGGCTGACTCACAGATGAGCCTTGAACCTGCTATTGTTTAAGAAAAACCCCAGTGGGGGTTCTGCTTTCCCTCAGCCTGCAGGATGCTCTGGGAGGACAAAGAGCAGCTCCTCTCTAGTGGAGATTGATAGTAACTTTGCTCGGAAGCAGATGAGGAGTTGATGACAAACCTGTCGAGGGAACATAATTCTCTTGACAAGGAGTGTATTCTCTGCATTAACTGGAAATCTTTCTCTCTCTCCAGTCATTTGTGAACTGAAAATAGGTGGATTACAGCTCTCTTGGAGTGCAGGAATATGGCTCTGGAATGAGGACAGAGGCGTTTCCAGGAAGATGGCTCAGCAGCAGTGATATTAAAGCCTCCTTCACACCATTGCTTTGTGGTTAATAGAAACTCAGCCTGGATTTGTCTCCTCCTTCCCAGAGTCCTGAAGCTTGTAAATGCAGATTAATCTGAGTCTGGCAGTGCTGAGGAGTCTGGAGTTGTGCATTCAAATAACCCCCTTTTGGGGATGAATCAGCCTCGGTTCTTACAGGCACTAAAAGAAAGCTAAACCCCTCAAACTTCCTCGGGTGTTACCAGTTTCTCCTGTGCAATTACGCAGGCAGGAGCTGCTCCTGGGAATTCTGCTGCTGCCTTCCAAACTGCAATCACCCCATGGCTCAGCAGTGGCTGCTGCTCAGCTCCACGATCCCCCTGCCTGGGCCTGGGGGGCATTTTCCAGGTCAGCCCCACCTAATTCCATGAAATAGGACATCCCTTCCCTTTCAGCTCCACTGACTTACCTTGAGGACATCTCCTGCCTCCAGCTCAAAGGTCCTGGCTTTCAGCTGGATGCCCTTCCCTGGCTGGGTCTGGATGGAGTAGATGCACTCGTGGTTGTTGTTGTAGTTGAGGGGGTAGTTGGGGGACAGCAGGACACCCTGGGTTCCGGTGACAGAGGAGCCACATTCAGCTGCAGCAAGACACAAAAGCACCTTTTAACAACCACATGTCCACTCTGGCCATGCCACACATGCAGGTGATTCCTCCAACAGCCACAGTTGCTCACTCCTTCCTGCACCCAGGAGGAAGGCAAGAGGCTTTTCCCTGTTGTTATCCTCTACAACCTGTGGTCTGTCCCTGTTCCATCACGTTTCGCTGGGCAGACTTCTCCTTCTCCAGACCTGCCTCCTTCTCTGCTCTGTGAGCAGCACCTGACTGGGAGACAAATTTGAAGCTGGAAGATCTGTGGGACTCAAAACTTGGCAGCATGATCCTGTTTAGAGAAGGAAGAGGTGGCAGCTTTGGAGGCTCAACCTGTCCTGGATGTCAGAAGATGAGTTTCATGCTGCTGGAAAAGACCAGCAACCAGCCCTCACCTCTGCAGTTCCTCCTTTCAATCCAAGCTTTGAGGACACAATCTCTGCCTCCCAGGGACACCTTAGAGCACACAGACAAGGACTGCTGTGGGCATGTCTGCACTACATGACACAGGAGCACATATCCCAGGGCAGCCCAGGGCTGTCCTCCTTGGGAAACCTCCCAGAGCATCCCAGGGGTGTCCCCAGCCTTGCCCCAGGTCCTGACTCTAGCAAGGAGCACTGCAGCTCCTTTGCTCCACCACCTACAACCCCTGAGCACGAGTCACTGTGCCTGGCTTGTTCCTCACTGATGAGCTCCCCCAGGAGCACACCGTGGCTCGCTGTTGTCTCAGCCTGTTTACCCTGCAAGGTGTTGTGCTGTCAAACACTGGCTGCTGCTCCTCTGAGCCCTGCTGCTCTGCAGGCACGGCTGGGGACAGGCATGGCTGGGGACAGGCACTCTGAACTGGGGACAGGCATGGCTGGGGACAGGCACTCTGAACTGGGGACAGGCACTCTGAACTGGGGACAGGCACTCCACCATGCCCAGTCTGTATGAGCAGCAGCTCCAACTCATCCCACGAGTCCTCCCAGCTCCCAAACCCACCACGGGGCACCTGAAGCTTCTGCACTGACTCTGCTGCTCCTCCAAGGAAACAAAGGGCAGGGCCACCCAGAGGAGGCACTTTGGAGGGGACTGTCTTCTCCTCTCTTCTTCTCTTCATCTTTCTTGGATGAACCCTCCAGGATCATCCCTTTGGCACAGACTCCCCAGAGATGATCCTGGAGGCATCAGCACTTGGGATCTGCTCGAAGCAGCAGCTGGTGTGGAGAGTTCCTGCCCTGGCCAGAGGGGTTGGACAAAGGAGCAAACCACTCCCAGCTCTCCTCAGACCCATCTCCAGAGCAGGAACTGAATATGGAGCGTCTGGAAAGGCAATTAAATCTCCTGTGATCTTACTGAGTCAGTCTCCAATTCCCATCTGCATCCAGGGTGGGCACAGAGATGTGAGCGTGCGGTGGGGACACTGTGACACAGCTGTCCCCCTGCCCCACAGCTCTGGGCCACCACCACTGGACCTGAGCTGTGAGCAGACACCCAAGATGGTCACTCAGGGCCAGCTGCAGCAGGGAAATGGCAACCAGTGTGTCCACTCGGTGCTGATGTTTGAGCATGGACTTTAAAGCCTTTAAATGGCTCTTTTTGGTTCCTGTTCCCTGATTAGCTTTATCTGCAGCCTGATTATTCTGCATGGCCCGAATTGCTGCCTGTGCCAGCAGGATGAGCAGCCCTGTGACCTGCACAGAGAGCAGTGCTGGGAAATGCATTCACCCCCTATGGCTGAGAGGGAATATCAGGCTGGCTCTGGAGGGAACCTTTTCCCTGCACTGGCCCTCAAAGGTCACCACACAGAGCAGGACAATGTCCCTGGTGGGCTTTGCCCCAGGGCAACCAGGTAGGAGAGGACTTCTGTTCTTTCCCCAGGGGCTGTGGGCTGGGCAGGGGGTGCTGCTCATCCCTGCCAGGGAAGGGTTTCTGCAGCAGGAAGGACAGCCAGCAGCCAGCTCAGTGCTGCAGAGGAGTCCTCCCTCTCCTCTCTCCTCAGATTTATTTAGTTATTAGTGGAACTAATGGCTGGAGGGGCTAAAAAAGCACTTGCAGCGATCAGGAGGAAGAGAAAGGTGTGAAACATCTGGAGAACAAGGGAAAGGTCCAAGCCATAGGGGGTTTCCCCCACACAGCCATATTAATGTGGGATTTGCAAGGCTCCAGAGCCCCCCTCACAGCAGCTTCCCTAAGGCTGCACCAGGAAGCTTCTCAGGTGACTTGGATTCCATGGGGAGGTGGCCCTAAAACCAGGCTGGCTGTTTAGGGTGCCCCAAAGGGGTGACAAGTCTCCCCTGGCCCATGGAACTCCTGCCTGGACAATGCAGGGGCTGGAGCTGCAGAGGGGCAGCAGGGGCAGGGGGTTCAGGGGACACGTGCCACCCACCCTGTGCCCAGCCTGGGGGGCACTGCAGCCCTTCTGCCCCTCCCTCCTGTCCCCACACACACCTGGCAGGGCTGAAAGCTCCTCCCAGCTCATCCCAGCTCATCCCAACTCACTGTCCCCCCTCCCTGCCCCAACCACCCTGGGAGAGGAGTGACACCATCCTGGGGGATGTCACCCATCCCAGGGAATGTCACTCAGCCCAGGGAATGTCACCCATCCTGAGGGATGCCACCCATCTCAGGTGATGTCACTCATCCTGGGGGATGCCACCCATCCCGGGTGATGTCACCCATCCTGAGGGATGCCACCCATCCCAGGTGATGTCACCCATCCTGAGGGATGCCACCCATCCTGGGGGATGCCACCCATCCCGAGGGGTGATGCCGCCCATCCCTGCCCACCTAGACCATCCAGCACAGCGGAACCAACCAAGCAAAATGAAAGCACATGACCACCTACCAACACACCTTGGCAGAGGCGAACTCCACACTCGCCGTCTCCCGCCGAGGCAGGTGAGCCGGGCTGCTCCTTCCAGCCGGTACCCCGGGAAGCACGAGAAGGTGAGCACGTCCCCCACCCCGAACTGCAGCCCCTTCCTGATGCTGTAGGCTGGCACCTCTGGCTCATCACACGGCTCCAGGTCATACTCTGGAAGGGACAAACATACGGTTATGGAATGGCAGGTGACACCTCCCGTTCCATCCTCGCCGCTGAGGGGACCCTGAGGATGAGGAGGAAGCTCTAAGTGTTCATCCAGCTGAAGTCAAGTTCTATTCCAGACCTGTGAAGCTCTGCAAAGGCACAATCCATGAGGATGGAGCCATGAAGACCCACCTGCATTTGGATTTCACTCTCCAGAAGCTCTGCAAAGGCAGATTCCAGGAGGATGGAGCCATGTAGACCCACCTGCATTTGGATTTCACCCTCCAGAAGCTCTGCTAAGGCAGAATCCATGAGGATGGAGCCATGAAGACCCATCTGCATTTGGATTTCACTCTCCAGAAGCTCTGTTAAGGCAGAATCCAGGAGGATGGAGCCATGAAGACCCACCTGCATTTCACTCTCCATATACAACCCCAATGAGGTGCCACCACCACCTCAAAATGCAACAGGTCCCGTTTCCTGTCCCTGCTGTCACACAACCAACCAAGTGACATCAGTGGTGACAAAGCACGATGGAAATTTGTCCTTCTCCCTCTGCTTTAGGCAAATGAAGATGGATTGATCTGGGTGGGATTTCTGCTCCTCTCCATCACTAATCCTGGAAAGGAAGGAATGCAGCCTCTTGCTTGGGGAGTGCAAGGAAACACTTGAGCTGCTGCTGAAGGAAAGGGCATGGAGACCTTTGGCTAATGGCCAAAAACATGTCTTTGACCACAGAAAATGTTGAAGGAAACCTCTTTTGAGGGTTATTTTTTGAAAAATAACAGGCCTGCAAAGCACCAAGACTGCACATAAATATATATATATATATATGTGCATGTAAAGGCAGCTAAAAATATAACTGATTCCCATTTTTGCTTTCCAAGATAGGAAAGCAGCCTCCAAATACTCTGGAAATTAGAGTTATAATTAGAGGCAATCTTTTGAAAGGCAAAAAGCCATTTTCCCCCTCATCAGAATGAAAGTTAATTGGAAATTTTCTGACTCCTTTCCACAGAGTATCACATGCAAATCCCTGACTTCGGAGGCCAGAACAAAGGCACTGGAAACCAGGTTTTATCTGCATCTATGGCAACAGCTCTGCCCCTCGGTGGGTGTGGCATTTAGGGTTTATTAGGGTTTATTCCCCACAATAAACCTGGCATTTCTCTTCCAGCCCAGCTGCTGAAGTCCCAGCTGTGGCCTGGGGACCCAGGAGGACACAGAGACACAGCAAAGAACGGCACCGAGGGAATGAACTCCTGTCCCTTCACGGATTGTTCCAGGGAAGGGCTCGTCAGGGCACTCAGGCAGCAAGGACTGACATTCCCTGGAATTTGTGTGCACGGGCAGACCCCTGGGAGTCCTTCGTGGGACTTCAGGGTAGAGGGCACAGTGAGGCACCGTGTGCCCTTCACCCAAAGCTCACCCACACAAGGGGCAGTAACGGGGGGTGACAGGACTGAACCCACTGGAATCAAATCCCTCGTCTTCCCCTCCCTGTTTATGGACACAGGTCCAGCTCCCTCTCCCTGGGGTGCACCACCCCTTTCCCCCCACAGCCTCTTCTGGTTTCCAGAGGAAAATCACTGCAGCACTTCCAGCATGGGAAGCTGGGACAGATGGGATCTTTTGGAAGGCAACGTTGAGCAATCTGGACTTCTTGGATGAGGAGCAAGGCAGAGCTGGTCACTGCCAGTGTCTGTCTGGTCTCTCCCTGTGCCTTTGGTTTGCTGCTCCACTTGGATGTTCATCCAGGGACTGGCCAGTCCTGGATGTGCCTCTGCTCTGGAGCCAGGCTGGGACAGCTGGGGCTGTTCAGGCTGGAGAGGAGAAGCTCCAAGGAAACCTCAGAGCCCCTTCCAGTGCCTAAAGGAGAGCTGGAGAGGGACTTGGGACAAGGGATGGAGGGACAGGACATGGGGGAATGGATTCACACTCGAAAAGGGGAGATTTAGGTGGGATATTGGGAAGAAACCCTTCCCTGGGAGGGTGGGCAGGCCCTGGCACAGGTTGGGCAGAGAAGCTGTGGCTG